>JAZDUH010000174.1:1425000-1957500 GCA_036419115.1 Scarus forsteni
TATCACACAAATGATACCTAGACTTTAATTTATCATAAGTTTGTTTAAGATCTATTTTTTTTTACCCATTTGAGAGGGCATAACAAATAAGAATGGCATAATATGGCCACCCATCAAGTCAGTAACTTGAAAGAAAGATTTGTCAAGATCTAATTAAGTTTTCTTTAAGACTAATTGTTTGCTCATATAAATATCCATCCATCCTTTGCAGTGTCTAAGACATGAAATACACCCTGGGCTAGTGACCAGCTAAGCAAAGGAGAAAATGAGCAAAAACCAATCACAACTTTCTTGTTGTGATGCATCAGCACTACCTACGTTGCTACAGCCTGATACCAGTACATATACAGTATATATCGTTCACTACTATTATTTAGGCTCTGGGGTGTAATTGAGTTTTGCCAGTGCGTCCCACCTCTGGGTAAGATCCCTTTGTAATCCCCTCTGTCACAGTCATGGATGTCTTCCAAATGCCTGGTTTAGTCTCTCCTCCGGGACCAACCAACGTGCTTTGTGAGCGTGGAGAAAGCTAACTATTGTGTTCCTCTGAGGATCCTTTGGGGGCATAGAGGGAGTTTGGGGTCTCTTGGCTATTGCAGTAAGTGATTGGTTTCCTTTATCATCATGCTATTTATGTTTACCTTTATGGCTCATTGGCCCCGTTTACATGGGTCAAAAAATCCCATTTACAATCAGATTAGAAACGTCTCATGTAAACACCTTAGCCAATCAGTTTTACCCGGATCTGATTGTATTTCGGATTGGATTGTAAGAGGTAGTCTACGCGGATTGATAATCCGCTCTATGCTTCATGTAAACAGCTGAGTGGAGCGGATTGGGTTGATAGAGAGGAGTGTTCGGTCTGCGCAGGCGCTTCTTAGCACATAAGAGGCATGGAGTGACGTACGCAGAGCATGCCCAAACAAACATGGCGAATAAACAGAAAAACTGGACAGTGGAGGAAACAAACTTTTTAATAGAAACTCTGCAAGAGCTAAAAAGGACTTCATAGCCTCAAATAAATGTAACCATAACACAATAAGCGACCCCAACAAAACAAGACATGGATCCATCTTTCTAGAGGCAAACAGGAAGCAGGAAGTGCACCTCTTCTTCTCTTAAACATTTGCAGGTAGTGGCAGAGTGACCTTCTGCGTATGTCAAAAAAAACTATACAATCAGATTCAGCTGGGGCCATGTAAACGCAGCTTGAACGTGGATCTCTTTACAGACCAAATCAGATTCACTTAATCCGATCGATTTTAATCAGATTGAGGAAAACTACCCATGTAAATGGGGCCACTGTCTGGCACATTCCCTGTGTGTGTGGTGGCTATTGGCATTATTGTTTTTTGTAGTTTTTGTGGACACGGTCTTTGGGGAAGGATGATGTTTTGTTTGTTTCTCTCGTGGGCTTTGGTCATTATTTGAAGTCAAATATAATGCTGGTGATATGAGGGTCAGTATTCCCTAGTTGGTGGCCATGGTTCACTGAAACATGGTGGATTTTCTACTTGGGTGGGGCTGAGTCTCTTTCTGTCTTGTTCGTAAGAGAGAAAAAATGGGTCATGAGATTGACAGATGAATTGGTGCAGAATCAGCAACTTTGGTGGTATTGTGTTGCACAGTCATTTAAAGAGGGGAGCTAGTAACTACTAAATCAACTTATATTCAAACTTCACCATAGTCAGGAGTGGAGCTGGAATCATAGAGTAGCTGACAACATGATAGAATCTGAGACACATCTCAGTTCATTCATAGAATCATCATAAACTGATACTGTGGTCAATCACATCTCTCGAGAGTACTACCCAACAATATATCACAGAAAATAACAACATAGAAAACATAAATGGCCCTAATGGGGTTAATTGTGGATAAAATTTAATTACTTGGCACCAAATGCCATATTTACCAATGTGACAATGACTAAGATGAAACAAAGTTCATGTTTAAAGTGAAGAAAACTTTAACTTCTTCTTGAAAAAAATACATAACGTAAATAAAAAAATAATGCATGAAGATTTTTAACATACAATTACAATTCATTACGATTCTCTAAATTGTTGGTAACTATAAAGTACAGTACACCTTTCAGTGTTACCTGGAGATGTGCTGTCTAGCAGCTCTGGACCTGCACAGGGCCACATTGTGTACATGAAGTGAACAGTGATGTCATGTAATGTGAAAATACCTTATGCTACAGTAGCTTTTCCCCTCCAATTAATAGGTCCTTAAAAGCCACAGGTAATTCCTAAGTATCCATATAAACCCCCTGTCATTAATGGTTAAGTAATGCATTTCTAGATTTAAGCTACATAACAAAACTATGTTGGCTTGACTAGATGCTACACCAAAATTCTTTACAGTGTCCAACTATTTTCCAACAAAGCCCCAAAGTTTGGAACTATTTTGTGATGCAACACATGGGCTATGTATCCTTCCACCAGCCACTCACTGCTTTCCTCATCAGCTGTGCTGCAGCGGGGTCAGTTACCTGTCATTATATCACAAACTGATATAAAGCTCACTCACCTAAAGCCCCTGTATTTATTCCATATGTAAAAACAGGCCAGATAAATGGTACCAGTACTGATTTCTGCCAATTGACGTGGGCCTTTGCCAACTTTAGCTTATTGTTTTGATTATGATTATCTGGATTACCCCTCTGAAATGACAAAATATTGTGTTTGCAGTGCCCAGTACCATTCGGATTAGAAAGGTTGGGGAGAAGCATTACATATCAAAGACATGGGCTCACAACTCATGCATCTGCACCACCAGGTAACTTGTAATCTGTATGCTCCTCAGTTTCCACAATAGCTATTCCCAACTCGGTCTCTATGACTCCAGCAGTTTTCCCCCCTCTTTGTGCCTTGGTTCATATCCTCTTGTACCCACAACCAACAGCACGTCATTGTCACTTAAGTCAAAATCACTCATTTTTCATCCAGCTTCAGTGAAGTTAGTGTTTTTTGCCTCTTGTGCAGAAGGGTTACCTGGATAGCTGATGACAGCAAGTTGCTGACAGAGAGATACATAACCCAAATGCTGGGCATTGCAAAATATTTTCAATATAGGGGCCGTCTCAAAGAAAAGTGAATGCTGCGAAGAATCTTGCTATTGTATTTTGTTTAGCCAACAAAGATTATATGTTGATTTAACACAAAAATGGGTAAATTTCAATGCGGTCTGTGGCACCATTGACTAACATACTTAGCCTAGTGTCATCTACCATCAGGGAGAAACTGGACAAGTACTTAAGTGTCTTATTTACTAATGCCATAGACCTTGAGCAATCCCACTTCAAAAAACCTGAACTAGTCTTTGAATATAAAAATTGGGAGCTGTTCTTTTAAGAGCCTTGTGCTTAAGTTTGATGACCAAATTCAACAAACAAAAACATTATTCCCTAGATTTGGGGGATATTGCTTTCCCCTTTTTAAACTAAATAAAGAATGCCTGCACTACATTTTACCAAACATCTCCACTTTGAGGTCATTATGTCTGAACAGCAGGCTTATTTATTTTATTTTTTAGCTTGGGTGCCTTTCAGAGGATAAATGATCTGTTCTTTTTAACATTAGTGTGTGCTGCCTCTCCTTCATTAAGACAAATTCCAGCATAAATGGAGTAACAATAGTAGAAACCACTCCTTTTTGTGTCCATTAGTGCATGTTATATATCAGGGGTGAGCAACTGGCAGCCCAGGGCCTATCTACAACCCTCCTGAAAGTCCTCAAAGTCATATAGATAAAAAAAGATCTGCAGTTAAGAAGTTTGCTCTGATTTGCCACTGAGACACTATTTGCACAGGCAGTCAAACACTACCAAATGGCTTCTATGATAGTTGTTAAAATCTGGTTTTACTTTATTCTTAACAGGTAAATTATTTCATTTCAGTTGCAATAAAAGTTTCTTGTAATGAAGAATTATTAAATACATTTGCAAAATAAATACATTGATCTTATACCAGGGGTGGGCAAGCTGCGGCCCTCCATGTCACTAAATGTGGCCCACCATTCATTCCCAAAAACCAGCAGTTGTAAATATGAGGAAAACTCATATATCCAATAGAAATAATTCTATATAATCTTATGTAAGTTATTTACAGCCTTACTTTGCTCTTATAGTGTCTTAGTCTCTTTCATGAAGCCTTTGAACATTATATCAATTATTACTCAATGCTGTATTTAAAAAAATGGCAGCAGCAAAATACTTGGGCTTTAAAAATGTGAAAAGCACATCATTTTATTGATTTGAAAATAGCTTCATTTGCTTTAATTCCATGTATGTCAGCTAAATTTGCTTGAATTTTGTGTCAAGTTCATTTGATTATGCATAATAACTTGTATTTATGTTGCAATATATGAATATTGGTATTCTAATTTTCTGACAAATTATATTCTTGTGTGTTGTTTATCCAACATTCTTTTTCATCAAGAGTTTCTGAAAATTTGTAACCATGTGGCCCTCAGGCTTGGAAAAATGGCTTTATGTGGCCCTCTTGGTGATTAAAGTTAACCACTCCTGTCTTATGCAAACATCAAGAACCAAATTTGTTAAAACTACTACCTAAGCTAGGTTGCTAATGTAAAAGAAATAGATATTCTTGCAACTTACTGGTAAAATAAAGGGCAAAATTGTTTATAATTTTTTAGTTCATCAAAATGGTAATGACTTCAATGCCTCTCAGTCTGTCTAATAAAAATGTGCCCCTCTTGGTGACCAATGATTCCAATTCCATGGTAAAAATGGTAGATGATACAGAAAAGATGGATTATTAACATATCTCATAAGGAACTTTTGACAGAACTGCTTGTTGAAATCTTTTAAAATGTATGTGAATGACAAAAGCAACTTGTACTGACATGAATGAAAGTGAAGCAGCCGCAGGTGCAGGTAAGGAGACATAAGTGAAAGATATCAAATTGACCAGAATATATAAGAAAGTTAGTACGTAGTATGTTAGTCAGTAAGTAAGTAAGCAATAAACAAGTCAAGCAAGTGAAACATAAAGCTTACTTACAGCAGCAGGTTTTTAGTCTTTTGCTCACAACACTCCAAATAATAGTCGGGACTCAGGACCCACACTGTATGCAATTTTATTGGGCAATAGGTCACTACAGTATTGGTGCAGGCTTATAATTAAATTATCTTTTTATGTATTACCCTTCTATGGGGATATGTCTAACATAAAGTAAAATGGTTTTATTCTTCAGAGCTCATAATTGCTCTTAACTCAGGTTCAAATTGAGTTTGGATGATATGATCATTGTTTTGGAAAATGTGTTTATAACGAATTCCTAGTTCCCACATACTGAGTGTCTCTTACCCACCTGTATTTTCAGTCTGTCAGCTGGAGCTCCGTCAGCAGTGTTCCATGTCGCTATGAGCACACACTCACGTGAAACGGCAACGCGAGAAGCACAGCTCTACAGCAGTGATGTCAAGCCACGGCATAGGAGGCCGTAGGACCCTTATTTAGCGTCTGCTCCTCTGCTGGTTGGCTGGACTGGTGTGACTTAAATAATTTTCCTTCTCTAAACCTTATTTGAAAGCAGACCGAGCATCAGACTTTTTTGTTGAAAATCCGCTTTATTTGTTGTTTTTTGTGAGTCCAGCCATTACTTTCACACAGAGTCCGAGCTTTAAGCAGAGGAGCAGAGCCAAACCAGCAGAGGGAGTTAGGTCAGCGCGCTGTAATTAGTGAGTTCATCGCTGCTCTGTGACATGTTGTCAACAACCACTGGGTTTAAATTGCTTACATAACACTGAAAGTTTTCATGCAGGAGGACAAGGAAATGAGCTTATTCAGGCGGACACTCGTGCCACAAAGAGAGGGAGAGGACAAAGTCTGCATGCCACAGACTTTTGTCTTGTGCACAGAAATACTTATCAGGAGAAGACCTGATAAACACATTCAGGGGCTCCAAGTCAAACCCACTGTATGTGCATCTGCACACAAGTGGGTTAATTATGTCATTTAAAATCATTTACTAAATGCTATGCTATTTTGTGAAGCATCTTAAGACCCACCCTGGTGCTTTGCAGTTCCCGAGAATTGAGTAACACTTACAGAGAAGAATAATGAATGGAAAAACATCTTCTGGTACTAAAAATATTTCATTCATTTTAGAAAATCCACATGCTTTTCTCAAAGATGTCACTTTCAGACCCTTCTTTTCTTGTCAGGAGGGAAGAGAAAATTATAAACATTTTCATCTCACTAATTTGATTAAAATGGGCTCATCAGGTTCAGATGACAGTCATCATCATTTTTTTCCCAAAGTTTCAGAAGTGTGAGTTCAGAGATGGAAAAAGAAAATCTTTGCTGCTAAAATAATGTTGAATGCTAGGATGGAACAGCCTTCAGCTGTATTTCTAATAAATTAATGGGCTAGAAACAAAGCCATGTATGCAGGAGAATGTTCATCGCATTGATTCCTTTTGTTTGCATTCTGAGAACCTAATGTCTTAGGTCTTGTGACATTATGTTGGGAAAAAGCCTTAAAGCTATGGTCTACGATTTGGAAGCTTGGTACATCTTAATAACACCATTTATAAGGCCGTTATGGTCCTATGGTCTGATCTACGCAATATAAAGACAAAAAAGAATGAAAAAAATCCATTCAGTATATCCGCTGCAAAGCAGAATAACAGTTGACCAATCCGAACCATCGTTCCTGGTGGTTCGGATTGAGTTGTGAGTCCATACAATCCCCTGCCTCCCCTGCTACGCACCGTCCCGCCTCCTCCCTCATATACCGTTGCGCAGCGAGCTGCACAGCTACTGAAGCGTCATGGAGCCAGAGAAGACCAGCACCGAAACTGGAAGGCTGTTTCTGGAACGGGTAGGCTCTGTCAATAGATTTTAGCCTAAGTTAGCCACTCATCGTTTGTAAACTGAGCTGGTGAAGACATGCCGAGAAACGTAAATCCTCGCCTACAATCGGCTCTGCTCTGATCGGCTAACAGTGGCGACGCCAGACCCGCTTCGCCACCGGTCCAATTAAAATGGCTACCGCTGTGTGTTACAAGGGGGATGACTGCTGTGTTTGTTACTTTCAGCTATGAGAAATCGTATTTATCGTCAACGCCAATGAATATTTTCTGCCGGCCGGCTTCTTGCTCTATCGGAGGGGGCGCGTTGTTAGGAGGCGACACGAGCTGGGGGGCGGGGTCTTGGAACACGGAGGGGAGGGGTGAGTGAAGGAGGGGCAGGCTGCGTTTTTCAAATCTGTCTCAACAGCCAAACTGGTTTTCAGATCGTAGACCCTAGCTTTAAGGTTATAGGACATACTATCATGTCCAAACTTCTTTCATAAAAGGTAACATACAGAAAAATGCAGTGATAACACGGCCTCTTATATGTACCTCACCTTTTCAGTGTTAATGTTAAGAATTCTGGGGTTGTCCTTGTTGGATCGGTCCACCTCAGAATCAGCCACTGGTCAAGATGAGAGCAGTGCTTCGAACAGCAGAGAGGGAAGTTGATGATGGCCAGTAATGATAAACCAAAAAGAGGTTCTAACTTGTTTGAATAATCTTTATCATTTGACTTATGCTTATTGGTTCCTTTGCTAAAGCAACTGTCTTCCTTCAGTGTGCCTTGCAATACAATGATTTCATACACAGTCAGCATTGTCAGCAAAAGATGGGTTAATAATAACAAACAGCAGATAATGCACATACACTAAATGATTACAACAGAACATCATAAGATGTCTTGCTGTGTGGTTCTAAGCAAAGAAGGAAAATTCATTTTTCATTGTAAAAAGAAGAAAGGTTTTAAACAAAAGGAGTGCTGAATTTTCTGATAAGAAAACTAGATTCTATTTTTTTTCCCCAAAACCAAAGTAAGCTACACTTTTACCTTCATGTCCAATTTTGTTTATTTAATAATAATAATAATAAATTTCATTTCAAGACGCCTTTCAAGACACCCAAGGACGCCGTACAAAACATAGTTTAAAAGCATTTCAACAAAAGCTAAAACAAGAAAAAAGACAAATAGATAAAAGTTTAAAAGGAAAAATGATTTAAAAGATAAGATGAGATGGGGGGACAATCAGGTTGAGTAGGCCAGGCGGAATAGATGGGTTTTGAGGCGGGATTTGAAAACAGTCAATGAGTCAATATCACGGATGTCTGATGGGAGGGAGTTCCAGAGACGGGGAGCAGAGCGACTGAAGGCTCTGGATCCCATGGTGGACAAGCGGGCTGGGGGGAGGTTGAGGCTGAGGAAGGATGAATATCTGAGAGTGCGGCTGGGTTTGTTGATGAGGAGGAGATCACTGAGGTACGGCGGGGCAAGGTTATTGAGGGCTTTGAAGGTGAGGAGCAGGATTTTATAGCTGATGCGGTGGGTGATTGGTAGCCAGTGCAGCTGTTGCAGAACAGGGGTGATGTGGTGGAAAGAGGGAGTCCTGGTGATAATCCGGGCAGCAGCATTCTGTACAAGTTGAAGTTTATGGAGGGACTTGAGGGGGAGACCAGATAGTAGAGAGTTGCAAAAGTCCATACGGGAGGTGACAAGTGAGTGGACCAGGATGGCTATTTGGACATCATAGCAGTTTTGCACAACTGTGCTATGATGACCCATCCACTTCAAAGTGCACTCAAATTTTATGCCATATAGGACAAAAGCCATCCTTCATACCAAAATCAAATATAGCAGAGTTAAGGTGTTACCATGATGGGCAGGGTGCTGATGGAGAAAAAATAAATCAGGAGGTCAAAAAAATGTGAAATATCCTAAATCTATTGAAATAATTTATTGAAGAGTGGAGGTCAAACTTGGGAAAATGCGGACCTACCTGTTTCTGTGACAGTACTTTATTTTCATACTGGATTTCCCACCATTTTCCCCCTCAGAGTTAGAAATGTGTGAGGGAAAAAAGATATCAGCTCGACATTCAAGCATCTGCCTTTATTTCAGGCGCTGTGCTGTGACTGAAACCAGCCACATGGCTGCCTTCCCTCCACTGATATTTTTGTTATTGCTTGTAAAAACACTGCATAGCAGGTATTTCAATCTGCGACAGTGGCCACTGATTAACACCTATTAGCTGCCCACATTCTGGCTGTGAATTTAAAACAGGATGGTGAGAAAGATGCTTGATTTAAAACAGTGTCTGAGGAAAGGCAGATGCCAAAGTGATGCATCCTCTGAATTTTCTGTCATGGCTGAGTATGAAAGAATAAATAATCATTTCAACACTGAAACTACTCCTTTATTACAGTAAACTATTACAAACTAATACACAGTTAACCATTTACTAGCATGAGGCAGCTGTTTTCCTTAACTTGTGGATGTGGGCATCGGTGGCACAGTCTGATAGTGTGCTTGGTCTGTTTTCAGAAGGTTGCAGGTTTGAGCGTGTTAGTTGATAGTGATGGACAACTGACAGAAACTCCAACCATTAGTGAGAAAAGGTGTGAGTAAATGGGTGGTCACACTGCACTACTGGAGCAGAGGAAGTTAGCAATAAAGTCACTGTTATTGTTCTTATTTTATGTATTTTTTATCTTGCTTTTCATGTGTACTTTTTTTCTTTAAAATGAAGGAAGGTAGGGCCAGTGTTGGGGAAGTTACTTTTAAAAAGTAGTGTTTGCTCGTTACTCATTACTTCTTAAACAAGTAACTCATTACTTTGCTTAGTTACCCTCTAAAAGTAACATTTCACGTTTCTTGTTACTTTAACGTTACTTTTACATTGCTTGACTTTGGACAGAACCCCATATCTGTTTCTAAATATGAAGGCCTAAAAATGTTCTTCGTCAGAGAACAAACAGCTATGTGTTTTGTGCTCTTTATTTTACAAAATCATGTCACATACCCTGTGGAATGAGAGCTCCTGCCAAGTTTTCCACATTTTTCTTTTGAAAAAAGCAACCAGGTTGATAAAAACAAGCCCTCCAGCTATTTCCTTTCCTAATGTGATATATAATACTTTTTAAAAGAGAAATCTACATGAGGTTTGTTAGTTTTTGTCTACATTACAGTTCAATATCACAGTGCTAAGCATCTATTTAAAAATTGAACATCGCTTATAATAAGCAGACCTGGCAACATTGGCTCTGGCACATGCGCTATGTTCGTGAGCGTGTTTGGGGGCGTGCACGATAACCAGAAAACAAGACAGTGGGCACACGACCTACTGCAGTCGTGTTTTGGCTTATAGTATAGTGGTTTATAGAGCTGGAAGATAATCTATGGGATTCACACAGACAGAATAACCCCAAGCAACTTCACGTTTAGAAACAAGCCCAAGAAACCGCGACCCGCGGCCTTGACTCGGGAAACTTGCGGCCCTTAGACGCTTATAATGAGTGCTTATGGCAACGCTGCTCGTGTCCAATGCTGGCAGCTGAAAAGGGAGCATCGGTGTCAGACCTGTCTGAGGGAAAAGTAATGTTGCGCCGCATTAAAAAAGGAATCACGTTTTGTTACCAAATTTTCAGTAGTAGAGCGTTACTTTACTTTTTACCCGAAAAGTAGTTAGGTTACTGTAAGGCGTTACAAAGTAACGCGTTACAAAGTAATGCGTTACACACAACACTGGGTAGAGCTATAGACAAGGTGTGTCCCCAACTACTGCCGGCCCTGCTGAACTGGGAGAACCGCTACATCTTTAACCTTAGCCTGAAACTGGGGAGAGTGCCCACCCTCTGGAAGACACCCTGTATCAATAAGAACTATAAAATATATATATATATATATATATGTATATTTATTTATTTATTTATATGTAGATGGTCACATATTGGGCAACTGATTTTTTTTTTTCATTTTCTTACATAAAATGATGTGCATTCGCACATATTCGTTACCTCGGGAGGAGGGGTAGATGTGACCTGTGCTGTATATGCGATGATAGAAACATGATATTAAAAGATGTCAAAAAGTTTTCAGACTTTTTCAGTTATCCTCCTGGGCTAAACCACATTTCTGTCAGCATTATTTTGCTGATGGCCAAGTACATAAAAGAGTTGACTTCTTTGAAAATAAATAAAAGGCAATTTACACGAGGTATTTTCGTGCCAAGTGACAAGAGATATTTTCTAACTTTGAAGCAGTATCCAAGGAGGATGGTGCTTGTGACTTATTTTTCTGAGTTTCACTCTTTTCTTTTGGCAAACAAAGGGAGTCTGCATGAAGAGATGCTCCAGGATGACTACCAACAAAAGAGAGGTTCCTTACACAGTAAATGATCGTAAATCTGACTAAGACCTAACTACGCTTTGACGCAAGAGGAAAACTTATAACAAAAGGCTTGCTCAGTAGAGAGATCTGAATGAAGGTTGTGTGGGCACTTTGCACAATATCACTGATCAGCACATGTAAGTATTGATGAAAGATTTAATAAAGCATGGATCCTTGGCTGACTCCGACTTACACACTTTATATTGCTCCTATTAATATGGGGGGGGGGGGGGGGGGGCTAAACTAAAGTCTCATTATATTTTTTTAATTTGATTCATGATTTTAACAAACACAGAAATTAGATGTTTCCCAATAATGTTTTTGAGATCTGTCCCAAAGCTGAACTGAATCTCCCTTTCATAGTTCAAGTGCATGATATTTTGGGGTCCTTATTTCCTGGTGCAGAGCAGGGTGGCACAGGGTGGCAGAGCCTGGCACATCCTGCGCAGTACTAATTTTGTCCGGTGCACTGCCTACACAGCCAATTTGGCAATTTGGTAGATCAGCTTTGCTGAGATGGGTGTGGTTGCGCACCAGGGGGAGGTGCAAACAGATTTAGGTTGCCGCAGTCACAAAATTGGAGCCTAAAAAACTGCAAAGAAGTTGCGCTGAATGCTCACCAGCTCCAACCTGATATATTCTTAATGCAGGTGAAGCGCATCTGGTTTAGTGGTTATTTGGCTGTACAATGCGCACGTGTCACCAAACCCTCACAGGCAGCTATCCAGAGTGTCAGGCACATTTCAATGCAAAAAGCAATAACAGGAACTAACTGAACCTACCATTTAATGCAACCGTCTGAACCAGCATATACTGTACATTTGTATCTATATTAATTGTCCCGTCACATGTGCTGTCAGATCAAAGACATTTGTCATAATGGAAACTTAACACATCTCTCAGCCAAGCAAAAAGAGCCTCATGATCTGATACGGAGTATATATCTTCTCTATAGCTTCTCTCATCTCATGAAATTCAAAAGAAAGAGAAAGAAAAAGGAGAGACACTTGCTTTACAAATGTACAGCTGAGGCCAAAATTACTAGCCCCCCAGGAATTATGGGACATTTTCCTAAAATTCTGCTCAGTGTTTGCAACATTGATAAAACTTGATATAATCAGACATCTACCAGTGCTATTTAGTTGCTTGTGTACATTTTGGAATATAAAATAAATTTGTACTCATGCTTTATATCAAACATACTGAAAAATGTGGTGGTCAATAATAGCCACATGTGAGTTTTTGCTTTCAAAACACACCCAATCAACCAATCAGCTGTCAAATCACACATGTGCAGTCAATTGACTTCCTTACAACACTTGAGCATTCAATCAGCATAAAAGGACTCCAAGAAACAGAGCACTTGAACACAATGAGAAGGACTATTCTTACTCACCATGCCAAAGGCAGAGGAAATCAGTCTTGAGCTCAGAAAGACGATAGTTGAGGCTCATGAAAAAGGAGGAAGGCTATACTGCCATTTCCAAGCGTTTCACAGTGTCTAGAACAGCTGTATGTTGTATCATTGCTAAGTACAAGGAGACACATTCTGTAAGAAACAAGCTCGGGTGTGGTCGAAAGCACAAGATTTCAAAAACTCTGGAGAGGAAAATAGTCAGAGATGTCAGCAAGAATCCCCGGACATCTGCCAAGATGGTTGTTGCTGACCTGGCCTCTTCTGGAGTTGATGTTTCAAGGAACACAGTTGTGAGGGCTCTTCATCGTGGTGGGCTAAGGGCCATCGTCCAAGAAAAACCCCTTTGCTCAAAGAGCGGCACATCATAGCCAGACTGAGGTTTGCCTGTGAGCATTTGAAAGTTAAAGATGAATTTTGGAAGTTTGTGCTTTGGTCTGATGAGACTAAACTGAAACTGTTTGGACACATAGATGTAACTTATGTTTGGCGAAGAAAAGGAGAGGCCTTCAACCCTAAGAACACAGTTCTCACAGATAAAACATGGTGGTGTGGAGCATCATGCTGTGGGGCTGTTTCGCAGCCTCAGGCACAGGGAGCCTTGTTCGGGTGTACAACGTCATGAAAAAAGAAAATTATGTTGAGATTCAGAGGAATAATATGAAGAAATCTGCTCAAAGTCTTGGCTTAGGTCATCGCTGGGTCTTCCAACAAAACAATGACCCAAAGCATACATCAAAGTTGGTCCAACAGTTTCTAAAGGACACCAGAACCAAGGTCCTGGAGTGGCCCGCACAGAGTCCGGATCTCAATCCTATTGAGAATCTGTGGCAGGTGCTCAAAGTGAATGTCAATGTTTGGAAACCACACAATTTGGACCAGCTTGAACAATTTGCAATGGAAGAAAGGGCCAAAATCCCTCAGGAGACCTGCGCTAACCTAGTAAAGAACTACTCTAAGAGGTTGCAGTCAGTTGTGGCTCAGAAAGGGTACACTATTGACTATTAAGGGCCAGGGGGCTAATCATTTTGGACATCTCATTTTCGTTGTTTCTTGTTTCAACTCAGAACATTCATAAAATATCATAATCAAACTTACTGGAAATTATGTCTTTGTTATTTTGGAAACAAATACACTATAAACACTTGTTTTTAATGGCCATTTTCAGACAGAAATCAGGAGTTTTGTCTGATTTCATATGGGGGGCTAATCATTTTGGGCTCAACTGTAAGTCACTTGGTGTCTTTGGGATTTTCCTGTGACTGCTGGGAGAGGATATATCACCAAAAGTTCTGCTATTTGGCGATGACAGACCAGGAATGCATGTGGATCACATCATAAATGGATTAGGCTGTTGATGTGTTTAAATGCAACTGTCGCTTATTGTTGTACTCCTATTCATGACACAGGAGCAGATCACATCTGAGCCGTGAGGTGGTCCACATGGTGATAGGCATCGTGGCCTCCGATGCGCACCCCAATGACCCCTCCACTCTCCCAGCTGATATAAAAGTGATAGCGACTCTGACCGTCTCCACCACTGGGTCTTTCCAGCACAGCGTGGTCACAGCGGCAGGGATCAGTCAGACCGATCAGTCTCTGTGCCTCGCCCACAGCACATTCGATCATTTGATTGGTGAAAATGACACTCTGCTGTATTAAACCCAGTCATGCCTTCTCTCCTCCCTACGAAGTTAGAGTCCATGTTGTTTTCAAATGCACATTATGTAGCTTGAATGCAGGCTTGTGTACATAAACGCTGAAAGCTGCACTATGTTCACCTCTTAACATTATGTAATCTAATTTAAAAAAGTGGTAAAATTGTGCTGATGCAAAAACTGGCTGGGTGATTAATATCGTTTTTTGTATTTTTATTTTCAGCAGTGCCACAACCGAAAGGACATTAAGTCTATATGGGGAAAAAAAGTCTTGTTTTTTTTTTTTTTAAATCTTTCACAAACCAATAAATTAATAAATAAAAATTGAATCAGTCAATATATTTCCCAGCCCTGACATGAAAGCATCAAGATATTTTACAGACAATCTTCAGAGCAGAGAATTTCAGATATTGTGTGTTATGTACTTAAAAGGGTATATTATGCAAAACAGTTTTTAAGCATTTGAACACATTTTTGAGTATTTGACCTTCCTCCGAGCAAAATGTGACAGACACTAAAACCTGTATTTAGCAGGCTGCATAGAAATAAGCCCATTGTATTTGGTGAGCCGTTGAGTCTGTGGATATACTGTTATAACAGTGCAACTGTATATTTTCATTTGCATAGCCCAACCTGATTCATCTACCTGAGTAACTCCTTTGTTGTTGCAAATATTCACTCATTTAAAGTTTAATGCTAGCAACATCTTGCACAATGTCACAGAATATGCAGATCCTGAATGGACTTTCAAATTTCATGTTACCAGAAAATAAAAGGACCACATAGTAAGTATTGAGTTGACATTTTTACGCTTTGCGATTAGACTACATTCTGAAAACCTAATGTGTTTGAAAAGCACTGCAAGTGCATGTCCAAAATACATCAATATATTTGAAAACTCTCTAACTTCCCAGCCCTGGTAATGTATAGTTGGTTGTTTGCAAATGGTCAAAATCTGCAGATGTTTAATCCAACCTTCATTTAACCTGCTAAGTAAATGGCTGGGATCAAAAATGTATGTTTAAAGTGTCAGGACAGGCAGCATCATGGTTGAAAAGGGTACTTCTGACAAAAGGCAAATATGGAAGCACAATGCATAACACTGGCATTAAAATAAAAAAGCAAAAAATTATCTGTTCCTGATGGTTGAGGAAGGCTGTGAAAGCCTAACAAACTAAAGGACAAGCTTTTCACACCTTTTTGAGAGGCTGTGAGTGCAACAAACCAAAACAAAATAAAAGACAGTTAATGAATACAGACTGCTGTTTAGTGTTTCCTGACGTTCGGGCAAATTAACATGTATCAAATTATAAAGTCGCTCAAACACTGCTTTTGACCTCAATGAAAACAAATTGCACAGCAAAGCAATCATCTTTAGCCATACGTGTTTTTCTACATGGTGGTGTTCAAAGTGTTCTCCCCACAATTACCTGAGGCATTCAAGACATGCTTCACTTAAAAACAAAGTCTATTTCATAAATCTCAAAAATAATCCTTTCACACAGTAGGTTTGTTAATACTGTGGCTGTGTGAGGACAGACAGCAGAGATTTGTCTGCTTGAGTTACGTGTAATCATGAATGTAACGCTGTAAAAAGTGGGGCGAGTCTAGCTGATTGGCTGTCACAACACAGGCACACTTGAGCATTTCCAGGCAGCTACTGGTGCTGCTCTCAGGAGGAGAGAAAGACCATGTTGTCTTGCACACAGAGAAGTATTGTGATTTAGAGACATTAAGGGAATACTTGGGGGAACGTGGGGGAATGAAACCCACCAGCAGCACTGTACAATATTTTAGCTAAAGGCACAGAGAACATGAATGACAAAAGTGAATTTATTTAACTATACCTACTCAAATTAAGAGCCTGACCAAAGCAGCCTGCAGGCAACTGAAGCATGTAAAATTCAAGAGATGGAAAACCACTGTGAACAGGTCACTACTTCACAGCAGGGTTCATTTCACAAAATAAAAATAAATAAATGCATGATGAAATGTGGATTTTCCTTCCTCTTGCTTTGGGAGGTTTTCATGAAAGCTGCTCTGCAGAGATTTTTAATGCCTTTGAGTTAAAATTAAACCAAACACTGCCTCTCTATTTGCTTATCCTATAATCTGACTTTACAGTAATATTATCACTCACAATTTTAAAAGTCATGTGAAATAACATGTGGGAAATACAAATTCAAAATATTGTGAGGTCCATAATCACATATTTCTGCTGCTAATCCTTATTTCTATCATGGCTTCATGAACTGGTTTCCAAGGTAACCAATAATGATAGCAATAATGAATTGTGTAATTATGGCAGCTGGTAATTTATTCAAATTTCATGTAATAGTTAAAGTAAGTAATGCATTGGCCAGTAAACGCATCTGCATTTTCTTTAACCCTGCACAGAGGATATTAATTCATTCTTTAATTGAAGCATTCCTGCAGCTCCAATCCACCCCTCAGCCATCTCTGCCATGCCTGTTGCTTTGTTTTCTTCCTCTTTCTGAAGGAGTTTCCTGGCCAAAAATGATCTGAAAGGCCAGATGTCGCACTGTCGCAATTAACACAGCAGGTTAGGTGCTTTAGGACCTCAAAGGAAAATATCTGCAAGCTTTTTTAAAGTTAAAAAACTACCCACGCTGAAGTCACAATATCACCAGCAACCTGTGAGATTTGTTAGCAATGAGCAAGATCTGTTAAGTTCCACAGAGCAACAACAGGATCTCCATGGCAGTCACCATGTAGGCCTGCAGAGTCAAAAGTATTTAAAATCATGAGCTCTTCAAATTGGTGACGTTACAAAAAAAGACAACCAAAGCTGAAGTTTTTATATGAAAGGATAAGTTTGGTTTCTACAGCTTTCACATTGTTTATACAATGAAGTAGAACAATATACTCACCCAGAAGGCTTTCCTGATCCAAACAGTGCTTCAGGAGATATTTAGATCCAAAATCGAGCAGCGGATATCCGTATAATGGTAGCACATGGGGCATGTATAGCGCCGCTCCTAAAACTGCATTGATCATCCAAAAACTCATTAGTTTCACCAATATTTCATCATGGTCCGCTCGGGCTACTCCTCCAAGACAGTCCGGGGCCGCTCCACCCATGTTTTTGTGACTGTGCTGACCTCTGAACTGGAAACTTTCTTCACAGCTGCCGCGCATGCGCAGTACGGCTCATTGTTTCAGGGGCGACCGCTGGCTACTCAACAACTTCCTTCTTCCGGTTTTGTGCAAAATGGATAAATATCTATCGGATGAAGATGTCGTGGATGAGAACTTTGAACATGATGGCTGTCCTTACAGTTACGAGCCAGAGTTTACAGATGAGGAGCTCATTGAAAGGAGGAAGCCGTACTGCACATGCGCAGCAGTTGTAAAGAAAGTTTTCAGTTCAGAGGTCAGCACAGTCACAAAAACATGGGTTGAGCAACCCCGGACTGTCTTGGAGGAGTAGCCTGAGTGGACCATGATGAAATATTGGTGAAACTAATGAGTTTTTGGATCATTAATGCAGTTTTAGGAGCGGCGCTATACATGCCCCATGTGCTACCATTATACGGATGTCCACTGCTCGATTTTGGATCTAAATATCTCCTGAAGCACTGTTTGGATCAGGAAAGCCTTCTGGGTGAGTATATTGTTCTACTTCATTCTATAAACAATGTGAAAGCTGTAGAAACCGAACTTATCCTTTAATCGTGTTTTTACACATAATATTGTAATGTAGGTGACGTAAATGCGTGGGTAATCTGAGTGTTTTGTTAAAGGTTCATGAACTCTTCAGCCACCTTCAAAATATCATAATGTAAAATTAGATCTCCTCATTAAGTTTGCTATCCTGTTGAAGGTGCCACTACTCTGTTTTATTTGATTTACAATGATTGTGTGTATACTTAGTGTACACGCCCCTCTTTGCTTTGGTTGAGTTACTCCTTGGGTTGTTTTCAGGCCAAACATTGTACCAGAGGCCATCAGACCTTCAATTTAAATCCCCCAGTAGCTGAAGTGAAGAGGGCCTTGATACAGATTGCCATAAACGTCACCCATAAAGATTTTAAGTTAAAAAAATTGTGCTTTCTTTGAAGCAAATGCTCCTACCTGACCTTTCTGTGCATCAGACCTTTAGCAAGTCTGGATATGTCAGTAAGCTGAGCAAACACCTCAGAAACTTGCAAGCAATACATCACAGAAAAGAGCTTATGAATAAATAAAATTGAGTTTTCCATGGTATTTCATGATATTTAGACCTACATGATGGTAAAATGACAAATGTCCAATCCCACACCACCCACTTTATTTGTACAGAACATTTCAAAACAATTGATCCAATGAGCCAAGACATTTCCAACATTAAGGTGAACATGCAGCGTCTTTTGCACGGACATGTCCTCCTCTTTGGTCTTTAATTTATGGTCATTATTTATGTCTATGGGGATTTTGTAAAATTTCCTAAAATGTCAGGGTTTAGCTCAGCTTTTTCTACAGATAGACTGTTGCTGGCGACAGAAAAAGACATGCATGATTCAAGCTACTGTAACTCCTTGAGTGTCCACGCAATCCAGATAACTCCAACGGATTCTGAAAACTAAGAAGTGGAGCTTTCCATTGATATACAGTGCATCATAATAAAGGCTGGATTGCCTAAAGGGCAGCACGGCGGTGTAAACTTATCTGTATTTGCACTGTAAATAATGTAACAACATTGTAAGGAATGCCATTAGTATGATTCCAGTTTTTTCTTGGTGTTCTTTTGCCTTATTGTCACCTACGTTTTCAATGTCTTTTTCATCATAGTTTATGTTTGATGAATTCCATAAATTGTTAAAGGGACTGTGAGGAGTTTCTAAGTAATTACAAAAAAGTCTCACTTGTAGATATATGCCTGATGGAAATACACACTTTGAGATGAGTTTTATAGCATCAAAATAGGTTATCTATAAATGCTATTCCTTAGCCTTCCAGTCGGTTTGGACAGGGCTGGACTGGGCTGTATACTCAACTTCGGGAACAAGACAATTAAAACTGGAGCAAATTTATAATATTCGGACACATATTAGAGCACCGGGCTGTAAGTAGCGATATATAGTCGGCAACAAAACTACGATGCTAAGTTTTCCAAAACTTGCTTGTTGTCACACATCAAAAACTACCACTACGTAACTAGAAAGAGATACATTACCTTGTTGCTTTGCATCCTGTAAGTTGTTGAAAAAAGAAGTTGTAAAGCAATACAGAGTTCTGATAAAGGTCAGGTCTGCATAACAACAAACACGCTTTGGATTGCACGCCTTTTGGTGCATTCCAGTTATAGTCAGAAGTAGGAATTTCCAAGTTCCGAGTAGGAAACTGCAACTGGATTGTCCCCTGAAGTTGGAATTTCCCACTGAGAACTTGGTGAATTCTCGCCACCCCGCAGTTGACAATCAAAGATAGATGCCCCCAGTGTGAACAGTTATTTAGCTCCTGTAATAATCAATTTATTTGCACTTCTGACTGGGGTGTGTCGCTCTAGATCAGCTGTATACATAGTATTGTTAGACTTATATTTACAAAAATGCTGCCATAGTGATAATCACATTCTTCATGTGATATTTGTGAACAACAATGCAGGCATGTTAACAACAGCTAACGATAGCCTGGTAGATCAGCATGTTTTTTTCCGACTTCAACTGGAATGCCGATAAGTCCGAGGTTACTGGAACGCAGCATTACGACAGTCGCCGCGCGTGCTCATGAGTAGCGGAGTCTTTACGTTGCCGGTAATAGATTCTCCTCACAGTCCCTTTAAATAATCTAAAGATTAAATAATGATAGAAATAGTTTAAAATAGGTAGAAGTTCAGTTCAGCTTCTCGAAAGGGTTGTGCATGTTTATTAAGAAGTGCTATCAAGAGAAACCTTCAGAAAATTAAAGTGTCTCTTTTCTGTTTTAAGCATTTATGACTGAGAAATTATAAATATTTGCCAGAATTTTAACCTGAACAAAGATGCAGAATAATTTATTCACATGGCATTTTCTGGGACATTTATTGACAAAAAGCCGGGCGGCCATTTATATTCATAGTAGTAAAAGGGTTAATATTTATGATAAAGAGCTACACTGGACACTGGCATTAGTCCAATGTAGCTACCTGTCAAGATACAGAGTGTGCATGCCTCATGCTTCCTGACACTTTACAAGCTACTGATGGTCCTCATTTTTGATTTTTAGAATATGGTCACCCTATCCAACACTGTCAGGCAAGTCATTTTCAAAAAGGGGGAAAAACGCTCACATTGTGAGCATATCTTTTAATTCCTTGATCCAAATCCAGATTCAGGTGAGCAAGAAAAACAAATTCCTTTCCTTTGCGCCATGACCATCATTCCCTGAAAATGTCAATCAAATTTGTCAAGAAGTTCATAGTAAAAACACATTTTCATTATCCCGCTATATTAACCAATCCAAAAATTCCTGAATCTGTATCCACTTTGAGATAACCATCAATTTGTTACCAGTGCTTTCTTGGGCCATGACCAATATTCATCAAAATCTGTTCATGACTTTAGAGTGACCTGTCTAACAAACAAACATACAGAGAAACGCCAGTAAAAACATAAGCTCTTTTGAAGAGGTACTAGACCATAAAAACCAACAAAAAGCAGCCAAAATTAACAATAAAACCATAAAAGGCATATTGAATGAATAATAAAGGGTTTAAACATCTTGATTGTTTAGCATAGCTGTTGGTATGACCGAGGTTATTTGTATTAGTGACTTCAAGTATAATGATGATACACTGATTTTGTAATTTTGAAGGGAATATTGGTCACTAATCATCGAGGGCATTTCAATAGATTCCAGAAATATGAAAAGGAACAAACAAATCCTGAAAATATCACCAGAACAAACTGTACCAACAAAGGCAGGTTTTCCTAGAATAAAGCAAAGGTATATTTGTAATTTTTTTTATATGGAAACCACCATTTTTCTGATATAATTTCCATAAAACAATATTGCATAATGTAGTGTACAGTTGTGTCAGGTTGTGTTTTGTAATATTCTCACCCTGCAAGGCTACTAAAGCACACGAATCAAGCAAACTGTTGCAGAGCTCTAGGAAAGATTTTAACACAACAAAAGATTCATTAATGTTATCTAACTGCTATTTTTACTTCCATGAAGCTCCTGCGGGAACATGGATGATCTAATTTCTGACCTGCTTTATTAACCTCAAAAACAGTTTTACTCTATGGTTACTTTTTTCGTGCACACACAAACAGTGGGAACTATTTCTAAAACTCTGACTGATGGGGGTAGTTGTATATTCTGGGCAGGATTTCCGAGTGTATGAGCTGATGATGCAATCTGAGTGTGTTAATAGATAAAATTATGCTGCATTATGTATTCATGCAGGCAATGAAAGGCTTTTTTGTGATGTGACTCACAGAGATAGCTGTAGCTTTTTTGTGTAAAAACAGATTATGAGAAAAGAGACGTCAAACATAAATGGATCCCTGTGGTGTCCCATAGCTTAAAAAAACATTGCTGTTTTGGCAGGAGGCTGTATTCACCGGCCAAGAAATGTGCTGTGTTATGCTCAGCCCACCATCCCCTCTAGGCTATCAGGAGTTCCTCTGTCCCCTCAGTTACCTTGAAAAGAAAATGAAGAAGTGCGCAGTGTGAGCTTACTCCAGGCATGCACATATGCTTTGTGTCCATGCAGGTATTTCCCTCCCTCATCTCAAATTTATGTTTGCATCTCTGCCTTTCCATCGGGGAGGTTTTTGCAAGAAACTGTGCACTTTGCATGCCAACAATCTCTCTCCTTTGTCTTATCCTTTTAAAAGCTGGTGGCAACCTCTGAAGTGCAGGTTAGCAAGCCTAATGTTTATACAGGGCTTACATCAAATAAAACAAAGGCCTCCGGGAGCTGCCGCCTGCTCTCGGGCTAAGATAGCAGACCGATGGGGTGACAGCCGGGAGCCCATTCATAATGCGCATATTGCCCACAAACACAGGCACTGTTTTTTTTCTCTCTCTGTAGGGAGAGTTATGCTCTCTATTATGAGTTTGCAGCTTTAAAAATATATGTGTATGTGTGTATACAGTACATAAAGGTAATATAGCTGAATGAAAATACAGTTCATGACATTAAACATTTACGAATGCTATGGAAATAAGACTAAGGCCCTAGGCCTCCAATAGGGCTTGCTCCTGATACCCTGCGATTTTTTTTCTTTAATAAAGCCCTGAATGAGTAAAAGTCAAAGGCCTTAAAGGGTCTGAGTGCTCTTCTTCCACTGAAGTGCCCATTCGATTGAGAGTAGAAATGTGAAATCATTGGCCATCCTTGCAGAAGAAAAGGTGGAAGAAAGAAAATAAACACTGACTTTAGTTTAAAACGAAGAAGCTTCAGCATGTCCAACAGGCACATGCTTTTTATTTCTGTGTATTGATGTTCCTACTAATCAGCAGCTGATGATTTTCTAACCAATTTTCACTAAGTGTATGTTACTGGCACAAAAGGACTTATCGATGCTGTTTACGAATCACCAAAACCAATCACATGTGGTTAACACTGGTGACTCTGGATGAAAAAGACTTCTTGGTGCATTTCCTTTTATGGTACCTACTCAATTTGGCTCGCATCTGCACAGTTTGGAAACGACCTGCTCCTTTTTCTGTAACAGTGTGGACCAGGGATGGGTTAAGTGTGGCAAAGGGGCCCCAAGCGTTTTACATTAGGAATGGTAAATGCAAAAGAGGGCCATGTTCGAATAATCTGCACTGTTTGAGGGCCTCACGACAAACTTCAAGATACTCATTATTTAACCTCCTAATTCAATATGGCACACTTATCAATTAAACAATAGGAATACAGTTAGCTTTTCAATTTGTGTTAAAGATAATTTACATCAGAGGACACTGCAAACTGGCCACAGGTTGGAACTTGATCCAGGTCTGCAGAAGCATGTCTGTGGGTCGTGCCCGTTTGCAAACCACGGCTCTCTAAATATTAACTTAAAAAGCAAAAAGTAAGACTCTTATCAAAAAAGCTAAAGATATATATATACTGTATATATAAGGTGTAACTAGTTGTACCGACTATCTCAGTGTAATAAACAAATGTTTCCTTGCGATGATCCAACAACTTTAAAAAATAGAAAATATTACATATACAGTAATTCTGTTACAAAGAATGCATGTATTACAGTATTGTGAGGTTTGTGTTTGCTATAATATTTTCCCTAATCCTAACTAATTGAGAAAGAGGGCAACATGTGGCCCCCATGCCAAACTTTGCCCATAGTGCCCTGATCTAGAATGTTTGTTTTTCTTTTCAAAAAATTACTTTGTTTCTTTCAATTGCATTTACAAAACATTTATGCTAATATTGAGTATAATTTGATATTCTATTTAGAAAATGGTAAAGCTGAAATATGTGTTCTAAATAAAAAGTGTTAAACACTCACTATTCTGCTAAAGATGTTCTGTCCTGTTAAAAAGACGCTTAGATCGGCCTAAACTTGGTTTAAAATTAGTTCAATCAACTTTAATTTTCAGTCAGTGTAGTATATTAATACATGAACATTTGTGTTTGATATATTGTCTTTGTGACTTTTGTGTATGTATAATTATTCATTTCTTATTAAAATATATGACTGGGAACAATGATGCCCTCAGGCCAGGAAAAAAAAAATCTGTATCCCTCTGGATATGAAAGTTGCTCATCCCTGGTATAGACTTTAACAGTACCTCCTTAAAAAGGGGGGGACTGTCATAGCATTGCTGCATAAAACTATGGTGGCATCCTCACAAAAACAAAGGTGGAAACAGGTTTTTTTGTGTGTTTTTTAAGAGATGATGTTTGTTTAAAAGATGGTTGAAAGCAACAAAACTACATGTTTTTTAGGGAAAGGAAGTGTAATGAACAAAACTGTGCTACATGTTTGAAGTAGGGAGAACATAATTAATCTAACTTCCCCTGAAAAGAGATTTTTTCATGCACACCAATAGAGGCTTGATTTTTTTTCAGTCATTTAGAAAACCACATTTCCTTCCTAATTAGAAAATCAATCTCCCAGGATGTATGTCAGGAGTGGTATTCGCGCTTTCTGCTCAAGTTTTGCTCTGCACAAACACATCGCTGCATTCTGAAGTCACTCTGCTAACAAGGAAATTATAATCAAGATTGAAAAGCATGTTAATGAAGAGGCAATCACACAGCGAATGGGTTATGTTGTTGAGGTTTTCTCTCCAGCCCTGGCAACGGTGGAAAACTTTTTGCAGCACAATTATTTTTTATGTGTAAGTTTCTATTTACTACTTAATTATGTTAATGGATTTGCTCTGGGACGAGGAGGAGACGGGGAGTATGAATGACAACTCTGTGTTGGGGAATTCAGTGCAGACTAAAACAGTGAGGTAGCTGCCTCTGAGTTGTCTATTCTGTAAACATGTGAATGTTGTCGTTAATGTGGCTTGAGTGAAACAATCAAGGGACCACATTTATTCCAAATGAATGATTAAGAGCATTGATTTACCAGAGGCACAACAAGACAATGCACTCAGGCCTCATTATTTTGTGAGCAGCTGTGAGATCATGTGCTCATTTGGAGCTGAAGTGCTGGAGACATGATAGATTCTTCACCAAAGTTTTGTATTGAGATGGATATTCAGACTGCTTTAAAAGAGTTAAAGCAATGCTTGGTGAATAAGTGAACCAGATTGCTCTTTTGTTTGTTTCGCTGCTTGAAGTGCTGCTAAAAGGCACGGTTTTGCTAAGTGCTCGGTTCTTCAAAACCATTAAAACAGCTTCATTGCGAGAAAATGTGTTGGCTGTGCAGAGCAAACTCAACTCAACATGGCAAATGTTAAACAGATTACCTCATTAAGTCAAACAACTGACTGCAAGAGTTCGTCGTAAGGCCAGAAATATTCATCGTGTTCGCTGAGTGTATGTAAATGCAGGATGGCTATCACGTTCCTGCTGTGGTTAACCTTGTTCTATACGTAAGTTTTTAAAATTAAGATGAGGACTGGTGTGTGATTCAGTAAACTGATCATTTCAGATCAGGTTTACTGCACAACAAAGTTGTTCTAAAGTAAATAAAGCACTCAAAAATGATCACAATTTAGCAGTGTGTTTACAGTGTTGTTTCTGAATGTAAAAGATGAAGTACATTATTTAAAATCCATAGATAAGACAAGAGTGTAGCCCACTCTGGACGCAGTGAATGACCATTCATGTTTCTAAAGGCAGCAGGAGTTTAGAGCTTTATATACTGAATTTGATTGATGGACCAAATGCAAGTGACCTGCTCTTTGTGAACTGCTGTTTGTATCTGCCACACATGTTGAGAATCAATGATCATGCAGATGCTGCAGATGTTGTATTGAGTGGTATTATGCGTCAAAATCGCGTCACCCACTGACGTAGCATCGCACGCCCATAAATACCTCATTTTGGTCACCGTTGCCATCGGCCGTAGCTCGGTGACGTCACGTCCGTCAAGTTTCACCGCGATCATATCATATATCATATAATAGGGTGTATAAGCGGACATTAATCCAGCTGTATCCTTTTCATTCACTTATCAAACACAAAACACTGCAGCTGATGCCCTGCAGCAGCAGCATCTGTGAGTTTCCGGCAGTCGTCTAGGCGGAACTAATGTCCTCACAGACTGATGTTTCCCATATGGACATAAATTGTTCCTCTGTAGTCTGGATGAAAAACTGTCTGTCACGGGCACCGTCACACACGCACACACCGCTGATTGGCTGTTGCTGCACAGCCACACATGACATAGTCTGAATAGATCAACTTTTTTTACTTTGACATCGTGCGACAAGCTATGTGGTAGTGTGAGAAGCGTCTGTCGTATCGCGGGAGGGTTAGCCCTGCCCCATCGCGGCTGTACATTGACTTTGCATGGAGAGTGATTGCCGAGGTAGTACAAGTAGCGTGCAGAATGAATGCAGCAGGTTGTATTGGACCTTTTCTTGCCATCAGAACTGTCTTAATTCTTCCTTTCATTTAGTCAAAAAGGAGCTTGATACATTTCAGAGAGATTTTGATCCATATTTGCTTGACAACATCAAACAGCTAAAGCAGATTTATGGCTGCACACCCAAGATTTCACTCTCCTGTTCCACCACATCCCAAGCATGCCCTAAATCTGGTGACCGTAGAGGCCACTGGAGCACAATTATTATTATCTTGAAGAAACAACTTTGAGAAAATTCAAGTTCTGTAAGACGATACACTATCCTGCTGGAGGAAGCCATGAGAAGATGGGTAGTCCAAGGCAATAGAGGGATGGACATGGTCAACAGTATTCAGGGAGCTTGTGGCATTTGAACAATGCTTAGTTGGTACTCGGAGCTCAAAGTGTGCTAAGAGAATGCCCTTGACACAACTTTACCACCTCCATCAGTTATATGGCTGTGGTTTACACCAAATTTAGACCATCTACATGTTGCAACAGAATTTATGACTCAAATAGTCTTGTATTGTCCAATTTGGTGAGACTGTGTGAAGCAAGTCTCAGTTTCTTGATCGTAGTGGACAGTAGTGTTGTCCAATGTAGTCTTTTTGCTGCTTGAAGACTCATGTTTTGTGTTTTCAGGATCAGTTTTCTACATTTTTTAGTTGTACTGGATGTTTGGTTTTTTTTTTAATTCTGTTGCCTTTTTTTCATCTCAAACTTTTCTGACCATTCTCCTCTTACCTCTGGTATCGGTCCCTGTCCATTTCTGGACCGTACTCTAGAGATGGTTGCCCATGAAAATCTCAATTGTTCAGCTGTTTCTGAAATTAAACAACCAGCCAGCCTGGCACCAATATTCATTAAATGTTCAAAGTCACTTAAATCACATTTATTTAACATTCTGATGGTCAGTTTCCACTACAGAGGGTCAGCCTGACCATGCCTACATCCCTTAATTCAATGAGTTGCTGCAATGACTGGTTGTTTAATGATCTGCACTAACCAGTAGCTGAACTGGTGCACCTGCTAAAGTGCTCTTAAAGGCACTGTGAGGAGTTTCTAAGTAATTACAAAAAAGTCTCACTTTTAGATATAAGCCTGATCAAAATACACACTTTAAGATGAGTTTTATAGCATCTAAACAAGTTATCCATAAATGCTATTCCTTAGCCTTCCGGTCAGGTCGGACAGAGCTGAACTGGCCTGGATACTCAACTTCGGGAACAAGACAATTAAAACTAGAGCAAATTTATATTATTAGGATACGTCTTAGAGCACCGGGCTGTTAGTAGCGATATGTAGCCGACTACAAAACTACCACACTAAGTTTTCCAAAAATTGCTTGTTGTACATCAAAAACTACCGCTACGTAACTAGAAAGAGATACATTACCTCGTCGTTTTGCATCCTGTAAGTTGTTGAAAAAAGAAGTTGTAAAGCAATGCAGAGTTCTGAGGAAGGTCCGAACTGCATTCAACAGCATCACAATATACACATACACTTTAGTTTGAGTCATGTCTTGTGGTGCATTCCAGTTGTAGTCAGAAGTACGAATTTCCAAGTTCCAAGTAGGAAACTGCAACTGGAACGTCCTCCGAAGTCAGAATTTCCTACTGGGAACTCGGTGAAACCTCGCCACACCTGAGTTGACAATTGAAGATGGATGCCCCCAGTGTGAACAGTTATTTAGCTCCTGTAATAATCAATTTATTTGCACTTCTGACTGGGGTGTGTCGCTCTAGATCAGCTGTATACATAGTATTGTTCGACTTATATTTACAAAAATGCTGCCATAGTGATAATCACATTCTTCATGTGATATTTGTGAACAACAACACAGGGCGTTCTAACAACAGCCAACAATTCCCTGGTAGATCAGCATGTTTTTTTTCGACTTCAACTGGAACGCCGATAAGTCGGAGATGATGTCACTCCCATTTCCGAGGTTACTGGAATGCAGCATTACGACAGTCGCCGCGTGTGCTCATGGGTAGCAGAGTCTTAATGTCGCTGGTAGTAGATTCTCCTCATAGCACCTTTAAGAGTTTATAGCAAATGATCTTGATTAAATGCCATGGCAGTCTCTTAAATGTTGTCCAGCTACACTTTTAATGTGTATAAAAACTATGGGAAATGTAGAAACAGAAGGTTGCTGGAGCTGATGGTGTTTTCTGTCCACAGGAAATATGTTTAAACCAATCTAACGTCATTGTTCATTATTCATGTTTTCTAAGATCTGATCTCTACATTTGGTATGTGTATGTGTTCTCGAGTGCTCCCTGTTAGGTTACCTTCCAGTAACCTCTGTCACATATAGGGAAGTATATTTACATAAACACTCATGACACATTCAGATGCATGTTAAAAACCAAGGTCAAACAGCAAGTATGCCTCCAGCTTAAATATATTCATTTCAGATTGAAACACTCCTGTGATCAAACCCTCTGCTCACTCTGGTGGAAAGAGTACTCGAGGAACTTAAGTAATTATAATAGGTTGAGGCAGGAAACCTTAGCTTGACACATTCTGCTGTGCCAAGTCAGTGACCAAGTACAGAGCTGACACATTTCTTAAAAAAAATATTTCCCAAACCTACTGAGTCATGACGCTGGCGGAGTGGAAATGAGACTGTGAATGGATCACTTTGAGGCTAAAGTGGAAAAAAATGATGAAATCGGTGTTCAGTGGAGTCCTTTTTCTGTCCCATATGAGGACGTCCGCTTGAAGCCAGGCAAGAGCTGGTGCATTAATGTGGACTTGTCGCTTTGTGAAAGAGATGAAAAAGAAATGTCAAGCAGAAAATGTGACTATCAAATCAATGAAGACACACAGGAAAAGATACAGAAGGTGAAAACTGCTGAAGATGTTAAAAAGTTAAATCAGCTCAAGTTTAAATTAAGACAACTAAACAAAGATGGTCTCTTAAGTGTTCCTCTACACAGACTGCAATTAAATTCATTTTATTGCACATACTAAAGAGGGAACTTTGAATCTGTTGCAGCATGGCCCAGGGGAGCCTTTCATACCTCTGCCTGGGAGGAAGTAGCTCTGACTTTGTGTTTGAAGGATTGGAAGTTTCAGTGCCAATATATTTATTCTTTTCAAGACTTTATATCAAAAATATCTGAGAGGAAACTGGTGCTTACTGATAATCTCACCTGTATCAAATCATAACACTATGCCATAAAACCAAAGGTTTACACAGAGGAAAGGAGGGATTTGAAATAAATGCTGATATATTTTACCCTTGAAAAGTAGTTTAGTCCTCTCACAGTTTAAAAATAAATCTACTTTAAAGAACTTTAACTGGAAAAGTTTGGATTTAGACTTTTATAATGCCACATTGATTCAGAGTTTGTTTACTTAATGTGAGTAATGAAACTTCATTGTAAGAATTTCCCAAGTGCTGTTTGACAAAGCAAGGAGTTTTAACAGCTTTTTCACACATTCATCATCATTTTGAATAATAAAAGTGATGATAATTAAATTATTAGCCCTCCTAAAGCTATCAGTCAGTTGTGTTTCACTTTTACAGATAACAGCCTGCAGTAGTTTTCAACAAGTCTCAGACATCTCTCCTGAGGAATCCTCGCCCAATCTTCTTTGGCAAATCTCTTAAGCCCTTTCAGGTTTGATGGTCCTCTGGCTTGGACTTTGGTCTTCTGCTCACCCCCCAAAAATTCAATGGGATACAGGTCAGGGCTTTGTGCAGGCCAGTCAATAGCATTCACTCCGGTCCTCTGGATGCAGTTCATCACCAGGAACAGCATGTTTGAGTCAGTGTTGTGTTGAATCCAGACCATGTTTTGCTGCTGAATGCTTGAAGTTTTCTTTGAAAATCTGCATATATCCTCATTTCCAATTTCCAGTTAAAGCTATGGTCTACGATTTGGAAGCTTGGTACATCTTAATAACACCGTTTATAAGGCTGTTATGGTCCTATGGTCCGATCTACGCAATACAAAGGCCAAAAAGAATGAAAAAAAATCCATTCAGTATATCCGCTGCAAAGTGGCATAATAGTTGACCAATCCGAACCCCGGGGAATGCCAGTTCGGATTGGTCCGTGAGTCCATCCAATTCCCTGTCTCCCCTGCTCCGTGCTCCCTCCTCCCCACTACCTCCCTCATGTACCGGTGAGCAGCTCGCCGCACAGCTACAGAAGCGTCATGGAGCCGGGAGGCCACTTCTCTTACCCTCCACATCGAAGGGAAGGAAACGTAGAAGTTTCGAGGAAAAGGCTGAAGTAAGGAAGACATATGAGCAATACAGGTCCAAATGGAGACTCAACACTGGAGAACTGTACGACCGGTGGAAAAAGCTGCAGAATGTTTTGGGACTGAGAACTGACGCTGAGACAGCCGAATTTCTGTTGAAGAGGTAATAACTTTGTTTACTACAGAGGGAGATGTCTGCTGAATAACTGGCTAGTCTGTGCCTAGACTGGCTAATGACTGAATGTTGTTGCTCAGGATGGGTAGGCTCTGTCAACAGATTTTAGCATAAGTTAGCCACTCATCGTTCGCATTGTAAACTGAGCGAGTGAAGACATGCCGAGAAACATAAATCCTCGCCCACAATCAGCTCTGCTCTGATCGGACAGTGGCGACGCCAGACCCGCTTCGCCGCTGGTCCAATTGAAATGGCTACTGCTGTGTGTTACAAGGGGAACGACTGTCGTGTTTGTTACTTTCAGCTATGAGAAATCTCATAGGCATTTATTGGCATCTTAAACGCCAATAAATATTTTCTGCCGGCCAGCATCTTGCTCTATCAGAGGGGGCGTGTTGTTAGGAGGCGACAAGAGCTTGGGGGCCGGGATCTTGGAACACGGAGGGGAGGGGTGAGGGGAGGGGGGGCAGGCTGCTCCCATCATTGTGTTTCTTTGGGTTGTGCATCTCTTCCTTCTTCCTCCAAACATAAGCAACAGCTCTGAGGCCAAAGAGCTCTAGTTCTGTCTCAGCTGACCAGATGAAATGCCTCCTTTATGCACAGTATTTTCCAGGATATCCTTTGCATACTTCACTCTGACTTGAAGGTGTCTCCTCTGTGGAGTTTTCTTAGTCTTGCAGTATTCTCCTTTGTAAGGACCTTGTGATGTCTTCTTTGAAATTACAATTCCTGACTCGGCAAAGTCATTCACCAGTGTCCTGGATGTTCTGGGGTCTTTAGATAAACCTATCATTAGTTTTCTTTTCAGACTCTTTGAAATATCATATTATATACAGTTTACTAAAAAGACAAGTGTTTTGAGAACACTTTGTGATGACCTGTTTAAGGCACAGCACCTTAGGGGGTGAGTGAATCCTCTATTTGATTTGATTTTTTGTGTAGCAGGGTGCTTCTCAGACTGTGGAATGAATTTTGCCACTGGGCTGCAGAGGTACAGCAGGTGGGCCGTGAGAGGTCATTTGCAACAAAACAAAACACTAGTAAAAACCATATGCACAATTTGAATCAAAGTTTAAATGATCATAAAATGCTAAGTTATCTCTTTTTAAGTTTCAGAACCGCAAGATATCTAGCAGCAAAAATAAGCATTCATACTGAAACCTGACTCAGTCTGGGCTTATAATTTGATTGGGCCCAGATAATTAATAATTAATAATTCAAAATGGGCTCAGGTTTGGAATAGCTGATGTAATGTATAATAGCAATAACAAAAGAGAACATTTGATCTAATATGTTTATGAAATTGAAGAGATCAATTAATTACACTGCACATTATACTTGACAAAAAATATAAAATGAAACATATAAAGCTTCATTAACAACTTTTCCATTTAAAAACATAGTAATAATATTTTTTTTACATTAAGCTTTTGCACCTCTTTAATATCAAAGACCTGTAGTGTTGTGCTTTTTGAGCTGAATAAAGTAAGATATTTTCTAACTCCAAAATCAAAAAATAAACAGCAGACTACCCAGGGTCAGAATGATTGGAGAAAATGTGGTAAAACCAATGATGGATCATTTTTACATCTTTTGGGCCTCTTCTAAAATTCATTCATATTGGCAGGAGATTGTAAAAGAAGGAAGATTTTTTGGAATACAACTTGTTCCATCCTGTATTGCAGTATACTAGGGTAAATTTCCAGAAAAGCTAATGACCAGTGACGGATATATTTACAAAATTCTACTAGCTGCAAGCAAAAAAGCCATCACACAGCATTGGCTGCAGAAATTATCACTAACTGCGGATGACTGGACCACTATAGTCAATGAACTGCACCCTATGGAGAATCCATGAAATGTAACCCTGAACTCGTGTGACCTAAATCTATCTTTCCAGTATACTTAAGTCAAGACTAGCATATGATCATATTTATTTTTCCATAAAAACACTATAATGCTAGCATAGCTTAAAGTATTTTTTTTTTTTTACATACTAAAAATCAGAAAATAATTATGTGAGAATTCTGTAACATGATGACGCCAAGCATCAACTGTGTGCAGTCTGGCATTTGTAGGCTTTGTTTGACCTTTATTTCTAACAACACCTGACTTTACATGATAACAAGTCATGTGTTGCATACAGTTCATCCTCAAACTGAATTCTAAACCGCATTTTACACTGTAGATTAGATGGTATCCATAACAACAGTCAAAAGCCTCCAGCAACCAGACAGCACCATATCTAGTATCAAATGGAAGAGGCTGTGCTCATCCACACATTTCGCTGTGCCAGTTTTTCAGCCTTGACAGCATCTAAGACTGGCATCTGAGATAAGAGTTGTTTTCTCATATACTGAGCGATCCGTGGAAACATGCAGTGTTTGTGTTTCAGTCCTTTCATCCACTGCCTCTTCCCGGCGCTGGGAATCATCCTGAGCACAAAGGCGTCCTGTGAGAGCTGCATTTGAAGTCTCATCAACTTCCACCCATTGCAGGACGCTATTCAACATTAAATGCTATTTAATATTTCAGTGTCACTTGCACTATCATTGACACTAGGATATAGATTGGTCTTGGCAAGAACTCTGCCTGGCTGCTTGTTATTATTCTCAAAGACAGTCAGTATGAACAAATTCATTGTATACACTCCACAATATAAAAAGATGTATATAAAAAAAAAAGGCTTTTCACCAACATGAATCACACTATACACAAAATCTATTTTTTGAATGAGGGTAATTATTTCTCCAATTGGATCCACTCCACTTACTATGAGATAGCAAGCCCAAATTACACTTCAACAATGCCCCATCGTAGACAGAATGACAGAAATGTCCTTATCTTCACATATTTTTTGAGTTAATTTGTAAATAAAACTTGGATAATTGGCCCCAAACACTGACTGATAGAGAGAGCTAACATTTGATTTTGATACTGGTAATAAATAACACTAATAAGGTAATGTTGGTGTATTACTCTTCAACATTTTCAGACAAATTTGTTGTCCCTTACATTACAAATAGCAGAGTTATTGATCTTAGGACATCAAAAATAAAGATATGTTTTATAATTCCTTCCTGGCACAGGTGTAAGGGAAGGATTCTTCAGTATGCCAGTATGTAGAGATACCTGTGATGATATTCTTGTAAAGACATTGCTGTTATTGCTAGCAAAAAATAATAATAATAAAACCTCATGTGCTGTACAATGATCCGAAGTGCCTAAAATACCTTGTTTACATTAAAAGTGTGTTTTACAGCACTTCTCAAGGATTGCTTACATGTTGTTTTATATAGATGTAAAGTTTGAAAGTCTTACACAGGTGTTAGTTCCAGCTGACACTGCTTTAGGCCACCAGGCCTCTGTGCTAGTCACAATGCTACAACAAAAGAGCTGGTATGAGGGACCAGGCACCCCATGTACTTGCTTCTGCCGGCCCAGGTTCGAATCCCGCCTGTGACCAGTTTGCAGAGTGTCCCCCCCTACTCTCTCACCCCCTTTCACAAGCCTATCCACTGTCTCTCTCCTGTTAATTAAGGCACAAAATGCCCCAAAAATACATTAAAAAAAAGAGCTGGTATGATACCAAACATGAGGGAGCAACCAAGTGCAACATCACTTTGAGGTTGAAAAAAACATTTGCACTCGTCGTTTTTCCTTGTAATGGTGGGAAAGAGATACTTTTAAAATGGTCTGGTCTCTAAACATCTCGTGCAATATTATGCTGGTCATTGAACAGAGGAGGCAAAGAAGGTTCAGCATCTTTAGCTCTAACATTCAGTAAATGGGACCTGCATGAACCACCAAATCAAAGTCATCATTTGGTTTATTACGTATCAGGCCGGTTAGTGCCAGTGCTATAGGGTCGTTGATTCCTCAAACACAAAATGACTGGGAAATTCAAACAAGACCTTTCAGAACAAGTGTCTGGGTCCAGACCAATGGGATAATATCAAAGAAAATAACAAAAATGTATATCAGTTCTTTACAGCTATATTTGATTTTTTTGTGGAGAGCCCTGGGGAAGGAGTCACAGCTTTTTCTTTCGTACAACTAGTGGAGGTATTCAAATGTCATGGCGAAGTTGCAGCACTAAAACACATACTTGTGCCTTAGTTTGATTGTGCATCATCATATACCAAGCATCACGGTGCTTCAAGCTAAATACATACATCAGCATGTTAACATTTTTATAATCGCAACTCATTATGCTAAACCTTAGCAGAAACCATGTTTACCCTGTTAACCATGATAAAGTATAATAAATAGAACTGCTGCTGATGGGATTGGCATCAGTGTTTTGAGTTTTGGTCCATAAACCAATTTGTCAGACGCATTTTAGGGTGTTTTCACAACAACCATATTTAGTGTGCACCAAAGAAGTTTTGGCCCAGGGTTTGGTACGTTAGTATCAATGTGAATGCAACCACCGCACTTTGGTGCGCACCAAATCAGCCGGTCCGAGGCCTCCATGAAGGGGTGGTGTCGATCCGCTCCATCTCCCTACATTTGGTGCAGTTTCACTGGTGTGTGGTCTGAACTGATCTACTTTTGATGCATTACTTCCTGTTAATCCCGTGGTTGAATCTTTTGCTTGCTCAATTTGTCAATTTGTTTATTCTGGATGAGGATTACGATGATGTACGAGGGTCCAGAAGGTCGCTGATGCCGTCTCAAACACGATAAAAAAACACATTTGATGGAAAATGTAAAAGAAAGTGAAACGTAAACATTGGTTGTTTGGTGTAGGAAATGGTTACCATGGTAGCCTTTTCCTCGTTCTCCTTCGTGGCAGGTTTGGTAACCAGTTACGTGCTTATCGTCCCCTGCTGTTCCAAACTGAGTAAATACACAAGTGGGCCCGGACACAGTTCGATGTGGCAAGTGTGAATGCAAGCCAGCTGGGGAGGGGGAGGGGGCGAACCACGCTGCAGTACGGTTCGAAACAAGTGGGCCTAATGTGAAAACGCCCTAAATTACGATCTTATGGCAGTGCCAGACTAAGAGATGAAGCAAAACTTTGACAATTCAACCTGAGTTAATGTGTTTAACTAAAATAATTAATCAGTATCACAGATGAATATCAAAGGGATTCATCAGTCAAGGACAATGGCTTACCAAATCCACACATCTAATCCAATCTCACCATCCATCCATCAAAATGTCAGATGTTTTGCACATTTCTCGACATTGCTGGTGTCAGAGAAACAGCAAATAATTCCTCTGGTGAATATGAGTGTCTTTGGGTTGAGAATTTTTACCTATTAATCAGTTTGGCTCAGCATAAAGACAGCCCAGCATACACTGCTCTGACTTTTATCCCCCTTTAGCATAGATATGGGATACATGGCTAAAAGAGTACTTACGCAAACAGCTCAGTCAGTCCTTCAAAGCTTTGTTTCCTCAAGGAGCCAGGAAGGTATTCTGGGGTTTATTCAGCTCTCAAATGTCTTCCTGGATTTGTTTGCCTCCTTTAAAACAAACACATGGACAATCAGCTGAGCAACTAGAAGTCAACAGTCAGCTGGGGCTCATCACACCCCTGAATGAGCGGGGCTCGGGTAGTTGTTGGACATTTCAAATGTCTCCAGTTGTCTCACCCAGACAAGTTAAATACATGGGCTTGAATATGTCAATTTAGAAACAGAATAGAAATGCATTTGCCAAGGTTGTCTGGAAATGTGTGCTGTATTGCTGCTCTTTATCAAATAAAAAGGCAAAAATAACCACTCTCTCCACTCAGCAGTCACTCTCTGCTGTTGGCACCATGTCTTCAGCAAATACACCATGCTTTGCGGATAAAGGCTTAAGCTTGTGCTTCAGGGTCTCTTATCCCTAGAAACATCTGCTTCCAGAAAATCAAACACATCACAGACCACGACGGAGATATTTGTAAAAGTAAGTTCAGTTAAAGCAGGTATTGAAAAATTAACACAGTCAAGGCCCAAAGGCTTATATACAACTACTGTTTAATTGTTCTACGTGGTTGTTATTGCAAATCACAGCCAGAGCCATCACAGGGAGAGAACAAAACAGTAAGAAGCTCTTCTCTTTTGTCCAACTGTGTTAACTGTTAGATGATGCAGCAAAAGCTTTATTCACGGGTTGCCAGAATTGTCAGCTGTCTCAGTTGGAATTTGATAAATGAAGTTGACAAAATAAAGGACAGAACTTGTACAGCTGATGAGATATTCACTGGTAGGTTACATCTCAAAATTAACTGGGCATTTAATAATGCACCGAGTCTGCCTTTATTTTGGGACAGGCATCTGTACAAACTGTACAAATGTTTCCTAATATACAAAGCTAGGCTGAAAATATACAGTACTTGCAGTTAACCACACGGGTGAATTGTTGTTGCCACTCACATTGACAAATCACCTGGACACAGATGGGGGCATCCATATACTGGTGCAGTGTTTAATGAAGGTCTCTTGCACTTTTAAAACTGTATGATTTTGTACTAGAATTTAAATACATATATGTAAAACCATATATGTAACACCGCAATAATGCTGCAGGGACAATGCATTGAGAAACAGCATATTTCTGGCCATAGGCCACTGGTTCCCAACCTTTGTTGTCTTGCGTACCCCCTGAGCCTTTTTGTCATACCATGAGTTCCCCTTCATTCATACATGCTCACGATTCTTCTAAAGCAGAACGTAACATAACTGATTGATAAATTAAAATACTTTATTTAATCTCCTTAATTTGAACATTTAGTTCCCAGAGATTTTCTCCTTTTAACTGAAATTAAAAATTGATAATATATATATAATTTTATCTTGAAAATAAATATGTAATCTAAATAAAGAAAAAATCTAAATAATCAACATGCCTTGTTGGGTATAACTGTTGTAATGTTTACCACAAAACACTGGTGTTCTTTTGAATGAGACCCCTTTAAACAGACATTTAAACTTTAAAAATCTGGAACAAAACTCTCAAAATAGTTTCTCTGCAGGCTTCTCTTAACCCTCTCCTGAATCCAGAGCAACTGGAGCAGGTTAGCAGCTGTTTAATTTAGCTTGTCTCTGGGAAAACTAGTTGTAGCGCACGCATACAGTTCTATTGACAGACTTAACTCAGTACTTCCAAGTTAAAAATAATTTTTCCACGTACCCCCTGCAATGTTCTCACGTACCCCTGGTTGGGAATCACTGCTATAGGCTATCACAATTAGCTGATCCATTACAGTGAATTCCAAAGTGGAATCATAAACTGAATAGCATCTTGATATGCAGATTTGAACCAATAATAAAAACTTAATATGCTGTAAAAAGACCTGCATGATATAGAATTTGCTGAGCACAGTTAAAGTTATCATATATGAAGACAGTTGAAAGCTTTTGTTCTCCTTTTGTAAACAAAAAATATCTTTAGCTCAGAGGCAAAAAAGAAGAACCCACAGCTAAAGATTTTCATGCAACACAGACCCATACATACACAATTTGTTTATATATCAATGAATGCCACCAATAATCATGCTCATAGGTGTCAATACCGACTGTCCAGTGTGTTTTACCAATGTAGTAAAGAACAGAGCTTGTGATTCCAGCAGAGGAAATGAGAAAATAAAATGTTTGAAGCAACACACACAGTGTTTTGATGAAAGGACTTGTCATAAAAAAAACGATCCTGTTGGCTGTACTTGTATTATTGAGCTTTTGTTTCTTATGTTGCAATTAAAAAGCACTTAAATAGCACAGAAATATATTTTATCTTCAGTGTAACTAGCAAAACACCAGCCTCCAGCATGCACTGATATAAAGGGAATGAGAGCTGACATGCCCAAAACCCACCCACAGATAATCAAGGTATATCCATCCTCTTCGTTAAAAAAGAAAATGCATAGTCAAAGCACCACAATACAGAAGGTCATGCTCTAAAAGGCTATGTGCCATGTGCTTTAAAACAACACATGGCATGCCATAACAATATGTTCCTTTGTGGTATCTTAACCTGGTAAGAAAAATAGCATGTCACTACCAACATGCATCACAGAGGGGAAAAGGAAAGTGAGAGAGAGGTGCTCTTGGTTTTACAATCACACATGAATGCTTTATAAGCATGTCTTACAATAGAACTTATGACAGTGGAGCTTAAAATACTTTTTAAGCACCAATTTGGTTTCTTTAGTGTAACATTTCTTTTCAGGAAAAGTTGAAAACGATGGTGTTTCTTGTCACTTCTTATTCTTCTGTTTTCACTTCAAAAAGAATAGATAAAAAAGAAGATAAAAACAACAGTGAATCAAAGCTCAATTTACACACAGCATGTAAGAACTGTCAGATTTAGAGTTACATCTGATTTTAATGAATAAAACTGAAATTCATTGTGTATGCCAAGGATTAGTGCTGACTGACTACATTGTGTTTTCATCTACTGTTTGTATGATCGGATTATCTGCCTGATCTCCCAATAGCTATTATAAATGGAAAAAGCAACATTTAAGCTTCAAATCAACAGAGCTGCTGTGCTTGCAGAATTAGACGGCATGTTCAGTGCACTTGACTACAGCAGTGACTGGGTTTGATAAACTGCCACTGACAGCAGCATGGGCTTCATCTCCAAAAAAATCCTGTTGCTTTACAACAGCTTTCTGTTTGGATGACTACAACATTCAACACTGCTCCGGGTACAGCAGCCTTCCACTTATCCATCTTGTCATATTACTCAGACTTACAGAACCTGCTTTCAAATTGTAAGTCAATAGATTGTTGAGCTGGCACAGTGTGGGATTGGAGATTATTTACTTTGTTCAGCTCCGTCAACATGTCCATTTATGAAAGTGTAAACCAAGGCTGAAATTAAACAGTTTCTCATTATTTTCCCTAAGATGATGTTGAATACGTGTCTTGGTTTTAGATACTCCGATTAAGTGATTCATTCTAATGATTGCCAGAGGCTAGTTCAAACAATTATCATCTTTGTTCTTTTAGCTGCAAATAATTGTCAGATATTACACCAGCTGTCGTTAACAAAGGTCATACTTAACCATCCATATTATAGTCAAACACTGATGGCAAGGCTCCCATGTTATAGGGATGGTTCGCTTTCTTGAAGCGGGTTTGCTTGGGCTTATGGCACTAGTAAATATGATTGCCACTTTGCACCAGTGCTGTCAGAAGCCTATTAAGGGGTGTCAGATGAAGTCGCAGGTAGAAAGAAGAATGCGAGAGATTGTTGTGGAGACTGACAAGCAGGGTACATCACAAATTACCTGGTTGTGCACATGCACAAACTATGTGCCCATAAACACAGAGGCCAATTGCTCTCATGAGACAGACTCAGTAACACCACAGACCTTCAAAAGAGCTTTGTCATTGCAGTAAGCTCTTCAACTGCTGTTGTGTGTAATGTGGTCCTGATGGTAAAATAAGCACTGCAAACACAATGTTCTGTCATTGCAGAGGTGTGAGCCCTCAGGTCCATACTTAAATGAACAAGGTTAAGATTGCCTTTTTATTCGCATAATAAAAACAGGAGCAAACTTCCTTTGTACTATCCAGGTAGTTCTATTAATATGACTTTCTGCTCCAGTGACCACTACCTGACCACGCTGCAGCACTCTGACCTGAAAATCTTTTGAGAGGAGTTGTTGGCAAAGCTCATGTGTTGAATCATGAAAACATTTCAAACCCAGAGGCTTCGTCAAGGAAAAGGAAAAAGCTTAAAACATAATATTACAATGTAGAAAAAGTTCTAGTCTTGCAGAGTAGACGGACCTGCCAGATTCATTGTCTGAAATCCTGCATGTCCATCTTGCCATCTTCCAATGAGTTCACTTGACCAAATGCTTAACAGCCCAATCAGATAACTCATTTTTTTCTTTGAAAGAGGAGCAAAGAACGTCACTTGAAGTTTGTCTTACGAGAAATCGTGTTTTTGGTCTTCTCCCAACAACGGATCACTGCTGGGAAACTGAGAGAGAACACGGAAATCCTCCACGGACATTCTGGTTAGCCTATGATCATCATGGTCACTTAGTGTTACCTGGAAAAATCTGCTCTCCTCAGAACGTTACCAGGAAAACTTGGTACAGATCGTCTATGTAGTCTCATGTCATCTAAGTGTTAAATAATATATTTGTGTATAATTTAGGGCTGGTTTAAAAAACCTGATTTAATCTATTAAAATCGATTCTCCTTTAACTGGTTCATAATCAATCCATAAAATCCAAAGATCGATCTTTTAACTTGGGTAGTTTTTTTCTTCTTTGGATGTGCAGAGAAGTAGCCTGTGGTATCAACCCTGCTAGTCTCGTGTGATCAGTGTTTAGCGTTGCTTTCTACTGAACAAGATCTCATGAAATGTTACTGCAAACAAACATGGTGGAAGCACTATATGGGCACCACTGGCAAGTTTAAAAGCTGATGTTTGGATGTACAGTATTTTAGATTGAACAAGTACAAAGGCAAATACGAGTTGGACAAAAAACAAGCAATATGCAGAATATGCATTAATGCATATCAGTAAAATATGATTTATGTAACTGCTTTGGGTTTAGTTCTTCATGTTAAAACAATTTTTAATGATGTACCAGGTCAAAAGGTCACTTTTTAAATGTACAGCACTGTTTTAGCTAAGATGGGGACTTCTTAACTAAGATGTCCCAGACTGAATAAATATTGAATTGAATCGTGAATCTAATCGATTTGAGACCTTGTAATATCGAAACAAATCGATCCAGAAAAGCTGAATCAATACCCAGCCCTAGTACAATTTAATGTATGACAAAGTCAAAGAAAGATTAAGCTAACAGCTAACAATAGCACGAGCTGCTACATCACACTGAGCCGCATTGCTTGATGTGGACTAGTCTGTAATGAGTATGACAAGCAGAATGATCATCCAAGCACAAGCTGCTGTGGTTTTTGCAGGTTCTGCCACTGAACATATTTTTGAACAGCTCTTTTCCAGATGGACTAGGGAAATATTTAGGTGGCGGATATATGTTATATATATTGTCCATCCGGCGTGTCAGGTTAATACAGCACAGCCAAAGTAGTTTGTGTGTAGTTTTAACCTAATGTTAATGACGAGGTTTAAAGTGGCACCATGAGCTAGATTAGTAGCCAGCTTTCTCTCCACAGGAATAACGCTAGCTGGGTCCTTATGTAGTAAGGCTTTGAGCAACTCCACTTCAAAAACCCAAACTAACCCTCTGAATGTCCATCAGTAGTTACAAATCCCATTCATATACATTCACACATGGGTATCAATGTAGCTGGGTCTACTGGGCGTCAATGGAATAAAGCAAAGGACACATTCACATGCAGCCTCATGTTCCTAACAGTAGATTGTAATAAAGAAGAATGAATGTATTTGCATTGCAGGAGCAAATTTTTTTTTGTTAGAAGGTAATAATACTGGCAGATAACACAATGCGTGTATAAAGGTAAAACATTCTAAAAATACTCAATATTTTTAAAAAGCCCATATTGTGCTTCTTTGAGTGCGATATGTCCTCAGGTCTGTTCATCCTATGTGTTTGGCACACACAGCTCCCTACAACTCTCTGTTCCCTCGGTCCCCCCATAACAGAGCATCTCAGATGGAAAAATATATCAGCAGAATATGAACTCTTTAACTTATTGGTGTAGAAAGTGGGGGTCCTGACTGTGCTGCAGCATTCCCTAATATCAGGCAAAATTAATACCATCACCTGTTTTTTTTTCCATTTCCTTAGTTTTATGGGATTAAACATGTTGAACACCATTGCGTAAGATCACTCATGTTGTGTGTTTTATAGCCCATGGCATATATTAGGCTTTCTGCCAAGTGCATCGCTCATGGTGGGCTAATCTCTATTTACATGTTCTACATGGATTATCTGCATGGAAAGGGCTCTGTATTCTGTCTATAGTACATTTGGGGTCTGAGCTGCATAAATAAATAAATAACTAAGGTATTAGCAGGCATTGGTTCATGCTGGTGCTGCAATCAGTGTCTCACACCAAGAAGACAGCTGCATGGAGTATGCATGTTTCCACTTCTACTGCAGCAAAAATTCCATGAATTTGATTTAAATGGCAATAAAAAGCACACCCAGACATTTACAAAAGGTACCATGGGGTAACCATTGTAATCCATTGTGCGATCTTGCTGCAGTCAGCAGGAGGATCATTAGAACCACAGTCAACAAGTCTTTATTAATCGTAATAACCCAACGGAAACGCTTATGTATGTGTTCAGTAACAGCTCTAAAAATGACTAAAAGTACATTTTGATGTGTTCAAAAATAATTTTAAGAAAAAGACAATCATAGCTTAGGCCAATAATTGTAAAACCATTTTTAGAGGTCAGTTTTTAATACTTTCTACAACATTATTTAATAGATTTATGTATGTGTTCAGTAACAGCTCTAAAAATGACTAAAAGTACATTTTGATGTGTTCAAAAATAGCTAAAAAGCTTTTTCCCCAGTCACACCTTGCTGTTCTGTAAAAAAAATGCATTTAATGCCTCAGAAATGAAAATTTTGATCAAAAAAATGAAATGAATAACAAACTATTGGCTAAGTGTATTTTAATGTCAACCAGTTAGCGAGCAGCCAGCCTAAGGTCCAGCCCATCCCTTGCACTGTCAGCTTGGATATGCTCTGGGCTGAGTTGCATTAGAAGTGTAGATACCTGATGGATGGAAAAAGTAAAAGTCTCTGTAGACATTAGAGGGCTGGAGACTCTATTGACAAAACAGCTTATTAACAGTTTTTTTGGCAGTGTAGTTTCTGCAGTTTGCACCCAAGTCACAAACAATCTGGGATGTTATTTGTCTTATGCTACTCATCCCAGTCAGAGAGAAAGACTCATTCCACTGCACTCAGACCCGACTGATAAACAGGCAATACTATAGCCAGAAAAATGAAAGCATTTATGATGCTAATGAAAGTGCTGTAAGAAAAGGGGACTCTTAGCTGGAAGTCACTCAACCCTCACTGTTTGTCTTTATCAGAGTCAGGATGAAAACAGTTTATTCTCAGGTTCATAATCATCAGTCAGATGGTGATCAATGGTGACTGCCAAAGACACCCATGATTAATGGTGGATGAAGTGGTAGGTGGCTGTTTTCTGGACAATATTTGTAATGAAGTGGAGCTACAAATAAAAATACAAATAAGTCGAGATGAGAAAGAGGTAGAGCAAGGAGAAACCTCAAAGACAAACAAGGATGTGGAACTTGCCATTACATACGGTGTGTGAATTGCCCACAACCGTGAGTCAATTAACCAGGGACGTGTGTGAACAAAACTGCAGCCTCTGTTAATAGACTGATACTGTCTTGTATAAAAAACTCCAAAGTGGATTGGGGCGTTGATGGCGTAGCCTCACAGTGCACCCTGTCACTCAGTTATCAGAAGGTTGCATGGATGGCAGCGAATTTCCTACAGCTCAACCAGAACAAAACAGAAGTTTTAGTCACTGGCCCTGAAGGCCAGAGAGAGAAACTTTTACCAAAACTCCAAGACCTTAAACCAACAAATTCTGTAAAAAATGTGGGAGTGATTTTTGACTCTGAGCTTTCTTTTATTCCACACATCAAGAATGTAACCAAGACTGGTTTTTACCATCTCAAGAATGTGGCCAGAGTCCGCCCGTTTCTCTCTGAGGCCAGCATGGAGGTGTTAATGCATGCTTTTATCTCTTCTCGTTTAGATTATTATAATGCCCTGCTCTCTGGTCTGCCCAAAAAGACAATATCCAACCTGCAATTATTACAGAATTCAGCTGCACGAGTGCTGACGAGGACCAGAGGGTGGGAACATATTATTCCAGTTTTAAAATCGCTGCATTGGCTCCCCGTGCGTTTCAGGATCAATTTTAAGGTTCTTTTACTGGTTTATAAATGTCTTAACGGCCTCGGGCCTTCTTATTTATCTGACCTGTTTTTACCGTATCAGCCCTCGCGGACCCTGAGGTCCTCTGGTACTGGTCTTTTAACCATACCAAAAGTTAGAACTAAGACACACGGGGAGGCGGCTTTTAGTTATTACGGCCCTCAATTGAAGAACAGCCTGCCAGAGAATCTCAGGGCCGCAGAGTCTGTTGATACTTTTAAAAAGAGGCTTAAAACCCACCTTTTTAATCAAGCTTTTAATTGATTTAATCAAGTTATTTATTCCTTTATTATTTATTGTTTTATGGTATTACTGTATATCTTATTCATTCTTTTAGTCAAACTTCTTATCATATTTAATTCTTAATTTTTTATGTTATTTCACTTATCCATTTTATGTTATTTCATCTCTTATATTTTTATTAGTGTTTTAGTATGATGGTTTTTAGCTCCAGTGATTCCTCATGGGGGCTCTCTGCACTGGGAGCTTGCTCCTGGTCCACTTCTGGGGCCGCTGCCGGGGGACGGCTCCGCCTGCCTGGCCGTAGGCCCCTGCACTGTGGTTTCGGCCCTCGTGTCTGTGTGGGGCAGGAAGTCCCTGGCTGCGCTCCTTGTGGGTCAGGAGCCCTCCTCAGTGTTGATGGCCCCCAAAGGTAGCTTATTCCTTACCTCAGTCCTCGGTGCACAGCCATGTCTCTCTTTCTCTCTTCTCTTTACAGCTAGTATGAATGCGTGTGGGCGCAGGTGTGTGTGTGTGTGTGTGTGTGTGTATGTTGATGTCTGCGAGCATGTGTCTGGATATGTCTTTGTAATTGGTGGTGGTGGTGGTGGTGGGGGGGTTGTTTCTGTTTTCATGTTGTTTTTAGCCTCTGTGAGGCACTTTGTGTTGCTTCTAAGTATGAAAAGTGCCTTATAAATGAAGTTTGATTTGATTACTGAACTGTTGTTTTTGCGAACATTTTGCCACATTAAATCAATTAATATATATTTTTTTGTTTTCACTTTTCTTGATACAGTTTGAATTAACCTTAAAATTGGTTGTTTTTGATGCTACAAATTGTCATTTGTTGTTTATCCGAGCTGAGTCTCTGTATTTGTGAAGTTTTCAAAATGAAAAAAAAAAACCTTTAAACTTATGTTACAATTGGTGTTTTGGGTGCCTGCAAACACTGGGATTTGAAAGAGGAGTACAAAGTTTAAAAAACAGCATAGCTTGGGTGTTTTTTTTAAACAGGTGTGGTACATGCCCACTATGTGCTTAGACTATAGCCATGCCATGGCAGGTCTCTGCTCATTATTCTTCAAGCACAGCAGACTGCAAACACAATCTACAAACGCAGAACAAAAACAAACTTCACTGCATCATCAGTGTTAACGATCCTCCATTATTCCTTGTCCATAAGCATCTATATATTTAACACTTTTAGGAAGAGGAAATATATTTACATGATTTGAGCATGTATGTGCTGTGTTATCACAAAAGTCTGACCATCAGATAGCATATAAACATGCAGTTCCAGTTTTTTGCAGCTAAAATCTGGAACAGTCTTTCTGAAGATGTGAGGCAGGCCTCTACTCTGAAAATGTTCAAATCTAGGCTCAAAACAGATCTGTTTAACTGTATATATATCTGAAAGGATCTTATCTGTACTCTTTTAAAGTTTATTTATAATGATTAATTCTGATTTAATTTTGTAATATGAATTTAATGCAATTTTTTTGGTCTGTAAATCACTTTGAACTACCTTGTGTACGAATTATGCTCTATAAATACACTTGCCTTGCAATTGTTAACTCCTCCAGTGTCAGTGTTAACAGTTCAACATAAAAACGGTCCTTTCTTTGGTGGGTTGTTGCTGTGTAAACAGGGCCTAAAAGGATATATTTTTATATCCTAATTTTTGATTACAGTGATAGCATATGTCTGAGGATAACTGTGGATTTATGGTAGAAATGGTCTGTTGAAATGGTTGTCTGAAGTGAAGTTAAGCATTGTGCTGAGAGAGAATGATGTTTCCTCAAGGCCCCTGATTAATTGTAGACAGACTTTAAACGAGATCTACCTTAGATGGACAAATGGATCGACTTAAGGAAACATTGGCCAAACGCAGCTTGGCACGGTTGATTGCTGGACAAATATGACTCAGAAACAAACACAAAAGCAAACATATTACATATTCCATATCACCACATGCAGCTGAAGCTGGCCAAAGTATTCTGACGCCGAGATGAGAGAATGAAAGAAAGCTGTCCCCAAAAGGGAGCCTGAGGTCATACAGCAGTAGTCCAGCACCAAGAAGGAAGCAACTCAGCCCAACAGGGATGATGCACATGGAAAAACAAGAGTGTAGGCCCCAAAATTTGCCAACTTGCCAACCGCAGTACAAATTAATTTGCTGAGCATTGCCTAACTGATATTAACTTCGACTACGATCACACTGCAGCCCTTAATGCTCAATTCCGATTTATTGCTCAAATCCGATTTTTTTGTTTGGCTGTTCAGATTACACCTGTAAATGTGGCCTGACTGCAGACTGTGATGTGAACAGCTCAGGCTTCAGAAGTGACACACATGCTCAGTTTAACATTAATGACATCACACACAGCACAGTGTGATGAGGGCAACAAACACAGACCAAAACTGTGCTTAACAACGCTGGAGAAGTTTGCAGAACCTGGTGTTACAGCAGCTTACCTTCATTGAGCTCTTATTCAAGTAATAATGGCTATATTTTATTACTTATAAACCTAAAGGCGGACGCTCTCTCCTGCTGACCCCTGCTGATGACAGATCGCTGCTGGAGAGCCAAACAGCTCAGAGCCATAGTATGTTGAACAGGTGAACAAAGAGGTGAAAACTTAGTTTTTTAATCTGTTCTGATGTTTCATAGTTTGTTTGAGAGCAGATCAGACAGGAGCAGACTGTTCTCTGACTGATGCTGTCTCGCAAAAACATACATCAGCGCGCAAATACGCATGGATGAGATGGACAGCAGTGGATCATCGCTGTCTCTGCGTTCTGTACACTGTTATTTTAGCCCAATAAATCAATTAAAACATTTGGCGCAGTGTTAATAAACTAAGTTTATCAGATATCATAATACAAACCTATGATTTATTCATGTTTATCGTTTATTGTGGGTGTAATGGAGATACCAGTCAATCGCCCCAGTGCTCTCTCCCTTTTTCTTATCACTCCTCCCTTTATGCATTGTTTAATCAAGCTTGTAGCTGGAAAAAACAACTAAAACTCTTTATTTTAGGAAAAAAAATGCATAAACTTTTTAATAATCATGTCTATATTAACCTCTGATTATGTACAGTCCATGAAGTGACTTTGAAAACATCTGTCCCAAGGTAAACTGCTGCTCTAATGACCTCAAAGTCGCATTAAACGTGACCTGGCTGTTCAGACCGCGGTCGCATTCAAGAAAATCAGATACGTATCTGATTTAGTACCACATTTGAAAGTGGCCTGAATCTGATTTGAAAATGTCAGATTCAATGTGACTTGTGCTGTTCACACTGTCAGAAACAAATCAGATACAGGTCACATTTGACTGCTGTGTGAACGTAGCCTTAGTTCTGCGTGGCCTGACTTAGATTTACGTTTCCTGATACTTTGTCAGTCATTGGCCAAAAGTGTGTGAATTATGTTTCAACCAGATCATCAGGCTTTGGACCCGAGCTTCTGTGGTCACAGGTTAATGTGTCCTTGGCCGTATCCCACTTAAATCCTTTGTGCAAAATATCTGTTAGAGCTGGGGCCTGTTGCACGAAAGTAGGATCAGGGATTAAGCCGGGATATCTTAGTTATCCTGGATCAATTAATCCATGATCTGGTTGCACAAAAGTCGGATAGGGGGAAGTGGGATATGTTTTGATATATGTTACCATGGAGATTTATTCTTTAGCTGTAGACTGCTCCAGACCAGGCTAAGTTCCAGGATTTATTTAATCTCATCCCTTTTCTCAGTCAGCAGTCCCCACAGACGGAAAGCAAGTTTTACTCCACTGCCCACCACACATCCTTATCACATTAAACAAGACCCACAGTCATTATTTGGACACTTGTCATCAGAAATTACAGTGATTTTAGATGAAATTATGATTTTACATAACTTTGCAATCATTAGATAAGAGTTATCCATAGAATACGTATAAAATGCACATCCATTATTAGTTGTATCCAATATTAGTTACTTTAAAAGTCAAAGAGTCACATGGTGTTTATTGAATGAGGATAAATCAGAGCATGTAAACCATCAGCTCCTTTAAAACTGAAGTCATACAGAGCTCAACATACAAAGCTCAGAATCTAAACATATAAACAAAATCAAATCAAAAAATCAGTGAAAAAAAACACTCAGTATAATTAAATTAAAACTAATTATTACTATTAACTTTTAAAAAGCTCATAATGATTTAAATGTTAATGTACAGTTATTGCATAGTGTAAATGTTTTTGTACAGAGTTATTTTTATGCTAACTACGTGGTCATTTAAAGTATTTGATGTTGATTTTTAGTTACAATTTATTACAATGTTTATTATTTGTTCACCTATTTAAAGGTTTTTTATTTTGTGGTGATAGTATTTCTTATTTCAGAATTTTTTGTATTTAGGATATTTATTTGTCGATCATGCAAACTTGGTGACTAATTATAAATTAAAGACAATGGCAAAAACAATGCTATCCGATTTCTTCTGCAAGCATTAATCACAGATGGAGGGGGGCATCATAGAAAATCTTGCATGGGGCCCAACGTTAGATAGAGACGGCTCTGCATGCACGCGCAAATTCGTACACACTTGCATAATATAATTGCACACATATATTCCAACAGCAGCATGCAGCATAGGAGTAAATGTTGATGTTTCAATTTCAGTTTCACATGCAATTTTAACAAATTCATAAAAGGGCACTACTTTGATTCTGGAGACTTTAATGAACTATTTGAATCGATATCATGATGTTTCAGCAAGGTGTGTATCAGTGCACTATTAAACATTCAGGCGGTCCTCAGAGCTTCCTGTCGTTGTTGTGTCGCTGTGGCGGTGTTTTCTCTTTTTTAATTAGGTCTTTTACCTTCTAATATGCCGACGTAAGGACTTCCTGCTTCGACGCAGACAGGCACGCCGCTCTTGTTGTCATGGTGAATCCGTGATACTGTGATCGATTGCAGGGTCTGTTGAAGTAATCGCGTGCATGCACTGATCCAGGATGGGTTACACCTGGCTTGAGGAATCCCTGTGCTCTCATCCTCGCTTGGTCTTTTGTGCAACCAAATAAGCCTGAACCCCCTTGTTTTGGATTTGATGAGCCAGGCTTAATCATTTATCCTGGATGTCTGAATCCTACTTTCGTGCAACAGGCCCCTGGTCTCCTTTGTATTAGAACTGTTTATTTACTGGCATCAAGTCAGACTGTATTTTTGACATGTCCCTTTGGAGATTGAGAGATCTCCACATAAATTTAGCTTCTCAAATCTCCCCACATATCCCCAATGACTGGAAAAGCACCTTCTTTACCACAGCATGCCTGTTCAGGATATACTCCTGTAGGATTTATGTGGTTGGCTGACAGAGAGGTTCAGTCACTGCAGTTATCAAGTGGGCGCCTTCCTTGACTTATACATAACTGAATTACGCCCACAACACCGCAAGAGAGCTCAACAGGGAATAACAGTCATTCTGCATCTTATACCACAGGACATAGCCTACCTTTCACAGCGCCTGTTTTATGTCTCTAAGCTGTAACCTGCCATAAAATAGGCTGTTTCTGCTGAATCCTCCAGTGTCGGTGTTAACACTACAACAAGCACAGCGTGCTGGGACTCTGACCACTGTTCCAACATCTGAGATCACTATCTTCCAAGGGATTACAATCTTCCTCTTGTAATCCCTGACTGTTCACAGGCCTTGTTCTGATGTGCACCTGCTCCTTTAGACATGCTGCAGAATAAAATGCTTTCCACAGAGACGTGTCATCTTTGGTCAGTGCTTGTTGCTTTTAACACTTTCATTCTGATGTCTGTACAATAACACTGATAACAGCTAGTCTGGCGGTTAGCTGCCTCTTTGAGGTGTACAACTGATGCACTATAAAAGTTCAGCAGTGGGTCAGTGGGTTATGACCTTCACAATCTAATCAGCCCATTTTCAAGTCAGAGAGGAAAGATGTGCAAAGTTACAAAGAAAGACTTCAAAGTTTCCATGATGTGGGGTGTTAGTTTGGTGTAGTGGTAAGCAACCAGGTACATCCCATGTTCTATAGGCTTCTGCCCGCCTGGGTTTGATTGTCCTCCCCTACTCTCTCCTTCACATAACCTATCCATTCTTTATTTCTTGTTGGTAACGGCACAAGAGGCACAAAAATAATCTTCAAAAAAGTGGCCTTAATGTGTAAAGATTGCAAGCAAAGGATGGCCAAAAGACCAACTGAACTTTTTCCATGGCCTCAAACATCTTATCAGAATCTACATTGTTACATCCTTTACAGAAATTCATGATTTATCAGGCACGATGACCTTGGCCACTGACTTTTAACCTCTAAAGATTAATTAAAAATTTCAAGTCTAAATGAACATGTGTGCAGGGTCTTTGAGGAATCCCTCAAAACAATAATTAGATTATTAACTTCCTAATTAAGGCTGCACAACTACATCAGCACGTACAGCAAGACTTTTCGAGAACAAGGCATGTTGGTATGATATAGTGATAGAGACTTTTTAAAGACCTTGATGTTTGAACCAGTGGCGGCTGCTGGTCAGTCAAGGAGGGGAAGCTCATTTTTTTCCGGCCTACATCATAAATTTGTTTCCTTTTCAAGAAAATGATCTGTGACCCTGTCGTACCAACTAGGTGTCTTTTTCAGGGATTTTACCAGTGTTCTCTCAATGGCCAGCAGAGCTAGACTGCTTAAACGGCCTTGGCCCATTGTGTTGTGGGTGTAAGACTTGAGCCGCTTTAAACAGGAGAAGCTCCTCTCCAGAACAACTGAATGTAAAACTTAGAAGATGCTCCGGTGGAGGGTTATACTTCAAGATTGCTGATTGGTTCATTTCACTGTCAATCAAAAAGGGATTCGGCCTCAGACAGATCATCCAATCATCATGCAGAAGCCGAGCGTCCAGGCCAGCCCACTGCTTCATAGACCCCCAGAGACGCTGAGCGTCCGATGGGCGGGACAAAGCCCAGTGTTTATCCAATGACCGTCCAGTTTCCACAGTGGAACAACCCACTCTACGCTTCCCCATCGAAGTACTTACAGCCCGGTGCTCTAAGACGTGTCCGAATAATATAAATTTGCTCTAGTTTTAATTGTCTTGTTCCTGAAGTTGAGTATCCAGGCCAGTCCAGCCCTGTCCGACCCCACCACAAAGCTAAGGAATAGCATTCATAGATAACCTATTTAGATGCTATGAAACTCATCTTAAAGTGTGTATTTCGATCAGGCATATATCTAAAAGTGAGACTTTTTTGTAATTACTTAGAAACTCCTCATAGCATCTTTAAATGTTGCTATCATTTACTAAGCTGTTCATGAAATCAATAATTCTGAAAGCAGCCTACAGTATTACTTCACATCTGCCGAAAACCTTTCAACAGTGCTGTAGAAATGCAAATATTAATGTTACATGTCTAATGAATAAAGCAGAATCTATGCCAGTTTGAGCTGCTTTGTTGTAATGTCATTAACAGTTTTAAATGCTTATTTTAGCAGCCCATTCACATTCCTCTCTGTACAAATGCTTTTGATGAATCATAAATCCAAGGTAAACCTACAAGAAAGCTGATAAATCATTGTTGTAGAAAAGTGATTGATAAACAGAACCTGATGTTTTTGGTTTTTTTGAGATTTTTCTAAAAGTATCCAAAAGCAGGAGGATTTGTTTGGCAGACCAGCAGTTCTCACAAAAAAAAAAAGCTCTTCCAGTTGACAAAAAAAAAAATTGAGCTGCAGTTGAAAAAAGACCAGTGATTGATAAACAGACGTGGGAGAGGTTAAGTTGAATGAGTATTTGAGCTTTCTATCCACCTGAGCACTGAGCCACTGGCAGGCTGGCAGAGATGACGGGAGCTGAGAATCTGACTGAGAGATGAAGGAGATGGAGAGGAGGGGGAATGAGGGAGATTTAAACTCTGCCCTCCACCTATCCAGACGGGGAAAGTGAGATCACTGGCTAAAAAAAACAAAAAAAAACGATGAGCTCAATGGATTGGTGAGAGCCCAGCAGGAATACTGTGAATGCTGAATTATTCAGAACTTTGCTCAGTGGAATTATGACATACTTCTGACTCTATGATGATCAAATCAGAGCAGTAAAAATAAAACAGAGGCTCGTGGAGTTTAACTAATAATCTATAAAACACATCTCTTTCAAAACTGCATAAAAAGCTTTTATGAGAGTCTTAAACTGCATGAATTGAAAACAGTTTTATGAGACGCTGGCATGAATTGAAAACAGGTTTACCGCTGGTCATATTTATCATATGAGACATGCTGCAGTACGGTGTACATTTTAGGACAGTCTTAGTCTCAGGAAAACCTCTGTCATTTCTCAGAACCAAATGGCCTCAGAAAAACCTCCCTCATACCAAACGGCCTCAGAAAAACCTCCCTCATACCAAACGGCCTCAGAAAAACCTCCCTCAGACCAAACGGCCTCAGAAAAACCTCCCTCAGACCAAACGGCCTCAGAAAAACCTCCCTCATACCAAACGGCCTCAGAAAAACCTCCCTCAGACCAAATGGACCCAGAAAAAATTCCCTCAGACCAAACGGCCTCAGAAAAACCTCCCTCAGACCAAACGGCCTCAGAAAAACCTCCCTCAGACCAAATGGACCCAGAAAAAATTCCCTCAGACCAAACGGCCTCAGAAAAACCTCCCTCAGACCAAACGGCCTCAGAAAAACCTCCCTCAGACCAAATGGACCCAGAAAAAATTCCCTCAGACCAAACGGCCTCAGAAAAACCTCCCTCAGACCAAACGGCCTCAGAAAAACCTCCCTCAGATAATACGGCCCCAGGCTTCAAAATAAAAGTCATCAGATAAAACGGTGACAAATTAAACTGCCTTAACCAAAATGAGGTCAGATAAAACGGCCTCAAAATGAAAGCCATCAGACAAAACACTGGAAAAACGGATTCAAATAAAAAACAGCGTCAGGTCGTAACAATATCACAACCATCGTCAATCGTCTTGAGACGGCATTCAGCTAAAAATCAGCCACTAGCAAACTTCCTGTTTTCAAAATAAAACCATCTTTTATTATTTCCTTTTAGTTTTTTAACGCTTTTGTAAATTGGGCTCTTGTTTTGGAGCCGACCGGAAGTTTCTTCGATAGCATAATGGCGCGCATAATGGAATGTCCGAAATGTCGTATCCGTGCGTTTTATGGCTCAAGTGACCACATTTTGGTATTCTACGTGGTGACTTTCTCGCCTGAAATGCTCTTTGAACTTTCAAATGTGGCGAATCAACAGAGATATTTGATAGCCTGGTGTGCTTCTGATTTTTGTTGTCGGGGGTTTGAAATGCATCATGGGAAACTTAGTAGTATACTACAGTGTGAACGGTTGGCATTTTAATCATACTTATAGTATGTAGTATACAGTATACACACATGAGTATGTAGTATGTAGTACGTTAGTATGCCATTTCGGACATATATAATATAATAATGTCTATGGTACCAACTTTTGATGACGTCACGCGCACTTCCAGTCTCTTAAAAATAATGTTCAGTCGGATGTTACGAACTGAGGCTGTTATTTTTTTGAGTTCGTTTTTCCAGTATTTTGTCTGATGGCTTTCATTTTGAAGCCTGAGGCCGTATTATCTGACAGAGGTTTCTCTGAGGCTGTTTGGTCTGACGGAGGTTTTTCTGAGGCTGTTTGGTATGACGGAGGTTTTTCTGAGGCTGTTTGGTCTGACGGAGGTTTTTCTGAGCGAGGTTTTTCTGAGGCCGTTTGGTCTGAGGGAGGTTTTTCTGAGGCCGTTTGGTCTAAGAAATGACAGAGGTTTTCCTGAGACTGAGGATGTCCTAAAATGTACAGCGTACGGCAGGATGGTGAAATGTGTAGGGAGAGTAAAACTTCATTAGTGAGAGTTCCTCACTCATTGACATCTGCAGGTGATTTGCTGATTGGCTGAGAGAAAAGCCTGCATATTCTTTGCCCTCTATGGATATTGATTGGACATCAGCACTGTATGTGACTGCATGCACAGAGGGAGCAGGACTGTAAAAGGTTTTTGGCATATGTCATTCTGCTGAAGTTCAAACAATGTCAGTGGGATATTTTCTGCTTCAGTTTTAATTTAAAACCTCACAAAGACTGCCAGCTGATTGCTGTCATGAGGATAGTGATCTCAGCGTCGACACAGCTTCAGAGTTAATAAATATGTCCAAAATGTAAATGCTGTTCACATGAGCACTTAGAAGTCACCATCAAAAGAATGAGAGCTCAAAAGCACTGATTACTTGGAAAGAGCTTTAACTGAAGCTGACAATCGAGCACTTCAAGTAAAGCATTAACATACACACGTGGACAAAATTGTTGGTACCCTTCTGTTAAAGACAGTAATCCCAAAATGTCCACTGAAATGACTTCACACTGACAGAAGAAAGAATAAATAAAAATTTACTGAAAATCAACTAATGAAAACCAGACATTGCTTTTTAATTGTGGTTCAACAGAATTAATTAAAAAAAACAAAATAATGAAATAATGGCCATTTTGGGATTTCTGTCTTTAACGGAAGGGTACCAACAATTTTGTCCATGCGTGTACAATAAAGTCATTTAAGGATCATTTAAGATTTGATTTGATTGATTAGGATCTCTGGTTTAGCATGGTTCAGCATCATTTTGAAAGACTGCACTGTTTTAACAGTCTGTACGAGGGCTGATCGGTTTATAATGGTTTTGATTTAGGGATGCTTCAGTTGCCTCCCAGCAACAAGGCTGCTAGCTCGGCTCATTGAGGTGTGGCTTTTGTGTGGAGGTACATGTTCTTCCAATGCATGCTTTCTCAGGTACCCCTTGTACAGACTGAAAATATGATTGTTATTTAAGTGCCGACTCTAATTTGCTTTTTGGTGCAAATGTGCATGTGAATGGTTGTCTCCCTTTGAATGCGGTACTCTGCCTCTCGTCTCATGTCAGCTGGTAAATGCTCCATTTCCCTACAACCCTATAAAGGAAAGCTGATAATGGATAAATAAATCATATTGTCCTATGAAGTAGCCACAGCGGTGTTCTGAGAGCACAAACCTCTGCCTTTTCCAACACTGCCAGGGGAGTTATTTTCAAAAGTGTGGAGTATTTCCCCATCTTGCATTGTTATAAAATCCTTAGAAAAAGTCCTGAATCTGCAAAAAAATATTCTCTGAAATGTCATAAATATCCTATGAGTGCTTACTAATCGCAAAACAGTGTGGCATACTGCCCCGTCTTGCAATGTTACCAAACCTTGGAAAAAAAAAAAAAAAAAAACGATCTGCAGACAGACTCACATCATCACCAAGATCACTTTGTTCTTGTGCCATGACTATCATTCCCAAAAATGTCATCAAATCCTGTTCTGAAAGTAACAAAAACAGGCCAACAAAAGCCAACAAAACATAGCATCCTTGGCAGAGGTGGCTACTTTGAAATGTTAAAATATTTTTATAATCTTGTGGTATCAAAAATACAACCAGGCTAATTCTACAACAGGAGGTTTGAAGAGCTGCATGCTCAACTTTACAGTATTTTTTTTTTATAAAGACATATTTAATCACATTTTTCTCACAGGCTTTTTTCATTCTTGAAGAGATTTGGTTTTAATTCATCATCCATTTTTTTTACAGCCATCAGGCTCATTGCTGCACAGTGCATGGGGGCCTGTAAGGAGGGGCAGGTGGTGGTGTTCATTCAGAACAGAACAGAACAGAACCATGGAGGGCTAAAATCACTATAGTACTGAAACACTGTTGCTAAGTAGCATCCTATGCTCTGAACTGGTCTTGGCAGACCAAGCTAATGGGCTTGACCTACTGACCTTTTAGCTCAATTCAGGAGACAAACACTCTTACACGTCTAAGGTAGAGGTAGAAGATATGAGATAAAAGGATCACGATTTGTTATGGCAGTATTATGATCTCAATTTTATCATGAATGTTTTTGTGTTTAAAACCAACATTTTTTACAAACTAAAGGACGGAAGCAAATGTCTCTCTGTAGATATTCTTTAAATGCACAAATTCTGAATGTAAGTTAAATGATATTTATCAAAAACATTTAGTTGTCTTCATCAATAACATTTGGTTTCAACAAAGTATTTCCATATATGCCACTTTACAGTTAAAACTACAATTTTCTACATTCTGAAAAAAACAGATTAATCAAATTTGGGCTTTCTGGCACAATTTTAGAGTTGTGATTGGTTTCAGTAATTGACTTGCTCAATACAATGACAAATAAAATTAATTTAGAGAATGCAAAGTTGAAAATACCAAGTGATTCTTGACTAATTACTATGACAAAATGTAAGGATTTTTAGCTTTGTATATAGAGTTTAAGGTTTAAATGAAACTTTGTATGATAATATAGGATTTTAATTAGGGCTGCACGATATTGGAAAAAACTGACATTGAGATTTTTTGGGGTTTACAATATATTGCGATACATATTGCGATATTAAAAATAGAAGAATTTTTACCAGATGACTTGGATAGCTCTGTCTGGGAAGAATTTGGTTGACCCACAATGACACCATTGTTTTCATATAACACTGTTTAATCCAGGCTAAGGGGGTTCATCTGTGAATGATGAAGATTGCTGCATATAAAAGGAATCCAGGAGGTCATGTCTCTGTACAAAATAGAATAGGTTTCAATTTCAGTTACTTTTTTTCATTTCTCCAATAAATGATGATGATATACAGCAGCTTGTGAAGCAAAACAAAAGTTTGCAGAGTTTATGATAGTCACTAAGATGCGATGTGATGACTATTAAGACATTATGCGATGGCGATGTTCAAATGATATATTGTGCAGGCCTAATTCTAATAATAAAGACAATCCATATATATACATACATATATACATAAAGGCATTTTTGTGTGACACATGCTCATGCAATCTGCTAAGAAAGTGACCCTCTTGATATTATTACATTTATTTGTAGTCATGTCAGCATGTTGAATGTGAGGTGCAGAAAGTCCCTTCAAGCTACAGTATAAGCTTGGTTTTCAATGAACAGAACTAATTATTCAGACCATTTAAAAACCTTAAATAGCACCGATGAACCCTTGAAACAATCCTATGATGCCTCTGCTTAGGCGCATCGCAGATACATTTTTGTCCTTCACTTTCTTTGATGGTCACAACACACACCCCTAATTAAAGTGTTGCTTTAAACTTAGTCACTAGTGTTCCCAACAGTGAAATCCATTGTCAAGATGGTGGTGGTTTATTTTTATTGTCTTGTTTGTTTGTCTTTGTTTGTTTATTTTGGAGAAGGCAGCAAGGGCCCATATTTCGTTTTTACTTGGGTTTATACTAAAGAAATGTTTTTGTCTTGAGACTTTGTTATTCTCCTGTCCAACTGATGGAACTACTTTTAATAATCCATCACTTACTACTTGTCCCTTCACTGACAATGTGCTTTTCTATTATTAACACTTGTACACAAGAAGGTGCTTATAACTCCCTCCAGACAACATTTCTTGATGAGTGGATTTCTGTTTGAATGCAGGACAGACTAACCATAGTTCTACTAATGCAGAGGTCAGTCAGTTTTACTGCTGATGAGGATGTTTTTTTAGAAAAAAAATGCCTGATGCCTGAGCCACTTTATCAAGAAGTTGATCAGATTCAAAATACATTGACATTGTTATAAAAAAAGTGTTGGGGCTGTTGTTAATCAACAAGTAAACTCTCACCCTGCTTGTTCAACTGTTAACCTGCAGACTCATTTCCAATCAATCAATCATTCAAACTTTATTGATAAAGCACTTCTCATATATAAGATGTTGCACAAAGTGCTGAAAATTCAAGTAAACAAGCAGATAAGAGTCATTAAGTTGTTCTTGCAAAGATTTCCTTTTTCAATCTACAGTTGTGATCCCCAAAGACACATTCTAAAGGCAAAGCTTCTTTCTGTGCTGGAAAAACTTCCCAATAGTACCATAACATCCTTTCTATTTAGGCTAACAGTAACTTTCCATTTTTTTGCACAACCAAACCATGCTTGCAGCCACCACCTCTTGCTCCTAAAGAACACCCATTAGCTCAGGCACTTACTAACTAGTTACGTATCACCCTAAAGCTTAGCAAATGGATCCAGCCGATAACAAACATCCTATACTTTCCTCACAGTGAAATCCTGGTACTTAAAGTTAGACAGTTAGCTAGCAACCGTAAATCCTCCAAGAATAATAAGGCAAAATTTTTACTGTGATTTACTGAGCAATGACGATAACTACTAAAAAATGTACAAGAAAAAAAATATATTCTCAGATTCATTATGCTGACTCAAAGCTCATATTTCTGCTAGCTTCAACATGATAAAATAAAAATGCTGAGCACAACCTTCACCATCATGGCATATACTAGTGTTGTGTTACACAAGACCAGTATTGAGACCACATTTTGTAGGTCTTGGTCTAGCCTCGGACTTGAGACCATTTTTACTCGGTCTTGTCTCGATCCCGGACTGGCTGGACTCGGGATCTTCCATCAAGACCGATCAGGACCAGCACTGATCTGCTGTTCTTCAACTTCATTCATGTGAAGAAGGGGGAACACTTGGTAAACAACAAAAAGCTTCAATTCCTGTGTTATTTCCCGCTGTGATGACTGCAACCTTCTCGGTGTTGTGACTGAGGGACACCCTGCTGTTGTCATTTTTAAAATTGTTTTAAATGGTCTCGGCCTTGTCTCGGTCTCGACTCAGTCTCGACTCCCAAAAGTCTTGGTCTTGTCTTGGTCTCTGTGCATTCTGGTTTCGGTCTCGGGTAGTGTGGTCTTGAGCACAACACTAGCATATACCTCTGCATATGACACAAAGGTAAAAAAAAACATCATACAAATTGTGTCCAAGGCAACAATGTGAAGAATTGCACTCGCGAGCACTGTAATAGAAATTAACTCATCAAAAGCTCAAACTTTTCTCCTCTAACCTTGATCGATGAAAAGCACTACTCTTTTTTAACCTTTTCAAGAAAAGTTAAAGAAGCTGTGGTATTCTTGAATGAAAAAAGAGACCTTTGGCCATGTGGTGCTGGGTTACCCATTCTTCAAACTGGAGAAATTTGGTCTTGGATGGAATTTTATTTCATGGGTGAAGTTATTATACTTTTCTCCTGTAGGCTCGTATGGACGAATAACATTCGGTCAGCATATTTTCTGCCTTGTCCAGGAACTTAACAGAGCAGCTTTCTGAGCTTTCTATTTTATTCTCCATTGGCCTCTCTCCATGGCTTATTATGTCAGTCCCAATGTAATGGACATTTTTTTTTAACAAAAATGTTATCTGATCACACAGACGATCTTTTGCTTTACATTTCAACCTCCCAGTATTTGTCCTCACAGCCTTCTCTATTGTTGACTAATTATATCTTACAGTTAATGCAAATCATTCCCTTTGAAGAACGCCACATGAGTTTCCCTTTATTACACTCATTTGAAAACTGCAATGCACAGTGGTACTAACCTTGGGGTTGAGGACATAACTTCAAATATGTGAACAAAGGGACTTTGAAAGTTGGTCAAATTTAAATCTTTCCAGAATTGCCCATATTACCTCCATCAAAATGAATGCCCTTCCCAAAGTCTTTACATTCACTCCAACATGTACCACTTTACCTCCTTTAAAAGGTCTTAAACATAAAGATACTAGGCTGGGTATGGCAAAATTGTGGCAGGCCTATCCTAGAACAGTACATTTCCGGATACTGTTTCAACCATGCCTCATTATTTGGCCAAAGCAAGAGGCTGATTCCTGCCTGCCGGTTTTGTTTTCAGCACTGGTTCACTCGCCCTCTGGGTACCTCTCTTCTAATCAAACAATAAAATGAAACAAATCTCCCTGAGTTTGGCATCCGTTCAGGTCCCATTTTTCAAATCAAATGTACTCAATTTCTGCCTCAACAACTTCTAATCAGTCCATTTAACATTACATTCCCGAATGGACAGATAATGTCTGAGGTCTTTTTGTTTCCAACACAAAATGAACAGTGAATTGTGTTTTGCTCTCTATCTCACTCCAAAATATATCACTATATTTAAAACATGATTTATCGCCGAGCTCTGACCCCCCCACACACGATCTTAAAGGATGCACAAAGAAAAAGTGATCTTTCAGAGAGCTAGACAGCAACAAGATGGCTGATAAAGAGGCCACAGCACAGACAGAACACCTATTGAAAGAAGACTGACAGTAAATTGAAAGGTGGAAGCCAGAGAAGAATCACTGCCCATAGTCGGCTAGATTATCAAGTCCTACATGTCCATTACTCCAAGGGTCAAAGCCACAGTGCTGTCCTCTATCTCATCTTTTTTGGATGTTCACCCCAGCCCTGTTCTTTTTGTCACTGCCAACCAAGCGAGACAAGAGTGTGGAGGATCGAAGAGAATGGCAGGAAGCTTTCAAAACCTGTGAGGGCAGCAGTGGATTTAGGTCATTCTCTGATCCTTCCCAGACAAAATCATACCAAAAACACACATTCATTTGTGTGATGCTCTTACGTGAGCTCATGAGTCATACTGAATTTAAATATGTGAATGACCCTGAAGCAAGATTGTACTATGAGAGGGGAATGTCTTTGTTTTGTTTTTTTTCGGAGCATCCCATATCATCAAACATCCCTGTTTGATTTGGAAATGCATTGCATAACCTTCTCTCCCCATACTTCCTGTCTGTTTTCTATGATAAGCTATAAGTAAGGACAGGAGGCCAAAAATAGAGATTTAATGATCGTAAAAGTCAGAGCAAAGAATGCAGTGAGGCAGTGTTTCTGCCTATTTGTTTCTGTAGACAACTACACTCGTTGAAAAACAAAAGTATCCAACAAAACCAATCGTTAAAGTAAAGAATAGCATGGAAATTATTAGTTTTCCTTTTAAAACTTCAGAATAGCCACCTCTTCATGATTTAAGACCCTAAAAATTATCAATATGTGTATTGGGAAACCTTATTGCCTACTAGGGTTGTTAACAAACATAGCATAAAACATATATGATTCAAGAAGAAAACAGATACTAATTTTAATACAACACTAACGTTAAGTCCTGAAACTGAATATGTTTGCAGTGCCAGGTCTCGCTCATGACCTTAAAGGAACAATGTGTAGCATTTTAATAAATTTATGAGCTAAAACAGTGTCTACATTCATAAATATGTCCTCATTTGTGTCAAACAGCCTCTGCCAAAATCTGACTTGTCCTCCTGAGGACATTTTATATGTTTTTACATACAGCAGGTAAATCCGATAGAGGCCTCCATGTCCTTCCAGTCTATAAAAACTATGAACAGCCAAGAGGGACATAAAGTTCTACGTAGCGCTAACTGGCTGAAAAACACACAGTGAGATGTTTTTGTCACTGCCCCAACGAATTGAAAGTCTGCGCTGCACTTTCATCCATAATGCACGATCATACTTATGCTTCGCCACAGGAGAAGGAATCCTCATGAAAAAAAGAGAAGACATAGCTTCTAGGCACATACAGGCTACTGTAGAGTTCAACGGATGCAACGTGCATTTGAAAATGCGAGGCATGAGAGAGTGCTATTCGTTTGAATGCAAAATACAGTTTCAACACTCGATGGACGAACAAAGTACTCAATGTGGTTTTAAAACACTCAGACCAGGCTGAATGTGTGTTACGTTTAAGCTAGACTCCCCTGCAACAACAACTCTGTCTCTCTCCTTAACCTGACAAGCAACTGGACAGTGTCATTGCCTGTTTAATCATCAACAGAGCCCTCAACAAGGTTTGAAGTCAATCTGTGGACACAGAAAATGCATTCTCAACCCTACTTGGATCAACCGACTGAAAGATGGAGAGACCAGGTCATGGTTGGACGTAAGGCCATCGAACAAAAACTATTACCACATGGCCTGTCGTACCGTCACTAATGTCCCTATAACGATCCAAAGCTGGAAAATCTCAATAAAAATGAAAACCAACACAACGAAAAATGTTTCACCCTTTAAAATAGATTATTTAGGCCAAGGCTGTCAGTTGATCTGGGCTGGAAAAACCATTTATTCTCAGCTAAGTTACTTAAAGTCCAGGTTTTCTGCAGCTGCCTTAAGTGGAACGCAAGGATTCACAGCTATTGGTAAGTTCATTTGTCGGTCCTTGGAGGGGCTGCTCAGTCTTCTAATAGATTTTTTAAAATTTTTTGTCACCTCTTTGTAAAAGAGGTGACAAGTGACCCATTATGATGAATATTTGGTGGAGGTGTTTCTCAATCTGAAAGGCAAACTCATCTTTTACATTAGGCACAAACAGGAAGTGTTATAAAGCCATGTCTATTTTGTTTGTGACATGCTCCACACATGTGTAACACATATCTGCTGAAACAAGGTAGATATGGCTCCATACTGTGCATTTTCTTGTTCAGTTTACTCAGATACATACGGCCTCTCGTTGAAAATAGGCAGCCTTCCCATTCCTGTAACTTTGATGCACAAGGCACGTGTGACACACAGCTCACAACGGCAGTCTAAAGCCCCGATTTGATTACATACCTGCCATCATAACAACATGCATGCACTACTACTGCCATGCTACTAAAATGAATCCATTGTGAAACTACCATAATATATTGATTTGCATTGAATACTTGTTTACACCGCATCAAACATACAATATTTGTTTCCTTCCCTGCTCATGCAAGATTTAGAGTTAACATTTGGTTGGTGTCTTTAAGGTCATTTTCACACCTAGATTGTTTTGGAGATTTGTTCCTACACAACTAGGTTTTCTGTGGTCAGCTCGGTTTATTTACATATATATGGACACAGCAAACAAGACCAAGCAACCAGAGATAGCATGATGAACTGATTTGCAATAGATGTGACTAAGCAGCTGTTGTAGTAATAATAATGATATTACGGCTACCAGTCACTTCTGTGCACAGGCACAACACATCATGAAAAAATCAACAGGTTAACATTAATGATTGTCACTACAGCAGTTCATCACATAACTCAACAACATTGCCTGATTCAAAAACTCACTGAGACCGCAGACTGTAGAAGTTACATTCAATCAGGAATGTATCCTTTCTTCTTTTTTTTTTTTAAATGTATTTTTTGGGGCATTTTTGTGCCTTTATTGATAGGAGAGAGACAGTGGATAGGCTTGTGAAAGGGGGAGAGAGAGTAGGGGAGGACACTCTGCAAACTGGTCACAGGTGGGATTTGAACCTGGACCAGCAGAAGCAAGTACATGGGGTGCTAACCACTCCGCCAAACCAGCACCCCAGGAATGTATCCTTTCTACAGCTGTTCTCTCTCTGCATTCTGCATCCTTTCTCCGCTGTTTCTCTGCCTTTTCTGTCGCTGTAATCGTCTCCTCCACCTCCTGGTGCCCCCTATGGTAATAAGTTCATGTGTTGTGCATTTACCCTAATACACTATTGTTGTTGACACTTGTATTGTCAAGGTGCGTACACACCGGACAGTACTTGTACTACCGGCAATCACTCTCCATTTAAAGTCAATGTACAGCTGTGATAAGACGGGGCTAACCCTCCTGCGATGCAACAGCCGCTTTTCACACTACCACATAGCTTGTTGCGCGATGTCAAAGTAAAAAAAAGTTGATCAATCAGCGGTGTGTGCGCGTGTGATGGTACCCTAGACAGACAGTTATTCATCCAGACTACAGAGTAACAATCCATGTCTGTGTGGGAAACATTAGTCAGTGAGGACATTAGTTCCGCCTCGACAGACCGCGGTAAACTCACAGATGATGCTGCTGCAGGGCATCAGCTGCAGTGTTTTGTGGTTGATAAGTGAATGCAAAGGATACAGCTGGAATAATGTCCGCTTATACATCCTTTTATATGATATATGATATGATCGCGGTGAAACACAAGCAGACGTGACGTCACCGAGCGACAGCCAACAGCAACAGTGACCAAAATGAGGTATTTATGGACACCCGACGATACGTCAGTGGGCGATGCGATTTGGTAGCTGGGCGCTTGTGGTGTGAACGCAGCTTAAGGCGTGTCCCACATTGACACGCTCATATGTATAATCTTACATAGGACATTAATATCTGATACTACCCTTATTATGTAGTTGTTTCCTTCGTAGTTTACCTGTTGGTTTGTTTCCCATAATGCACAGCATGAGTCATACTCATAGGGATGCTGACTGTGAGGTAATGACCAAAAACCAGCTCCAGCTCTTTGGCCTGGAATCAGTCTGCTTCAAAATAGTGCTGTGTGAACATGAAACGATACAAAGGAATAATGCAAGTTCATATTTGTTTCCCAACTGATTTGTGACAAACCAAGTGAGCTGTAGGTGTAAAGAACATCTGAAACTCCAATCTTTTTGAATCCTAGATTCAGACACTCTTCTACTTGAAAAAAAACAACAAATACACAAAGACACACACACACACAGAGTAGGGGAAGGAAAAGTGATGAGAGGGGACAAAAGAAAGATGTATCCTCTTAAATCAAACCTAAGATGAAACAGCACAGTGGGCTGAGCTGCCTGGCACCAATGCCACAGCTTTATAATACAGTGCATATGTCATTAATGGACTGTGTATTTAGTCCTGTCATTGACAAATACAAGGATGAAATGCTACCACAAGAAGGAATACACACTGGCTGCTTCCAACAACCATGTCTTGAGCATTGTGTCCATTTATCCATGACCTGATAAGTCACAAAATGAGAAAACAGGTGGTTTTGGCCTCCATCAAACAACAGAGGCTGCACCTTACTGTGCCTTTTGTCACAGCAAAACACTTTCTGAATTTCACAAATATGTTTCCAAAACATTGCCAGTGAATAGCTTATACCTCTAGAGAAAGGCCTGAATGACATTACCAGCCTGGGCAGGGTTCAGTGCCTCTTGAGGACATGGACAGTAGGTGAACAGGGTTGAGGAGGGTCCCATTTATTTGACTGAAATGGCAGCTGACAGCAGCAAAAAGGGGCAGAAAAGGCATGACTGGGGTCGCTGGAAAATAGCTGTAGTTTCACAAAAGTTACACACCTCAGCTGATGTGGTGAAAACTAAAAATGAGTTTATCTTTTATCAGTAAATATGAAACTACAAAGCTTTGTGGCGAGTTGCGTCTACCTCAGAAATGAAACAAGTCATTGGGAAACTGGTAAACAGCATCAGCATTTAAGTTTAGTTCAGGGAAGTACAACATTGGACTCTAAAGGCGTTTTCACATTAGGTCCATTTATTTCGAACCGTACAGCTCCCCCGCTGGCTTGCATTCACACTTGCAACATCAAACCATGCCCTGGCCCACTTGTGTATTTACTCAGTTTGAAACAGCAAGGGGCGATATGCACGTAACTGGTTTCCAAACCTGCTACAGAGGAGAACGAAGGAGAGGCTACCATGGTAACCATTTCCTACACCAAACAACCAATGTTTACGTTTCACTCTCTTCTACATTTTCCTTCAAGTGTGTTTTTTTTATCGTGTTTGAGACGGCATCAGCGACCTTCTGGACCCTCGTAAATCATCATAATCCTCAACCAGAATAAACAAATCGACAAATTGAGTAAGCAAAAGATTCAACTGCAGGATTAACAGGAAGTAACGCATCAAAAGTAGATCGGTTCGGACCACTTTGTTTCACACCAGTGAAACCGCACCAAATGGCAGGAGATGGAGCGGATCGAGACCATCCCTTCATGGAGGTCTCGGACCGGCTGATTTGGTGCACACCAAAGTGAGGTGGTTGCATTCACATTGATACTAACGTACCAAACCCTGGGCCAAAACTTCTTTGGTGCACACTAAATATGGTTGGTGTGAAAAGACCCTAAGAGGTTCACATTAAAACTGACAGAGGGCTAAATTCTTATGAATTGTTGGATTGACATGCAGGCTCTTCGGTTTGAGAGTGTGGACCACATGGGCACCCCAGGCTGCCAGTCCAGCCCTGATTTAGTCCACAGACTAATGAGTTAATTTTTAAGATTCAAAAGCACAGTCTGCTGTTGAATGATCTTCATTCAATTTTTATTTTTTCTCTTTATGCATTTGTGCAGTAGATTAAATAGATTGCTGACGTCTACAGCAGCTCAAAAATCCAGGGGGCAATCCACTCACTGCGATTCCAGGTCAGACATCAATTCATTCTCAGGCTAAGAGCTGGACTCTGACATTTCACATCCTCATCCGAGCCCCTGCAGTCGTGAGATCTGTGAAGCTCAAACCTGCCATGAACAAAGGTCAGCTCAGGGTCAAAACACTCTCTGCTCAGAAAAAAAAAACTCCAGAATTTGTTTGTGTCCTGCTTGAGATGAGTCACCCCAAAATATTTGTTGCTGCAGTTGTTTTGGTCAACAAAATTACTTCTTTTAAATTCTCATATCTACCTGACCAACACATGCCAAGGGCGAGAAACCAGCTGAGGCTAATTCAGCCTGACTAAACACTGTTTTTAAACTTGTCACGCACAAATATATCTTCTTTGATGTATTTCTATCTTTTAATATATTCCTGCCAACATTTCCTGTTGAAAGAGAGATGCCAGGTTCTTGTACCACGAGAAATAAAAATGTTTTGATAGGATGATGGTGATCAAGAAAAGTATTACACATCAAATGGGGGGGCTTTTAGGGCTGTACTAGTTTGCTTAAAGGTGAATCTCATCTTCATTAACTGTTGTTGTGTTTTTACCTTATTTCACTTGAACAAACAGTTGCTGTCTTGGGCTTCTTTCCTGACGAAGCACAGACTTAGTGGCCACAGATAAGATATGGAGACAGACATTCAAAAAAATATCTGGCTCCCAGTGGAGAATAGACTCTGTCCCCACTTTGACACCTAAGAGGAGAGTCAGAGCTCAACTGCCTCACAATCTGTCCTACCTATCGGGCTATGTATGTCCCCAAAAAGTCTCCTGGGGAACACAATCCTCTACTAAGGCATTTCCAATACTGTTGGGCGAGCTATAGTCAAATATACAGAAAGCTGCCTGTCCCTGTACAAGTACTTCAAGAAAAAAACTTCTGAATCTGCATAGAAACATGGATCTACACAGACAATCTTGAGAAATGACCCCAAAAATCCATTTATAACATTTTAAGTTATCTTGTTCTAGGGATGTAATGGTATGACAATTTATTTCATGGCTGCTGTGACCAAAACTATCACAGTTACCATTACTGTTGTGGTATTGTTGCAGTGTGCTCAAAATGTTAAAAAAGTACTTATACAAACACTTGAAATCATTAAACCCTTTTAATAACATAACTAGAACAGGCCAAAAAATGTGTCAGGCAATGGTCCTTTCAGCAAATTTGTTCACACTTTTTTATGAGAAATAAAAGTAGTGACATTATTACATTATAAGTACTTAAAGGTGCTATGAGGAGAATCTATTACCGGCAACATTAAGACTCTGCTACCCATGAGCACGCGCGGCAACTGTCGTAATGCTGCTTTCCAGTAACCTCGGAACTGAGAGTGACATCATCTCCGACTTATCGGCGTCCCAGTTGAAGCCGGAAAAAAACATGCCGATCTACCAGGCTATTGTTAGCTGTTGCTAGCACGCCTTGCGTTGTTGTTCACAAATATCACATGAAGAATTTAATTATCACTATGGCAGCATTTTTGTAAATATAAGTCTAACAATACTATGTGTACAGCTGATCTAGAGCGACACACCCCAGTCAGAAGTGCAAATAAATTGATTATTACAGGAGCTAAATAACTGTTCACACTGGGGGCATCCATCTTCGATTGTCAACGCGGGGGTGGCGAGGTTTCACCGAGTTCCCAGTAGGAAATTCCGACCTCGGGGGACGTTCCAGTTATAGTTTGCTACTCGGAACTCGGAAATTCCTACTTCCGAGTACAACTGGAACGCATCACAAGCCAAAGCGTGTGTGTGTTGTGATGCTAATGAATGAAGCTTGGACCTTCCTCAGAACTCTGCATTGCTTTACAACTTCTTTTTTCAACAACTTACAGGATGCAAAGTGACGAGTTAATGTATCTCTTTCTAGTTACATAGCGGTAGTTTTTGATGTGTGACAACAAGCAATTTTTGGAAAACATAGAATCGTAGTTTTGTAGCCGGCTATATATCGCTACTTACAGCCCGGTGCTCTAAGACATGTAATATAAATAATAAAATAATATAAATTTGCTCTTGTTTTAATTGTCTTGTTCCCGAAGTTGAGTATCCAGGCCAGCCCAGCCCTGTCCGACCCGACCGGAAGGCTAAGGAATAGCATTTATAGATAACCTATTTTGATGCTATAAAACTAATCTAAAAGTGTGTGTGTCGATCAGGCATAAATCTAAAAGTGAGATTTTTTTGTCACTACTTAGAAACTCCTCACAGTCCCTTTAACCCACTTTACATAAACCTGAATATTTTTTCTTTTTTTGATAGCATTTCGTGTCCATGCTACAGCTTGTTATATTAAACCATGTCCATAAGTCTGAGAACAGTCCCAGAAACAGTTCCTGTCCAGGCAAAGACGCACCCTTACCCTGCTGGCTGGAGCCTGTGAAGCTGACATTGGGTGAGAAGCAGAGTACTGATTATGATGAACCAACCTAATGATGAAGAATGGCCAGTTCAGGCAAACTCCACACAGAAAGGCCCTAACCAGCACGAGGTTTGAACCAGCAACCATCATGATGCACCACTGTGCCTCTTACATTTATTCAATAAAAAACATATGCATTTCTTTTTAACAAAATATATTGTACGGCAATAATGGCCCACAACATTCATACCAATAAAAATATTTTGAATTTAACAGAACTGATTTAATTTAAATTGAATGGAGAGGTAGAGAGAAAAGTCTGCTGATACATTTCTCCAATAAACTGGATAACTGTGTTTGATGTTTCATGATAAAATTGAAGCTTTTATTGCTTTGACCCTACCCTCCATTAGGGTCCAAACAAGAGTGTGAAACAGGTCACATTTAAAACCTGTACATGGAAGAGATGGAGAGAAAGGCCCTATCCTCATTTCACGGAGCAGCACCAAGCAAACTCTCTCCCCAGGAAGTTCTCCAAACGTTCACACCCGGGATCATGTGACCACAACACCTCACATGACAGAGGAAGTTAACAACCCATTCAGGTTAACCCTATGAAGAGTTTCTTGAGTCCTCTCTACAACTACTCCCCTTCTATTGTTTGTTGTCTTCTCTTGTAATATACATATCTGTTTCCTCTACAAGCCATTTGGAACCACCTTTAGTGATCCACCTGTATTCTCAGTCTATCAGAGATGCTCTGTTAAAGCTCCTTCTCCTCTGATGTTTCATTCTCTGGGGCCAAGTCTGCTCTGACTGATTGACCAGTCTACTCTGTGGTAATTGGTCAGGTCAGATCTGCTTGGTCCAACGTTGTCAGCGACTCATTATTCATATTATCGTCTCTGCTGTGCACTGGACTTTCTATCTGGAACCAATGGGCTATGACTGCTGAAAATACTAAACAATGATAGGTCACCAAACTGGGGCTCTATTCAGGGGGTGCAGTCAAACACACAGTTTCAGGCAGCTTACTGTTGCTGCGACAAGGGAAGAGGGAGAAGTTCTGATGCTGCAAACTTTTTGTCCCATACATTACCATACTCTATTGTGTAAAACATACTAAAGGGCTTGTAAAACTTTTAAAAAATAACAGTATGTGCTCAAAATAGACTGATATGGATGGGAAAAAATGATAAGAGCAACTTTTGTAGTGTGAATGCAGCCTGCAGAGTTGATCCACTGTCACTGGAACAGAACAGCACTAATGCTACACTATGTGCAGACTGGCACATCTCTGCTAATGCATCTCCAATTTCTTCTAAGAAAGACATCACAAACAAATGATGATTTTTTTTCTTCGTTAAACTCTTCCTGGAAAGAGAGGATTCTTGCCAAATTATGCCATTTATGAGTAGATTAAGCTGTCTTGAGGACTGCAGTGAATGGCCCAGCTGAAACATGTATTGACTCTGGAACTAGCCCGGACATAAAGGGGTGATGGATGGCTGTAGGCTCAAAGTTTAATGGGACTCACAGAATTTTTTTAGTGTTATCACAGTGATGTTACAGTGGAATACAAAGCGTTAGGATACTCTCAATGGAGGGTATTTCTATAAGTTTTAGGTAGCGTAGACATTTTGAGTCCACAACTTGCATAACTTGGGAACTTTTATTGAGCATTGTGAAAGCCTTGGTCTTGTGTAATAAATGCAGAGGCAGAGTGCTTGGGCAGGTAGGTGGGTAGAAAGGTAAGTAGGCCAACCATAAACCAGTAGGTCCACATTTAGGCCTGTGCAGCCCGAGATATCATTCCTTTTTTCAAGAATCTGATTTATTGATCGCTGTCTGGATGTAAAGAGCATCACAGTGAAATAAAAGCTTTAAATATTGCACCAATATATTAAGGGCCTCTGTTGCACTGCCACTGAAGCCTCAGTGCATGAGGTATTACAAAAACCTCAGAAGGAAGGTGGGATAAAACAGCATCCAGAAAAAGCCTCATACTGACTGTGTGGCCAACATCCTAGCCACCCACAGCGAGTTGTTTGATCTACCAAGGAGGCCTATAGGATTGAGGTGTGGGAGCTGTACCTGTGGTGTGAAGAAAATAGCATGTCTCTCAAAACAAGCTCTCATTGATTTTTGGAAACTTTATTTTACCTCCACTTTCGCATCAAGCTGGGGTGCGGCTGTTGATACTCAAAGCTCTTTTTAGTATTTGAAAACTTCAGATTTCTTGTGTCTTTGGTTGCATCCACGAATACAAAGGCTCTGTCTTGTATTTGTCTTAAAGCAGATTGTCAATAAAACAGGTATGGTTACAGGCACTGCAATAAAGAGTCTACCACTTTAAAGACATAGGTGGGAGCAGTCTGGTGTAGCAAAGTCAATTTACATAGTGAGTTAATTTCACAAGAACACTGTAACCTCTGATATTGTAAACCTGGCCTCAAGTGAATGCAGTTGTCTTTGGTGAAATATTAAACATTGTTCTGAGCTATCTTAAAAAAAACTTGTGTAGTTTATAACTGGATTTCAAAATTAAAGAAAAGAAGAAGAAGAAGAAGACATACTTTATTAATCTCTCATAGGAAATTCAGTTCTTTATGAATTGTTGGGACATGCTTTTTACATACATACAGTTGAGGCCAAAGTTATTAGCCCCCTTATGAAATCAGACAAAACTCCTGATTTCTATATGAAAATGGCCATTAAAAACACGTTTTTATAGTGTATTTGTTTCCAAAATAACAAACACAAAATTTCCATTTCCGTTTGATTATGATATTGTTACTGATGCTCTGAGTTGAATCAAGAAACAACAAAAATGAGATGTCCAAAATTATTAGCCCCCTGGCCATTAATAGTCAATAGTGTACCCTTTCTGAGCCACAACTGACTGCAACCTCTTAGAGTAGTTCTTTACTAGGTTAGCCCAGGTCTCCTGAGGGATTTTGGCCCATTCTTCCATTGCAAATCGTTCCAGCTGGTCCAAATTGTGTGGTTTCCAAACATTGACATTCACTTTGAGCACCTGCCACAGATTCTCAATAGGGTTGAGATCCGGACTCTGTGCGGGCCACTCCAGGACCTTGGTTTTGGTGTCCTTTAGGAACTGCTGGACCAACTTTGATGTATGCTTTGGGTCATTGTCTTGTTGGAAGACCCAGCGACGACCTAAGCCAAGACTTTGAGCAGATTTCTTCATACTATTCTTTAGAATCTCAACATAATTTTCTTTTTCCATGATGCCATGCACACGAACAAGACTCCCTGTGCCTGAGGCTGTGAAACAGCCCCACAGCATAATGCTCCCACCACCATGTTTTATCTGTGGGAACTGTGTTCTTAGGGTTGAAGGTAGTGGTGTGCAATATGAGGATATGAAATCGTTAAGGATTATAACGTGGGGATGATCTCATAAAGCAGAAAGATCGTCAGATCGTCTGTGTGGGCGCAGAGACTTTGACGCGCACCCGACTAACCAATCATAGCACATTACACGCAGTGCATGGTGGGATCTCCTGTTTGGCTTTGAAGCGTGAAGCAATGGCAGAAAGAGAAAAGGAGATAAAAGCTTGAAGATGTCTGAACAAAAATCTGTTCTAAAGCAGCTGTGTTATTCACTCAGATTATAGACATTGCAGTTAGATAGCATTTGTTCTAAATTGTAGCACTTTAAGAGATAACCAGTTAATTAAGTTTGCATTTATATTCAACCCTTTTCAGTAAGCTGGTGTGTTTAGTTTTTATGTTACAAAAGTGCACTTTATTGTTGTTCATTACCTTTACATTTATTGGACATTTTTATAAAAACAGCACTATTTAAATTAAAACCTTTTCAGAAAGTTTATTTGGCTTAAATTGTCTTTTTTTTTCTTTTAGGGTTTCACATGTTTATATGTTAAACATAGGGAAAAAATGATCCAACATGCAAATTAGTCTAGAAAAATCAATGTTAAAAAAGAATTGTGATAAAATCGTGATCGTGATTTTATTTTTAGAAAATCGTGATATAATATTTTTGCCATATCGCCCACCCCTAGTTGAAGGCCTCTCCTTTTCTTCGCCAAACAAGTAACATCCATGTGTCCAAACAGTTCCAGTTTAGTCTCATCAGACCAAAGCACAAACTTCCAAAATTCATCTTTAACTTTCAAATGTTCACAGGCAAACCTCAGTCTGGCTGTGATGTGCCGCTCTTAGAGCAAAGGGGTTTTTCTTGGACGATGGCCCTGAAGCCCACCACGATGAAGAACCCTCACAACTGTGTTCCTTGAAACATCAACTCCAGAAGAGGCCAGGTCAGCAACAACCATCTTGGCAGATGTCCGGGGATTCGTGCTGACATCTCTGACTATTTTCCTCTCCAGAGTTTTTGAAATCTTGCGCTTTCGACCACACCCGAGCTTGTTTCTTACAGAATGTGTCTCCTTGTACTTAGCAATGATACAACATACAGCTGTTCTAGACACTGTGAAACGCTTGGAAATGGCAGTATAGCCTTCCTCCTTTTTCATGAGCCTCAACTATCGTCTTTCTGAGCTCAAGACTGATTTCCTTTGCCTTTGGCATGGTGAGTAAGAGTAGTCCTTCTCATTGTGTTCAAGTGCTCTGTTTCTTGGAGTCCTTTTATGCTGATTGAATGCTCAAGTGTTGTAAGGAAGCCAAGTGACTGCACATGTGTGATTTGACAGCTGATTGGTTGATTGGGTGTGTTTTGAAAGCAAAAACTCACATGGAGGCTAATATATTTGACCACCACATTTGTCACTATGTTTGATACAAAGCATGAGTACAGTTTTATTTTATATTCCAAAATGTACACAAGCAACTAAATAGCACTGGTAAATGTTTGATTATATCAAGTTTTATCAATGTTGCAAACACTGAGCAGAATTTAGGGAAATGTTCCATAATTCTCGGGGGCTAATAGTTTTGGCCTCAACTGTAGGTTGAAATACACATGCACATGCACAAACAGGTCCTATGATCATGCACTAATGGAGAGATGTCAGAGTGGTGGCTTGCTGCTCCTGAAGAGGCTCTTCCGAGCAGTTTCAGGGTTCAGTGCCTTGTTCAAGGGCACTTCGGCAGTGCTCAGGAAGTCCCCTGGCACCTCTCCAGCTACCAAACCAACTTCCAAACATGGTTTGGTCAGGATTTGAACCGGTCACTCTTCGGTCCCCAACTAACAGTGATTTGCAAGCACAAACATTCACAAAGGAATTCCCAACATGGCTGAATGAGGTCTTGTGGAAAACTGCCTTAACTCAACTTCCTCAATCTTAAAAGCCTGTTGAAAAACATTTTGGCCCCGAACATCCAAAATTAAACTGAGAAGCCATATTATCCCCAAAACACTCCTGGATCTGCTTTAGATTCTGGATAACTAACATTCTTTGAAAATTTCATCAGAACTTGCTCATTAGTTATTGAGTTACTGTATTCACAATCCAACAAACAAACCAATGCCAGCTAAAAACATAACCTAACTATAGGGGGAACTCTTGCAGGGCTGCTAAAATTAAGGCTGTCACTTTAGTGCATTAATTAGATTAATTAATTACAACGCAAATTAATGCGTTAAAAAAATAATCACAGATTAATCATAGCACACAAACATTTTGATATTGTCCAGCTGGAGGACCCGTACATGGCAGTAGCACATCACTTCACACGTGTCTCTAGTCAAACCAAACAAAGTCCAGGTGACAACAGGAATGGCATATTTAAGACTTAGTCTTATTTTATTTTTGAATTTATTTATCTATATTTGTACTACATTCTTTAATAATGCATCAGGCCTAATTGTTTTGCTGGATGTCCTCGACCTTTTTCTTATTTTGAATTTGATTTATGAAACACATTTAAAGTGTAATTTGAGTTGCCTGATTGAGCTTAGAATTTTCTGGACAAGTTGCCCTGACTTTGGTTTTATTTAGTCACCAATAAAAATGTGGATTTACAAATCTTCACTTCTTAGTGTATTCATTTGATTAGTCCTGCACTACAATTTTATAATATCCTAGAATTCAAATTCTTTATTTGGGTACTTTAAGCAGATATGATATTAAAATGTGATTAATTAAATTAATCTAATTAATTATAAATCCGATAATTAATTAGATTTTTTTTTAATTGTCTGACAGCACTAGCTAAAATACTAATCAGAGTGATGATGTACCTTCATGACTACATATTATAGAAGTCTTACACCGGATGGATTATCTATAGAAAGCAACTTTCTTTACATTTTGAAGCCTTGGTTAACAGTTTCCTCTGTTGTATTATTTAAATGACTATTATTAAATACAGAACAAAATGATTCTCAGGTGGCCGTTCTAATTGAAACCTCATACATAATTAAATGTTTTTATACAGGTTGATAGAAAAAGGAATATTCAAAGTTTTAAAATAAATAAAACATTTTGTAAAGATTCAAAATCATTTGATGTTTGAGTTACAGCAAAGAGAAATGGTCATATACTCTGCTGCAGCTTTAAAGATGATGGAATAAAAGGTTTATTTATTCTCCAAATTGTATAAAAAAACATAAAATCCCATCCATCTGTTGTCATTACATATCATTTCCGGTTCTCAGGGCCTATCCCAGCTGATATTGAGCAAGAGGACAGTTGGCTTGACTTCTCTCCAGCCAACTGCAGGGCTAAATAGAGAGACACACAACCATTCACACACTCACCCACACCTGAGGGCAATTTAGAGTTAACAATTCACCTAACAAGCATGTTTTTTGGTCTGTGGGATGAAGCTGGGGTGCCCAGAGAGAACCCATTCACCACCATGCCGAAATATAATTTAGGTTTTCATTAAAGGTGTGGTTCAAAAAATTGCCAATAGCTTGTTGAGAAGAATTCTGAATTGGCCAATGGGAGAGTGATTAGGTGTCAAACTGATCCAGTAAAGGGCCACTGTGGCTGCAGGTTTTCTTTCCAACCAAGCAAGAACACACCTGACGCAAATTATTGAATCAACTGGATTGTCTTTACATGGTTGATTTGTTGGATCAGGTGTGTTCTTGCTTGGTTGGAATGAAAACCTGCAGCCACAGTGGCCCTTTACTGGATCAGTTTGACACCTGTGGATTAGTGCATCCCCAAAACTCATCTCTGTATAACCCTTGAAAGTGTATTTTACAGTTTGTGGTCTTCTTCACATTCAACCTGACGTCATTGATAAATGTTAATTAGCCTGTTTTCACCTATAACCTATATTGTATGAAACATAATGAGTCTATCCAAATGTGAGCCTGAACGTTTCATGCAATTCCAGGAATAGTCTCACTGTTTACAATCTTCTGAACCAGCAGAGTAAATCTAGCCCTTCCTCAATTATAGGTACATCAGACTACAGGAGCAGGGACATGCTGATCTCACCAGGGGGGGATTCATAGTATTATTATTATCGAAGAAAACACTCATCAAGGCCATCATCTATTTACTAAATCATTGCCATCTGAGGGTTGTTAGCGCACAAACAAATCTCACACCACCTGCTTCAGGAAGAGCTTCTATCCACAGGCGGCGAGTCTCATCAACAGTCAGCTCACAGGGTCATTATGAGAGGAAAATACTCTTTACTGATTATCCATGAGGAAATGAATGGATCATGCCGGGCCTCAACTGTACAGAGAGGTGGAAAACACACTTGATGTATGACTTTGGTGTTCGACAAGACCAAGAGAATCAGTGTCATGATCGTTTAACATGGTCGCTATTGTTAGAAAAACTTAATTTCACTTTTACCCAGATGCTGAAATGATCCTTTCCAATATGAGGCCCTTTGGCTCAGCAAAGGTGTTGACCACAGCGCAAGAGATGCACCCTAGGGCTGGACAATTAGTCAAAAAATAATCTAAATCAACATTTAGACTCTACAATTCTACAATTCTACAATTTCATTTAGCAGACGCTTTTGTCCAAAGCGACGTACAACACAAGCAAGAATTCGGACTGAGGGGAAAAACCTTAGCAAGTGCATCAAAGTGCTTCAAGTCAATTGGCCACAGGTGCTGCCATCTAGTGCCAGAAGAAGTGCCAGTTTTTTTTTTCTTTTTATTATAATGCAGCTTATCACAACAATAATTCAAGTCACAAAGAATAATTCAAGTCACAACGAATATTTCAAGTCAGCAACAAAAATTCAAGTCAACAACATCGATCAACATTCCAATCATTCAAAGTTCAGTGCTAAATATTGATTAAGAGCTGGTCTGAGACCTTCTGATTCATTCCACCTCTGAGGACAAAGAGGAGAAGATCAGATTAAGTGCCAAAGTGTTCCCTGAACAGATGAGTCTTCAGACATCTCTTAAAAGTAGAAAGGGATTCTGCGGATCGTATGGAGTTAGGTAACTCATTCCACCATTTGGGAACAACAGAAAAGAAGAGTCTGGCCAGAGATTTGGAGCCATGTTGGGCTGGGAGCACCAGGCGTCTTACGCAGGCCGAGCGAAGTGGGCGAGAGGGAGTGTAGACCTGGACGAGGGAGTCCAGGTAAGCAGGAGACATTTTTGCCACTGTTTTGTAGGCCAGAAGAAGAGCTTTGAATTTGATTTGAGCTGCCACAGGAAGCCAGTGTAGAGAGATTAACAGCGGGGTGACATTAGCTGTTTTGGGCAGGTTAAAGACAAGACGTGCTGCTGCATTCTGAACCATCTGAAGAGGTTTAAATGTACATGCAGGGATGCCTGCTAGCAAAGAGTTGCAGTAGTCAATGCAGTAGTCACCCTCTAATCAAAGTAATTTTACTCATGACGATTATTCTGATTACTTTCCCTGTGTAAGTCACGTGACCATGCCCCTCCATACAGTCTACGTTCACTTTGCCAAGAGCAAAGGACATGCCACCAATATGGAGGAGACAAGTGCCAATTTATCAGAGGACCTAGTAGCCAAGAAAAATCCCGTCCCCATTGTTTGGGCACATTTTGGATTCTGTGCAGAGGACATTGAGCAGAAAGAAGTTAAGTGTAAATACTGCAGGAAGACCGTGTCGATGACCATCGGTATCACCACTAATTTGTTCAAGCATAGTATAAAATTATCGTTCATTAATTGTAATCGAGGTAAGGCCTTCAATTAATTGTGATTCTGAGATAAGGCAATATTGTCCAGCCCTAATGCACCCAAGAAAAAAAAACTGTTTGCTTCAGTTGTAATGACATTATGATACGATGATGGATACAAAAATGGGAAAATCAAAACATCTCTGCTGCAGAGAAGGCGGCCAATGTTGCTGACAACATCAGTGTAAACTTTATTTATTGGTGTCTCCTTCTAACTTTTAATATGACTTACATTTTTTTTTAACTCAAGCAATGATTCGCATGATTAAGGCATTATAATCAGGAGTAGTAATTAGGTCAGACACTCCTCTGAACTGGAAAGTGGGGGGTTGGATCCCCAGCTGCTGCTGCAGTCACATAACATGTCCTTGGGCAAGACATTTATTGCTCACAAAGCTGCTCTAATAATGAGTGCTGAAGAATATGATACTGATAACAACCTTAACATCTGGTATGAAGCGTGCTTTAAATGGACAGGTGTGACCTGCAGTTAATGAATGAACTTGATTAGAAAAGTACTACACGTGTTTGAGTCTTTTTGTAAGTCGATTTCAATCTCTTGGAATGACATCACTTTGGTATTTGGACAAGTAAGAGCAACATATTTTAACTGATTTATTTTGATAAGTGAAAAAAAGATCAATTTATTATTGCTTAAGAGCAACATCACAAAATTTCTCAAAATGATAGGGTCTCATTTTTTTCTACATTGCATAACTTCATAATGTAACAGAAATCTGAATCAATGGATAAGACATCACAACATGGTCACAGAAGTTACCCAGTGTACTGGTGGCAAAAAGAAAATGTAAATATGAGGAGCAAATATGTAGATGCAGGTTAAGGAGCTGCCAGTGGCAAATGTTTGATTTTAACTTATTTAAGACCGTTTATTTTGTTTTAGTACTACATTTCAGTTCAGATTTTTTATTTAGAATTTTATTCTTTGTTAAATGCTTTTCCTTTTTTTATCCTATTTTAAGCACCTGAGGTTACACCTTCTTACTTTAACATATTATTTATCCAACTTTTATTCTATATTGTTATATTATTTTATTTATTTATGTATTTACACATTTATTTATCTTACCCTCTAGCATTTCAGTATTTTTAAGTATTATTTTAGTTTTAGCTCCTGTGTTTCCTCATTTTTAATTCAAGATAGTGTTTCTTCAGTCCTCTAATTCTGTTTTCTGTCAGAATTTCCTTTTTATGTCTTTGTGTGTTTGAGTAAGTGAGTGTGTATATTGAATGTGGTATGGGGGGGGGGGTCTTATGATTTCATTTTATGCAGTTATGCAATTTTTTGCTTTTTATTCCACTTGTTATTTTATTTTGTCTTTTTCCCATGTAAAGCGCTTTGTATTACAAAGTCCTGTATGAAAAGTGCTAAACAAAGAAAGTTTGATTGATTGATTGATTGTAAAAAAGGAAAAGCTAAATGTTACATTCATCAAATAAAGCCCTTAAACTTAAAACGCAGTAGAGGCAACAACCACAGCGTGCGTGTTTCTGGATGTACGATACAATCCTGTATTAATCTTTGTTTTACCTTCAGTTGTCTTGCTTCTCAGTGTTACATGTAAGGTGCCACTAGTGATCTGTGTTAATGTACCCATGGGTCTGTTGTCACTCACCTGTCAAGGGACTGCAGTTAAAAATTAGCCATGATGGCTAAACTGGCACATTACAGAAATGTTATGAATGTCTACTGTCCATGTAACTTCAAACTTTTTAAATAAATAAGAACGCACATTGTCATAACTAGGGCTGTGCATCCTCACTAGCTTTGAAATTGAACTCAATTCAATTCAATTCCATTAACAGTTCAGGTTGATTCCATATCCCAACTCATCATTTTGCCGTATAGTGGGTTTTCGATGTTCCTGCTCCAAGCTACTTTTTTCATGAAAATGAGCTGTCAGATAAATATGAGCTACTTTAATTAATTACAAAGTGCTTCAACAAAATGTCTTCTAATTTTAAACCTAAATAGCAAAGCCCATCAGACTAGTGTACCTTTACTTTTCCCTCCTCAAAAAGAAAATTGATATTTTAGTACAGAAGCATCCCCCGCTATACTGATAATGTCTCTGCTTCAATGCAAAATCATTTACGTATCAAGATGCATCAGTGAACATTATTTTAAGCTTTAAAGACTTTGTTACACTGACAGTTAGTTGAGGGACAATCAAAGAGTTTATGCTTATTTAGCAGTAAAGGTTGGTTCACCATCAGTATACCGTTGTATAACTTGACTATGTTGCCATGCAGAGTTGCTTCATGCTCTTGCAGCTTGCCGTGAGATTTTGAGATGTTTCATCATATTAAGGATGATTACCGAATTAGGTACTTTAAGAGGTACTGACCGATTTCTGATGGTACTACAGAGTACCGATTCATGTAAAATCAAACGGTGCCATGTTTAGGTACCTAAACGCATCCTTGTGACTGTGAGGGACTGGAAGAAGCAGGCATATGATTGGGTAGAGTAGGTGAATTTCCATATCGGACTTTAATGCAGTACAGCAATAGCGTAATGACGTCAGCAGCTGCAGGTTCAGTCAACAAAGTAAGCATGGCTGATAGACAGCGCTCAAACATATTGCTCCACTTTATTTAATGTGATGCAGGTTATGCTTGCTGCAATATTTGTGACGCCAAGTGTAAGGTCAGCGGCGGAAATACTTCAAATCTGAGGAAGCACCTGGTGACGCACAAAATTTTCCTTAAAGCTGAAGAGTGCACAACTTTCGATAGCCTCAGATCTACGACCACAAAGGATTCATTCAGCACTGTTAGCACGCCTGTGTCCAATGGAGACTAGTCGTCTGCAGCCAGAAACACAGGAAAAGAAATGGCTTTAACATTTGGTGATGGCAGCAAATGGGACAAGGAGGATACCTGGTCCAGGTAAATAAGCCTCGTGTTTAAGATGGTATTAGTTTGGCATTTTAACATGCGTCAGTTATCATTATCAGGTCGGTTCCTTGTACTTTGTAATATTAATGTAAATCCTTTTTTATTTACAGCTCTGTTGGACCCATGGTTAAACTGCCCTAAAGTTAAAGTGAGGGCTGCAGTTAATTTATTCAGTTGCGGTACTTTTTAGTTACTGGTTTTCATGTTGAAGAAATTTTAGGAACAACTACAATGTTACAATACAAACAGTTGAATGTTGTTTTGATATATATCTGTTAAATTTAATATATTGAGAAATAAATTTAAATTGAAAAAATTGAGATCCTAATATTAAACAAATTAATATTTATTACCCCATAAACGCACGCAAAAGTACAGAAAATCGGTACTGTTGAGTACCGATACAGATTCCCAGGTACCGGGCATCGGTACCGTTTTGGTTCAAATGTGAAAGGTACCCATCCCTACATCACATACAAAGGATGACCTAAAGACTTCCTAACCTTAACCTTTGACCATAAATAATCTATTCAGTTTATCCAAATACTGTGTTCAAAAGGCCAAGAACTGGTAATACAGCCTATAAACAAAATGCCTCCAGGCCTCGGCTGCCACTGGTGAACAACCATCAAAATAATGATCCAAGTGTGTTTTGAACTCTGAATTTTAAGATAACAGAAATGACATCACTTCACATAGCATAGATTTTCATTATGCTGCTTCTGTTCCATTAACATTGGCCCGCAGATGGGTATTTAATTTAAAAAAATACTGACTTAGAGAGATTTGCATTAAACCCAGACTTGAGGCTTTCTAGAAGAAATGTTTTACAGACCAGTGACCAGACTGCAGAAGTCTATGACAAGGAGAAATGGAGCATTTTTGGATTTTGTTTAATGACAGTGAGTTTTTTATGAGATCATGTTTTCTCTATACCCACAGGCACACTGAACAGTCAGCAGTAAACAGAAATTTGCGTAACAGACTCTTTTATGTCCCGCATCACTAAAGACATTATGGCATCAGCCACAGCAGTACGCTGTCCACAACAAAGACCAAAGGAAGCCCTCGAGACAAAACCAGATACAAGTACAAAAGCAAAAAAAGTAGATTCATGGGATCATGTTTGGGTTGGCTACCACTTGAACAGGTAAACATAAAGGGGTGTCCTGCGATTATGAGTAAAAAATAGAAACATCACTACAAAGGGGTGCTACGGATGTTGTGGAGTTGGAAGGGTGATTTGATGGAAATGTAAAAGACATACTTTCACAGTGATTTCTGATGGGATATTGGATTTTTAAGTCAAATAAATAATAGGGGTTTAAATCACCAGTTTAATGACAATACGATACAATATGATACCCTAACAATAGGATATTTGGCGATATCACAAAGTCCGTCACAATTCGATACGATTCAGGGGCCTTCGATCAATTTAAGACGATATTATGTACTCAATGAACACAATCAGCAACATTTCACCTGAAGAAAGACAGAAATACAAAGCAATCTTAATGGCTTTATTAATGAAATGTGAAACGATGTGCTGACCTTTAGGTACGATAGTTTATAAAGGATTATAACCATCTGTATGATCCAATGATGTTCAAAATTAAAACTGGTTTAATTCAGGTAAGGTGCTTTTTTGCCCCCACAATTACCTTATGTATCTTATTGTTATATTGTAATGTTTGGATATGATATCAAGTAATGATGCAACATTATAATACAAATTATTGAATTATTTTAATTTCATTATTGACCAAGTTCTATCAAACTAAAAATACGTAGTTTTGATTTTTATGAAATCAAAAACATTTCTCATCTTCAAAATTAGAACTATTTAAAGGAGACATCATGTTGATGCATGATTTAATACTTACATATAATATAATAAATCTGAAAACAAGACCTTACACCCCCTTAATTTTCAAAAAATGAGATATTGTATTTTTTCTGATATCCTAGAACGAGATTTGATGCCTCTGAAAATAGGTAATTGCGAGGTGTCCGCGAGATTTCAAACGTCGTGACGACACGAGGTACCTTTCTTTTTATTGGAGTAATCTGATAAAACACTTCCTCCTCTGTGATGTCCGTTAGCCACAAAACCGTCACCGAGGAACACATCCGTCCAGCAGGGGTTTATAGTTCCCTAGCTCACACTCACTCATTACCAGCTCTGGCCTGTAGGGGGACTCAATACGCGCTCGCTGCTTTGAGCCTGCCGGAAAATACAGTAGAAGAAGAAGGACAGGCTGGCTCAACCCCCGATAGAACTGACCAATCAGAGCACAAAGGGCTGTGACGTTGCGAGGTAACTTTAGGTCATCCTCAGATCTGGGCATTTCAACGAGAGCTTGATAATGGCCTAAAATGAGGATTTTGAGAACGCTATTGTGGGGCAATGAAGGAACTAAATGACTTGTACTGAGGGCAGAAATGCTTTACAGGCATCCTAGTCTGGCATAGTGAAAAGGAGAAACAAGCATGATATGTCTCCTTTAATTTACTTTACTAACTCACCACTGATGATTTTGCTTTACTGTGATGCCTGGTAAGCACAGTTTGTATGTCAGTGTGATCAGACATTGCTTCACTGTTTAATGGTTGATGTGGAGGAGGAATGACACTAAGCTCTCGCTGTTTTACTCTCATACTAAAAGGAATTTCTTTAATCAGTGCGCCACAAAGCCAAATGATGAGCTAACTTACTACACTCGAGTGATGATGCCCTCCTGCCTTTTGTGCAACATGCATTTTCTGTTGTCAGATCGACCATATCTTACCCAGACACAGCAGAGCTATTTTATGATTGGCTGATATGTCTGGCTCCTGTTTAGCTCTGTGATGCTAACAGCGTCTTGCTATAAGTTTGAATACAGCGGTGGTACTCGATGGGCACTACACAATACATTTTACAACAGGAGAAATATCATGTGTGGCGAGTCAGAGAAAGAAAAGGTTCAACTATCTGACTCATATGCTGAATGTGTGAGACAAGAGAGCCCTGGAAACTTCAGAAAGACGCGCAGTTGGGCGGAAACTATGACACATCTGGTCGGGATTTCAAAATAAAGGCGTATATTAAAGATGACGATGCTGATCGATGTTTTTAGTTTCCATCAATGTGATTGGATCATTGCTTAACCAATCGATGTATCAATCCAGATTGATGGATCATTACACCCCTTACAGTCCTACTCATCATTATTGGCACCCATGAAGTTTAAGTTCACACTGTGACAGTACAGTTTCTTTACAAACCTCTCTAACTTTGCTCTGCATCACTTTATCAGACTCAAACTTGGCAGAAGTAATGTTCACATATTAAGGTTTGTAAATTATACTTCATTAGCTACTATGATCATGCAGTCATAATTAGAACAGGCAGCTTTAACTGCAACCACTTGAAGCCTACAAGGAAAAGAACACCCTTCCAACAATAAGGCATGGTGGAGGTTTCATAATGAGCTTTAATGAGCATCGGGTACTGGAGGCCTTGACCGTATCACAGGAATCATGAAATCAGAGAATCATCAAGAAATTTTAGAGCAAAATGTCATATCCAGTGTCGAAGATCGTGGGCCCTCCAGCAAGACAAATACCCAAAGCACACATCCAAAAGCACACAGGAATGGTTGAAAAGGAAAAAATGGCCTGTTTGAAAATGGCCAGCAATGAGTCCTGATCTCAATCCGATTGAAAATCTTTGGTATGGCTGAAATCTGCCATTGGGGAAAAGAAACCTGCAAATGTTCAAGAGCTTGAACAATTTTACAGGAAGAGTGGGAGAAAATACCAGCTGAGAAGTTCAAGAAGCTTGTAGATGGCTACAAGAAACATTTGGAGGCTGTCATCAGTGCCAAAGGGTGTGCAACAAAATACTGAAGAGGGGTGCCGTTACTGCTGCACAGGCTTTTTTTCAGTTCTCTCTTTGAAATTACAATATGTAACTTGTAAAAATGTTTTTTTTTTGTTAAATTATTCTGGACCTTCAATTAAAAGATCCTGATGACATAAATTTGATACATTTCAATTTATTTCTGAAGATATTGTTAAAGAAATTAAAATAATGAAGGGGTGCAAATAATACTGAGCAGGACTGTATAAATAATGCAATCATTGTGACTTACCAGGGTGTTGCTACTGTCGCTGCACATTTGATTAGTCTCTTAATTTTATCAGATATGCATATTACAGATTCAAAAATAAATATTATGTGTCTTGTTACTGTTAAATGGCTATATGTCTAGTTCTGTAATACAGGGGCTCTGGACAACTACCTGTCAATAGGTAAATTCTAGTTCTGTTTGTCGTAGGTGTGATTTGGTCGACCAAGTTTATCCTCAATTGTACATCCCTACATCTATTAGGGTAACACTACAGTACAGATCTATTGTATATCCTTGACATGGCCAGATGATTCCAGCACCCTGGTTAGAGTAGTTATGAATTTACTGTTAATATTTTTTATCATATCTTAAATTTTGATGTGTTCCTCTAAATATCAATGTTTGATGTTGCTCCTTAATTAAACAGCACGACCCACTGAGATTTCTTTTCCATCTGCTTCACTAACACTCTTATCATTCCCTCTAATAATTGCCAACCTTAATTCCCCTGCAAGTTTGACACACAAGTACAACATTATGCCATCAAATTCTGTTTACACAAACAGCTAATATGCATATTGTAACAAGGCGAGTGTGGAAAAAAGCTCACAGGCTTTAGGTTATGCTGATTGAATTTGAAGATGAAGTATGTCAAAGATAAATTGTTTGTGACTGCATCATGTGCTATAATTACTCATGTTAAATGAGACCAAGAACACAGAACAACATTAAAAATGCATTCTCCCTGCAAGCAAGTAAGATGCCTTTATGCAATCCGTCTGCTCCCCACCCAGGGACGTGTCGGATGCAAATTCTGCCAGCTGTATATCCTGTGCTGCAATGAATATACAGGAAACTTGTGGTTTTATGAGTGCAGTTCATTTGATTCCCCTTTAACCAACAGCTGTTATTATTGAAATAGTCTGTATCAATTTCAGAGAAATACAAAAATAAAATGAATCGTGGCTGTTTGCTTTGGTAAGAAAATGCCTTTAATGCTCTATTGAATGTCTTTTTGTTGGCCAACATTATTCAATTTTTGTATTAGGTCAATTTTCAGTCCAATTCTGGTTGATTTCACACACAAATTAATAAAAAAGTCAGCTCCATGCTGTGTTGTGGAACCAAAACACTATTAATGAACCCTCTACATAAAAAGCTCTTTTACTTCTTGAGAATTCCATTAAAGCCAATTATGCTGGAGTGTAATCTTACATAACCCCAGACTAATGTCACCAAGAAACATGCTGTAAGCTGATGCTCTTAGCCAATTCATGTAACAAGAAAGCACAAATAACGCCACATGAAATGAGGCACACTGTCAGGACTAATAAGAGTTCCCAACACCTCTCGCTGGAGGCCTTGGATGCACACACACATGGGACTTTACAATGGAACATTAGTCCAGTTAGAACATACTGAGGAGTGACTGATTCAGTCATCTGAAAGCATTAACCTTGCATAAGTATCAGTCCAATGAAAAACCCTTACATGTAAAGGAAAAATCTCTAAATGCTCTTTGCTTTAAGCAGAGTAACCTCTTCAGACAACAATAAGTGATAATGTTTACTGGTGACACGCTGAACCTTTTATTAGCAACATTTCCTGGCACACTTTAATAAAAAGAAAGACAATTAAGCAAACTGGTATTTAAATGAATGTATAATACAAACTCTCAACTGAACCTAAGACTAGATATACAGAGTTCAGGCATGACATTTGACCAATAACAGTGGCCTAAGTAACAATAATAAAGCCACCTGTTAGTGGGTGGGATGTATAAGGCAGCAAGTGGACATTTGGTCCCTCAAGGTGATGTGTGGAGTACAGAAAACGGGCAAGTGTAGGGAATTTAGTGAGTTTGACAAGGGCCAAATTGTGATGGCTAGACGACTTGGTCAGAGAATCTCAAAAACTGCAGATCTCCGGTGTTCCTGGTCTGCTGGGGTCAGGATTAGAGCTGCAACTATCGAGTATTTTTGGAATCGAGTACTCTGTCGAGTATTTCTTCGAGTACTTGAGTACTCTAACAAAATATACTTTTTGTTTTTAAACAAATAAATCAATTGTATACAATGCAACATGTTAGGGCTTTCAAAATGAGCAACCAAATGCCATTTATTCCTCAGAAAAGGGTTTTTATTTTAACAACTTTCAAAGTTTAAACCAGTACTGGCTTAAAACAAAGCCAATACAATACTGATTTACAAAGCAGTAATATAATTCTGCAATTATATTTGTGAAGTGTGTTCTGGAGGGCATCGTGTAGTTTGGATTGAAATCCTTGATCATGTTCTTAAATCCTGTGTCCTCCACCATGGAAAGAGGACGCATGTCTGTGATGAGCATATTTAAAATGCTGTAATAGTAATAGTTGCAGCCCTAACGACGTGTTATCATGCTAAGCTATGTGCTAAGCTAACTCTGTTTGATATCAGACACACTGCACTGTGTTTTCTTTTCGTCCCTTCTTGTAGTGACCACACACTTTGGACACTCTCTGCCATTTCTTCTGAGGACTCTCTCCTTTCTGTCCCTCTCTTTTCTCTTCCTTCATGATTTTACAAGCAGCACAGCAGCGGAGGTAGCAGGCGCATTGTGCCACAGAAATTACCGTCCGTGTCAAACACCATGCACTGTATAGTAGTCCAGATATATATTTATATGTATAATTATATATTAAACGAGGCTTCGAGGCACAAAATTTAATTCGAGGATATTTTGTAATCGAGTACTCGCGAATATTTGAGGAATCATTTCAGCCCTAGTCAGGATCTATCAAAAGTAATCAAAGGAGAAACAGTGTTGAACCAGCAAACTGGCTATGTGCAGCTCAGGCTCACTAATGAATATATAGCCCATGTGGAATTGACGACAGAGTGTTGCTCAAATTGCTGAAGATAAGGATCGTAAACTGGTGGACACACAATCCATTGCAGGTTGACACATACAGAGGGGACCTACAAAATATTAGCCATTTGGTCATAATGTTGGGGCTGATCTGTGCATACTTTTTTATGCTATGGATGTGTTTGCCAGTATCATTGTATATTGTTCACACATACTTGCCAAGAGAGAGGAAGTTAGGGCTGCAGTAACAGGTACTGTGTGACTAAACCTCGGACCAGTTTCAACGTTTAAATTTTGGTATGTGACAACATGAGGAGCTAGCATCTATTAAGCTTTAGATTAATTGTCATTTAGTTCACTGTTTTCTAAAAAGAAAAGTACTAACCTGACATGCAGGATGGACAGTTCCATACAGTATATCTGCAACGGAAATATTTCACGAGTCCATCTGGAAAAGAGCCCACAAAAAATGTTTTCAGAAGTTAACCTTAAAGAAACAGCACCTAGTGACTGGACGATCATTCTGCTCATCACACTCATAGAAGACCAATCATACCAAGCCACGGTGTGACGTAGAAGCTCAACCCTGTTTTTAGTGATAAGCATAAACTAAGGATGCACCGTATTCGGTGGCCGAATATACTCGGCCGGATAATGCAATAAAAGCCATATTTGGCCTTCAGTGGAATTAGGTAATAGCAAGGCTGAATAGTACCGTGCGACACAATGCCGAAATAAACTACATCAATGTGTGTGATTGTGAATAAGAAGAGCAGCCTTGTGTCAAAATTACATTTTTTTATTTGTTGGTATGATTAGTTTATTGGTTTATCCACTTCAATGCACTTCAGTATTTTTTGTTTTGTTTGAAGGCCTAATATGAATGAAAACTTTGTTGGGCTTTTATTGAAAAGCAAAGGCTACTGGAATATTTAAAAAAAGATCATAATATTCAATAAACAGTGGTTTTTTATAAATCATGTCTAAAATTTATTCTAAGCTATTTATGCACTATTAAAAAGTATAGTGAACTACTTCGCCTTTGCCATTGGATATTCAGTATTCGGCCAAGCGCTTATATTTTATTCGGCTTCGGCCACAAATTTTTATTTCCGTGCATCCCTAGCTTAAACTATGTTTCAGCCTCAGACCATTGTCTAATATGAAATTACACAGAAATGCGCCATAAACCACTTCATGTGACATGAACCTCATCAACAACAATCCCCACCAAGTTCTCCTGGTAATTCTAAGGACAGCAGATTTCACCAGGTGTTCATGGAGGATGTTCATATTCTCTCCCAGTTTCCCAGCAGTGATCCCTGGTCGCAAGACCAGCAAAAACACGACTGCCATAAGAGAGGTTTAAGTGACTTTCATTGGTTCTCTTTTAACCCTTGAGTGACCCTTCAAAAAAGTTACACACATGACCCTTCAAGTGGACATTTTTGTCCATTTCTGGAAAGTGTCCAGTAAAAGGTCACAGGGTCATGATTTTTGGCAAGCAGGGGTAATTTAGGGTTAAATTTGAGGATGCCAAGTTTCAGTGTGAAAATCCATCATTTGAAGGTGTAATGCACTTTTCTCCCGTCCATGACCCTTCAGGTGGACAAAAATGTCTTCTTTTTGGATAGTGTCTAAAAATAGTGTCCATGGATGGGAGAAAAGTGCATTACACAGTCAAATGATGGATTTTCTTGCTGAAACTTGGCATCCTCAAATTTAACCCCAAATTACCCCCCCTTGCCAAAAATTATGCCCCTGTGACCTTTTTTTAACCACTTTCTAGAATAGGACATTTTTGTCCATGAAGGGTCATGGATAGGTTAAAAATGCATTACGTAGTCAAATAATGGATTTTCACACTGAAAGTTGGGCTTTGGAAATTTTACCCACAATGACACTCCTTCACCAAAAATCAACTCTGGTGAGGAAGGGGGTTGTCTGTGAGGGGGTTTTGGATTTTGGAAATGGACAAAAATGTCCAAGGGTCATACAAGGGTTAAAGAAGAAATTGAGTCAATTTCTGATAAAACCACAGATATTGCTGCATCCACAGAGACTGCTTCAGAAGCTGCCACTGCTTTCAAACATGCAGTCACTTCCCACTGACATTACGTCTTCTAGCTGGTGAAGTCGTTGGACAGTTGAGGTCAGCAAGATGGTCCTCCTAGAGAGGTGGGGTTCACCCTGATCTGATCGCCAGCAGATCGCAGGGCAACATAGAGAGAAAGAAAACCATTTACATTCACATTAACACCACAAACCAATTTATGGCACTTTTCCACCAGCACGCCTTGGACCTTCTATACTCGGCCCTACTCAATTTGCAGCGTGTTTCCACCTAAAACAAGCCAGTTTTAGTACCGACTCCGCTCTGGTTCTAAGCGAGCTGAGTCGATACTAAACGATGACGTCACCGACTGCCGGCTACTGATTGGTCAGACAATGTCATCATCGATGAGTCATGAGCACGACGACCTAGCATTCTAGCGGTAGCTACCATTAGCTTACCCTCATACATCTTTTCTTTGCAGCTCGATTGCTCTCATCCTCGGCTTCACCTGCAGCCTTCTTCTGCTTTCCTTTTTTACTCGGTTTGTGACAAAAAGCCACAGATTGTGGTGTTGCGCTAAAAATGACGTCACCACAGAGCCGCTCAGCTGTTTACAGCGACACTGCACCCTGTTGAGCAAGCGACTGGGTCTAATGGAAAAGCAGCACAAGGCGAGTAGAGTAGAGCCGAGTAGAGCCGGGTAAAGTCGAGTGGAGCAGAGTAGGGCTAATGGAAAAGGGCCCTTAGAGTCACCAATCGACCTAATGAACATGTTTTTGATCCGTGGAAAGAAGCTAGAGTGCCCGATGAGAACCCAGGCATGCATGGAAATAACATGCAAACTCACAGTGAAAGGCCCTGCCTGACCCTGAAATCGAATCGGCAACCTTCTTGCTGAGAGGCACGTGCACTACCTGCTGCGCCACCATGCCACCGGAAACGTATTACTTTTGGAGGTCTAAACTTAATCCTTAACCAGCTACTTTAAAAGAAATGCATGTTAATTTTTTAACACATTGCACACAATTAAACTTTATTATTTTGCTTTAAAACTTCATGTCACCTCCTCCATGAATGGAGTGCATGCTCATTTTGCATCCCCGCAAGTTAATTCTGGACATGCACAGCTGAGACACTTCGCAGACACAGGGGACGTTTGGCAGAATTCTGGCATTTGCATCATTAAAGTACATCTGGCCTGAAAGTCTATGATGCTCAAGAATTGAATAAACACTGTGAGCTTTGCTGGTTGCGTGGGTGGTGATGCCCTCTTAGGGCTCCAGCACTCTGTCTTTTGTGTATTTGATATCCTTTTGCCAAAGTTTAAGAATTTTTTCTTGGACTGCCTGTAATCTCCGGCTGGGATCCAGTTCATCTCACATGAAAATATGTATTTCCCAGAGGTCTTTGGCTTGAAGGAGAGTACTTCAAGTTTGCTGGTGCACTGCTAAAGCAATTTCACAATAACTTTTGAAGTCAGATGAAAATGTTTCATTTACATGTAGTGACAGTTTAACAGTCATTCTTATTTAGATCATTTTTACTGTGTAATTCCTTGCAGAGCTTTTATGACTGACACAGTTGTGATAACATATCATAAGTATCAGCCAAAAGCCTATGGCATAGATGTACTGCCAGATTTCTAAATGGCAAATACAAGCTTTGAAAAGTTGAAACTTCTGAAAACTCTAAATCTAATAAATAAGATCTTTCAGAATGTAAATTAAATCCCAGAGGCTTGCATAATGTTTTGATGAACCAAAACTATGCTGACATTTAGTATTGATCAGGTGCCTTCTTCAACAGAGAATTGCAGCCTTCTCAGTGTTCTTTTTTTTTTTTAATGTATTTTTTGGGCATTTTTGCCTTTGATAGTAGAGAGAGACAGTGGATAGGCTTGTGAAAGGGGGTGAGAGAGTAGGGGAAGACACTCTGCAAACTGGTCACAGGTGGGATTCGAACCTGGACCGGCAGAGGCAAGTACATAGGGTGCCTAGTTGCTAATCACTCCGCCAAACTCGCACCCCTCTGTGTTCTTTTAAACACTTTTAGGATTGGCAAAAGTCACTTTTTGCCAAGTGTATTATGTTGTTTACTTGCTTCAGAAATCATAATGACAAACTTAAAACACTTAGAGAGGGATTTAAAAAAATCAAAATGGGGCAAGAAGCTCCTTTGACCCAGAAAATGTTTTGCATCCCTCTATTTTCGGCATTCTTATACCGTTTGCACAGAACTTCAGTGCATTCTCACTTTGCATTTAACATTTACTCCACTGAAAACCTGTAATCTGAACTCACATAATTTCTGCGACTCTCAGGCTTACCATGGTTGTCTACATCGATTCAGTTTTGTTTCCAGGTGTCCTTTTATCCAATGTTCCGTACAGTCACTGCCAATACACATGAGTAGGAGTAAACAAGCCTAAGAGGCTGGCAGCATCTCTTCAACAAGTCTCCTTCCTTATTTTGTTCAGGAAAAGTTCATGATATTGTTTACAAGCTACGTTTCCTGGATCGACTGGATTGAAATGACAGCTTTGCTAAAGCCAGTTTCAAGAGTCCTTTATGTTAAGATTTGTGCCTTTATTTATCAAAGAGAGAATGTCAGTGGTTAGGCTTGTGAAAGTGGGTAAGAGAGAGGAGGGGGAGGACACTTTGCAAACTGGCCACAGGCTGGATTTAAACCAGGGCCAGCACAAGTACTGTATGTCAATGGACTGTGCCCGGTTGCTTGCCCGCTTGCCCACTCTGTCAAACCAGCACTCCTCAAGAGCTCTTTAATTTGATTTACATGAGTCAGCTTGTCCAGTGTTTTACTGTGCAAAAATGTTACCATATGATGAACCAGTTTGAAGCATAAAGACAGCGGCACACTATGTGGGGGGTGTGAGCATGAGCCCTGTATACCTCCAATAAAGCTCAAACTTTTATTAGCCATCAGGTTGTCAACCTCCCTCTCCCTCTTTGTACTTCAAACAATAAAACATCTCCTTCTCTTTCTCCGGTCTACAGCTGAGCGGGCTATTACTCGCTCGCACACAGTCACTCACTGCATGCTCTGAGAGTGTGTACAGGTGAGGGGGGACAGCATGAGGAAATGCAGCACTGTATCTCTAGTTGATCTGAGACAGCAGTGATGGTAATAATACAGACCCTGAAAGAGTTGATAAGTCTGCTGACCACACCTGGGGGGGAAACAGACCTTAGGTTGGACTCAAACTAGGGTTGCCTGCATGAGTCAAGACCCTAAAAATATGATTGGTGCATGGTTGCAACCCACTTTGCCTGGCCAGCACCCTGAATGAGCCACATTTTAATGCATCAACGTTTGTATGTCGAACTTTTGACTAAAAAAGCATCCCTACATTGTGTCTAAAATCACTACTTTAAAGGTGCTATGAGGAGAATCTCTTTCTGGTGACATAAAGACTCTGCTACCCATGAGCACACACAGTGACTGTCGTAATGCTGTGTTCCAGTAACCTCGGAACTGGGAGTGACATCATCTCCAACTTATTGGCATTCCAGTTGAAGTCGTAAGGCTATTGTTAGTACGCCCTGCGTTGTTGTTCACAAATACCACATGAAGAATGTGATTATCACTATGGCAGCATTTTTGTAAATATAAGTCTAGCAATACTATGTGTACAGCTGATCTAGAGCGACACACCCCAGTCAGACGTGCAAATAAATTGATTATTACAGGAGCTAAATAACTGTTCACACTGGGGGCATCCATCTTCCATTGTCAACTCGGGGGTGGCGAGGTTTCACCGAGTTCCCAGTAGGAAATTCCGACCTCGGGGGACGTTCCAGTTATAGTTTGCTACTCGGAACTCGGAAATTCCTACTTCCGAGTACAACTGGAACACACCAAAAGATGTGACCCAAGCCAAAGCGTGTGTTTGTTGTGATGCTAATAAATGCAGCTCGGACCTTCCTCAGAACCCTGCATTGCTTTGTAACTTCTTTTTTCAACAACTTACAGGATGCAAAAAAACGATGGTAATGTATCTCTAGTTACCTAGCAGTAGTTTCTGATGTGTGACAACAAGCAATTTTTGGAAAACTTATCGTAATTTTGTAGCCGGCTGTCCAACCCGACCATGAAGCTCGGGGAATAGCATTTATAGATAACCCATTTTGATGCTATAAAACTCATCTTAAAGTGTGCATTTGGATCAGGCATATATCTAAAAGTGAGACTTTTTTGTAACTACTTAGAAACTCCACATAGCATCTTGAACAATTATATCAGATATTACATTGATCTTTACCTAACACAATTCATAAAAAAATGTTGCATTTGTTTTTGAAAATGTGGTAGGATGTGTAAACCCTTCTGTTAACATTTAGGGATGTTGTAGTGTAAAAAATGAGGGTTTCAGCTAACCTGAATGGAGTCTAAACTGCCTTTAGTACAAATTGTGAAAAGCCATTTTAACCAAGCACTGGTCCTCCCATCAATTCAGTTAATATCAAAATATCACACTCACCAAAGGCAAGAAGAAGTCGGAGGGTAAGTATAACGTAAATCTCAACAAAATATAAACTTAACTGAAAAAAAAATGATTTGAAAAATATAAAATATCCCATAAACTGGACACATTGCCTGACCATAGTGTTAACTGTCTTCAGAATAAGAGGGGTATTGGAAAAGGCTGCCAGAGAAGTTCAGTGAATCCTCCCCTGCACATGAGACAAAAACACTGGAGGAGTTATGGATGGTCTTAAGCAAATTGCCTCATGCATCAAGTAAACCACTTAATGTGGCCTGCGGTGGCCTCTTCTGATCAGCTCCTGTTTTATCGTGTTTGTCTGCGTCTCAATTTGGGGAAAAGTAAGAGGGGTCTCAATAGGGCAAAGGAGGACAGCCAATTAACTAATTGCAGTGGGACCATCAATAGTTTGAGTCTATGAATAAGTGCTTTTTCCTCATATGATTTGGGGGTCGCAATATATTATTTCAAAACTTGGCTCTACAATATGCACATGTTCAATAGTTGCACTGCAGAGAATTTATTGCTGAGGTCAGATAACTCAAACATGCCCATAACACAACTTTTCCAAAGCTTGACAGAGGACAGGAAAAAAAAATCTTTGGTCTTCATTTTTTCAGTAATTAGTTTCAAGTTTGCTGAAATAACTCACATCCTTGACCTGAGTAAATAATTCACATTGTTGACCTGAGTAATTAAGAAGCTTTTGTTGTCCGTGCCTGACTGCAAACATGCTCACAATTAAAATACTGTCACAGATTATTTTGCATAAATTAAAACTGTGAAATGTGGACCAATAAACAATATCTTGATATGTCATACCTGTAAATCTAAACATTTTATATATTTTTCCCTCTGCTGTAACATAAAACATATGGCTGTAAAAATACCAGAATTTACATCCTCTCCATAAAGTCATCTTTGGTCAGAACTCATTTTGCCTTACTGCCTTAATCAGTCTTTTACCCTTTTCAAAACACATTAGCAAAATACTTATTAAGCAGAAGAAATAAACTACGTGTCATATATATTACTTTGTCCTGCTAGATACCCTATATCGCCAAAAGTATTCACTCACCCACCCAAATAATCAGAATCAGGTGTTCCAGTCACTTCCATCGCCACAGGTGTCCAAGCCCCAAGGCATGCAGACTGCTTTTACCAACATTTCTGAAAGAATGGGTCACTCTCAGGAGCCCAGTGAATTCCAGCGTGGAACTGTGATAGGATGCCACTGACAGCAACTCAGCCACCAAGTGGTAAGCCACGTAATCTGACAGAGCGGTGTCAGTGAATGCATAGGCGCATAGTGCGAAGAGGTCGCCAACTTTCTGCAGAGTCAATCACTACAGACCTCCAAACTTTATGTGGCCTTCAGATTAGCTCAAGAACAGTGCAGAGAGCTTCATGGATGGGTTTCCATGGCCGAGCAGCTGCATCCAAGCCGTACATCACCACGTGCAATGCAAAGCGTGGATGCAGTGGTGTAAAGCACGCCGCCACTGGACTCTAGAGCAGTGGAGACGCGTTCTCTGGAGTGATTATTGGCCTTCTCCGTCAGGCAATCTGATGGACTGATGGGTTTGGCGGTTGCCAGGAGAACAATACTCGTTGGACTGCATTGTGCTAAGTGTAAGGTTTGGTGGAGGGGGGTTATGATGTGGGGGTGTTTTTCAGGAGCTGGGCTTGAATAGCAGTCAGTCTCTGTGTATCAGAGCATGTTGTACCTGCCCCTTGCCCAGCTACAGATGGGGTGGGCCTCAGCTACTTGAGGCACTGGAGGAGAAAAGGGAAAAAGATAATTTATGGATGGATAGATACTATCAAAGAGTACAGAAACATACATCATTTTTATCACACACCATATGAGGCATTTGGAAAATAAACAGGGATTGATGAGAGCATTACCTCCTACATAACATCACCTCATTTTAGAGATGCTGGCAGTGTATTCTCCAATTTAGACAATGCATGGGTTTGAGACCACTATTTGTATTGCCATTAGGGATGGGACGATACACTTAAACTCACGATACACTGCACCTCGATATGCCCGAGTCACGATACAATACGTCACAATATCAAAAAAGTAAAAAAGAAAAAATATTACTGTGTAATTACAACTTTTGTTTTTGTTTGAGTTGCACACAGGAAAACACAAGGCCTAACAGGCCAAACACAAACAATAACACTCTCTCTAACCCTAGAGAGGTTAGAGAGCGTGTATGCTAACGAGCGGTAGGCTGGTTTTCGCTGTCTTCGTCTTTTTTAATGAGAAAGCCAAAATACTGCCAGACAGATGACTTGTATCCAGGCGAAGCGTCCTCAATTTTGACCTCATTCGTCTCCATCATTTGGGTTTTTGGAGGCAAGGAAGTTGGTGCTAATGTTTGGTGTCGTCACTTCTGGTCACATGTGCTATTACCGGACGTGACGTCTTTATTTCGCGATCCATTTTTTCAAACTCGATGCATTTGGTCATGTGTTGTATCGCGATATATTGCCAAACGATATTTCATCCCATCCCTAATTGCCATGGTATTAAACAAATTCAAATGAACATTAGAACATTTCAAACGTATTATCCAAGGGTCAAAATTACGACTGTTTATTGTAAATAGTCCTTGTAATGTGCATAAGCCCTGCCATATATTATTCAAAATCAATGTAAGCGTTAACTGTATCAATAGAATAGCTTAAATTTTACCCACTGATTTACTTGAAAATACTTTCAGCCCTTATAAATTCTCTGTTTTTCTCAGCCCTGACCTCAATATAAAAAGGTGCATGTCATCACCCTCAAACTCATGTCTGTGTTGGTTTATTCTCAGGCAGTATTAGACAAGTATAATATTTGACTGACATGTCAACTTGAAACAAAGAGAGGCTCATTACGTTTAGCTTCCATTCACACCATTACACACTGATAATTCAACACATTAATGATCACAGCGGCATTTTGGTCATTGATGGACTTAATACTTGTTCAGAGTATTGACAAGCAGATGGTCAAGGTCTTACACGTAACAGGAGACTTGATAGGCAGCCCATCTTGCATAACTGAATGACTTCTGCCGTGTCACTGAACCCGTCACGGGGCTAGTGTTGTCATTTAACACCATTAATGAGACACAAAGAGACATGCACAGTGTAAAGTTTTCTGATGACTGAGGTTGTTATCAGACAGATTTTAATTGACTATGTTGTCACTTAAGAATTCAGGCGCTCACTGTCTTCAGTCCATACCTCCCAAAACATTGCAGTCTGTCATCCACTGTCTGACAACTGTGTGCTTGTGTGAGTGATAGGAACAGTGGGAGAAGCAGTTTGGTGGATGGCATCTAAAACAGGACAAACTTCATGCTGTGCTTATTATAAAGAAAACTGGGAGAGAAACAGGAGAGGGTTGTACTGGGAGCAGAGAAAGCTCAAATAAATGACTGCACTTTTGGAAAAAAAAAAAGCCAAAAGAACAGCAACTTGTTACTACCAATATTTACAAGCAACTTTAAAAAAGCCCAAAGTCACTTATAATAAGCTTATCTGGCAACTATGACTTCAACATCTATTGCACAGTCTGCTGAAAGTCCCCAGTTAACACTCACTGGACCATAACACCAAGATGTTCAGAATGGTGTATGTACACAAGTGCTGGTGCTGTTTTTTATTTTACTCTCAGAATTACCATTATTTTCAGCCTCTTAGCAGTTTATTACTTTTGCAATAAGGGATTCAGCACAGCCAGGTTTCTCTTGAATTCTATAATAGAAAATTCATGCTCTACTCTGCATTTTCTTTTAATGGATCACCCCCCCTCATCCCCTTTACCTGTTTTTTACATCATGCATGCAGAGGAAGAAGTTAGACACACGAAAAGAGGGATGACATGGCATTAAGCTTTTAACAAAATGAGACATTCATGCTCCAGAGCCTTAATCTTAAAGCAACATCAATTAAACATGTGTTTTACAGCTGCTTCATCTGTAATTTATTTTGTTGTTGCCTAGTGCTGAAATTGGAGATAACTCGACAGAAAGTATACCTAAATTAAACTTGCAGAGGTAACAAAATTAAGGCTTATCAATGTTTGCATCATAATAAAGCATGTGGTTAAGGAGAATGATGCTTTGCAGAGTTTATGCATTTTTTTCTTGCTTCCTTATTTTCTTTCCTAGCCCAAGACTGACTATCAATTTCTTTCTTCTTTTTTCCCAACCCATAACTTAGCAGTGAACAGATCAAAGATTTGACACTGCAGGTAAATACAGTTACAACATCTATTCATAGACTGGAAATGAGTAAAACTGTGCAGCAAGTGTTCATGGCAGCACGACATCCTCAGCAGGAATGACTTCTAGTAATGGAGGCAGTAATGTTACATGCCATCCTGTTCATTTAGTATTTATGACTATTGCCTTTAAAGGTAGATGTTTACTTTTTTGACGGTGGCACGAAATAGGAAACGTTATGTAGTAACCTCCAGCAAGACACACCACAATTCTTAAAAAGGAACTTCCATCCCAAAAGATGCACATTTTTTTCCATTTAGATTCACTGACTTCATAAGGTACGCAAATACAACTGCTTGTTAATATCAAGAGCTAATCAGCCTATCATATGGCAGCAACTCAGTGCATTTCAGTATGTATACAGGGAGTAGAAAGAGTTTAAAAACAATGTTAAGAAAAAAAAAAAAAAAAAAAAAACAACAACCAGTAGGTGACAGAGTAAAACGCCCTGTTGGCACCAGAGGTCAGAGAGGAATGGCTGGAGGGATCTGACAAAACATAAATGGCAAAGTCACAACTCTAGTACAACTTACTTATGTAGACATCATTTCTTGATGGCACGGCATGTCAAACCTTAAAGCAGAAATATGCTGTATCAACGGAAGACCAGACCAAGTGCCACTACTGTAAAATATGAAAAGAAAACATATTTAGTTTACAGTAGCAGCATTCAGATAGGAGGGTCAGAATTTGGAATGAACAGCATGACAGCAAGGTTCAATCCTGCCATGAATCAATGACTGAGGCTGATGGAGAGGGTCGAAATGTGTGGGGGGATATATTCTTGGCAAACTTTTGGCCCCTTAGTACCAAGCCTACTCCAGTATTGTTGACCATGTCCTTCCTTTTATGACCACAGTTTCCGAATTCAAGCAAAAAGAAATGAGTTTAAGAAACCTCAATCCATTTCAAACTGGTCTCTGTGATGTCCCAGTCCCCAAATCTCAATCTAATAGAGCACCCCCTGGGGTGTGGTTAAATAGGAGATCTGCCTCATGAATTTACAGCCAAAGAAAAGGCAGCACCTGTGTGTGGTATCAATCAAATACAGACCCAAGTCCAAATTACTATTTAATCTAGTTTAATCTTATCTACTGTAAAATACCAAATAATAGCCAGGGGATTCATTATTTTTTTACTGAGCCGACTGGGCATTTATTTGGGACCAGGCAACTATTTGGAGCAGGCGTTAAAGTCCTTCCGCACAAAAAGCTTGCTGAGCAAAAAATGAAAAAAATATGGTAAATGTCATGAAATTATTTATTTACACCAGTATGAATATCACCTTACATTTTCAAGGCAAGATTACTGCACCATAGTTATACTCTTGTCTTCATTCAACTCAGCTCTCTCTGAACACTCTAATCACCTGTAAGGAACTACCAGTAGTTAAAGGATAAGTTCGGTTTCTACAGCTTTCACATTGTTTATAGAATGAAGTAGAACAATATACTCACCCAGAAGGCTTTCCTGATCCAAACAGTGCTTCGGGAGAAATTTAGATCCAAAATCGAGCGGCGGACATCCGTATAATGGGAGCACATAGGGCATGTATAGCGCCTCTCCTAAAACTGCATTAATCGTCCAAAAACTCATTAGTTTCACCAATATTTCACCACGGTCCGCTCACGCTACTCCTCCACGACAGTCCGGGGTTGCTCCACTCATGATTTCGTGACTGTGCTGACCTCTGAACTGAAAACTTTCTTTACGGTTGCCGCGCATGCGCATCACTTCCTCCTTTCATGAGCCCCTCATCTGTAAACTCTGGCTCGAAACTGTAAGGACACCCATCATATTCAAAGTTCTCGTCTACAACATCTTCATCCGATAGATGTTCGTCCATTTTGCACAAAACTGGAAGAAGAAAGTTGTTGAGTAGCTCCTGAAACAATGAGCCGTACTGCGCATGCGCGGCAGCCGTAAAGAAAGTTTTCAGTTCAGAGGTCAGCACAGTCAGTCATGGGTGGAAGCGACGACTGTCGTGGAAGTAGTGTGAGCGACCATGATGAAATATTGGTGAAACTAATGAGGATCAACAGCAATGTACCACCAACTGATGTGACTGGCCTTCTGACGTTAAGGATAAAACATATACAGCTGTAGTGGCAACGTCTTCTTCTTTGGATTTGTAAAGCCCTAGTCTGTAAGATTCCGGCCTTCTGCTCTCTAGTGGCCTCTGTGGACATTGGGAGTAACTGCACTGTCGTGAAACAGCAGCACACACCGACATGCTTTTTGTTGATATACAGAGGGAGGAGGAGCAAGCTGACAGGATGTCCAGAGAGACAAATAAACCATGTTGACTGTCTGATCATGTTTCTGAATTACCAGTTGTAAGCTCAGCATTTGCATGTTTGTTCTGGCTCATAGGCTGTGCCAAATAAATTACATCCAATATTTATTTGGAACACGTGTATATTTGTCAAAATGTGCTGCTACACCCGGTGTTTATTTGGGACCCGGCAATTAATTGGAAGCCGGCTTTTATTTGGTATTTTAGGGTAATCTAATTTATACCATGAAGGATCAGGGCGGTTCTGAAGGTAAAAGGGGGGCCAGACTGGTACCAGACAGAAGGCTGTAACTGAGGAAGCAGCTTGTGAGTGTGAGTTTATATATCTCATCATTAGCCCTGGTGCTTTTATGATGGCAAATACAATATGAAAGACAATTCCTGAATGCAAAGTATTGAGACACTAAAGAGCATCGATGGTGATTGCCCTTGTTATGGTTCATGTGATACCGCACCTGTCCCCTGCGATCAGTATATTTGAGTGTTGAGTATGAGTGTTGGATAGCTTCATGAGAACAGAAGGCAGAGGGAACTCAGCATCTTCTGCAAGTGAATTTAGGGATTAACACAAGAATGAAACCTGAAGTAGCATATTGGTACATGCTTATAGTACCCAAATCTAAATTGTTAGTAGAGAGAAAATGCATAAATGGAGTTGTGCCTTAGTTAGAATCTATTAGTTTGACAAATTCATTGTAAAATGCTTCAAAGTTGTCACAACCACTTTCACAAAATATTTGACTGTAAAACGTTTGCTGGCTTGAGGCTATAACACATTTAAACTGAACATCCTTTTCCAGTTCCAGATTGAAAATCCACCAGTACCTATTCATAAATGCCTTCAGAATTGCTCCCAGGATACAGAACTTACTCTGACTTGGAGGAAGACCTCCAGCATGAGTATCACCTCAGCTGTGACTCCGTGGAGGCCTTGAAGTGTCTGCTGCCTGGGAGAAGTCAGGCCTGGGGACATCACACATCTGTGTTAATAACTGGGGACTGGCTGGCATGGGTCTTTGTGCAGTGTGGTGGCAGAGACCTTTCAAGTTCCCCGAGCTGCTGTCTGCAGGCTGCTGCACAGAGAGTCTGAACAATCACCACTCTGCATCTCATTGGGCTTACACTTCCTTCTTACCAGGAGCAAGAGGAGATGTGGAAAACCTTTCTGTAATTTACCAGCAGCAATTACTGATGGTCTGAAACAAGTTTTATGGTTAATGAAATGTTTTGGTCAGTGCTTTTACTGTCGTATGCAATGTTATACTCAATAAGTTACTTATATATTTGATTTTACAATCAATGTTGTAATCAATGATTCACTTTTCTGTGATTCACTATTATATTTACTGTCATTTGATTATTTGTATATATTAGTTTATTTATTCTTAACTATATTTTTATAATGAATGCTGGATGAAGGGGTTCAGCTTATATACTTGATATGCTTGTTGAGGAGATTTTAACTTTTTCTTTGAATGTGAAAATTTAACAATATATACAATGTTAAAGGGACTGTGAGGAGAATCTATTACTGGCGACACAAAGACTTTACTACCCATGAGCACATGCGGTGACTGTTGTAATGCTGTGTTCCAGTAACCTTGAAACTGGGAGTGACCTCTCCGACTTATCGGCGTTCCAGTTGAAGTCTGAAAAAAACATGTCTATCTACCAGGCTATTGTTAGCTGTTGTTAGCACGACCTGCGTTGTTCTTTACAAATATCACATGAAGAATGTGATTATCGCTATGGCAGCATTTTTGTAAATATAAGTCTAACAATACTATGTATACAGCTGATCTAGAGCGACACACCCCAGTCAGAAGTGCAAATACATTGATTATTACAGGAGCTAAATAACTGTTCACACTGGGGACATCCATCTTCGATTGCCAACTCGGGGGTGGCGAGGTTTAACCGAGTTCCCAGTAGGAAGTTCTGACTTTGGGGGTCGTTCCAGCTGCAGTTTCCTACTCGGAACTTGGAAATTCCTACTTCGGACTACAACTGGAACGCACCAAGACGTAACCCAAGCCAAAGCGTGTGTTTGTTGTGTTGTAGCTCGGACCTTTCTCAGAACTCTGTATTGATTTACAGCTTCTTTTTTCAACAACTTACAGGATGCAAAGCGACAAGGTAATGTATCTCTTTCGAGTTACGTAGCGGTAGTTTTTGATGTGTGACAACAGGCAAGCTTTGAAAAACTTAGTATCGTAGTTTTGTAGCCGGCTATATATCGCTACTTACAGCCCGGTGCTCTAAGACGTGTCTGAATAATATAAATTTGCTCTAGTTTTACAAACCCAAAACGAGTGAAGTTGGCACGTTGTGTAAATCGCAAATAAAAACAGAATATAATCACTTGCAAATCCTTTTCAACTTATATTTAATTGAATACACTGCAAAGACAAGATATTTAATGTTCAAACTGAGAAACTTTATTTTCTTTTACAAATAATCATCAACTTAGAATTTATTGGCAGCAACACATTGCAAAAAGTTGGCACAGGGGCATTTTTACCACTGTGTTACATCGCCTTTCCTTTTAACAACACTCAGTAAACGTTTGGGAACTGAGGAGACTAATTTTTGAAGCTTTTTGGGTGGAATTCTTTCCCATTCTTGCTTGATGTACAGCTTAAGTTGTTCAACGGTCCGGGGTCTCCGTTGTTGTATTTTACACTTCATAATGTGCCACACATTTTCAATGGGGGACTGGTCTGGACTACAGGCAGGCCAGTCTAGTACCTGCACTCTTTTACTACGAAGCCACGCTGTTGTAACACGTGCAGAATGTGGCTTGGCATTGTCTTGCTGAAATAAGCAGGGGCGTCCATGAAAAAGACGTTGCTTGGATGGAAACATATGTTGCTCCAAAACCTGTATGTACCTTTCAGCATTAATGGGGCCTTCACAGATGTGTAAGTTACCCATGCCTTGGGCACTAACACACCCCCATTCCATCACAGATGCTGGCTTTTGAACTTTGCGCCTATAACAGTCTCGATGGTTCTTTTCCTCTTTGGTCCGGAGGACACGACGACCACAGTTTCCAAAAACAATTTGAAATGTGGACTGGTCAGACCACAGAACACTTTTCCACTTTGCATCAGTCCATCTTAGATGAGCTCGGGCCCAGCGAAGCCGGCGGCGTTTCTGCGTGTTGTTGATATATGGCTTTGGCTTTGCATAGTAGAGTTTTAACTTGCATTTACAGATGTGATGCGGTTTTGATGCAGTAGCCGAAGGTCACGGGCAGTCAATGTTGGTTTTGGGCCTTGCTGCTTACGTGCAGTAATTTCTCCAGATTCTCTGAACCTTTTGATGATATTACGGACCGTAGATGATGAAATCCCTAAATTCCTTGCAATAGCTCGTTGAGAAATGTTTTTCTTAAACTGTTGGACAGTTTGCTCACGCATTTGTTCACAAAGTGGTGACCCTCACCCCATCCTTGTTTGTGAATGACTGAGCATTTCAGGGAAGCTGCTTTTATACTCAATCATGGCACCCACCTGTTCCTAATTAGCCTGTTCACCTGTGGGATGTTCCAAATAAGTGTTTGATGAGCATTCCTCAAGTTTCTCAGTCTTTTTTGGCCACTTGTGCCAGCTTTTTTGAAACATGTTGCAGGCATCAAATTCCAAATGAGCCAATATTTGCAAAAAATAAAGTTTCCCAGTTTGAACGTTAAGTATCTTGTCTTTGCTGTGTATTCAATTGAATATAAGTTGAAAAGGATTTGCAAATCATTGTATTCTGTTTTTATTTACGATTTACACAATGTGCCAACTTCACTGGTTTTTGGTTTGTAATTGTCTTGTTCCTGAAGTTGAGTATCCAGGCCAGTCCAGCCCTGTCTGACCCGACCAAGAAGCTAAGGAATAGTATTTATAGATAACCTATTTTGATGCAATAAAACTCATCTTAAAGTGTGTATTTCGATCAGGCATATATCTAAAAGTGAGACTTTTTTGTAATTAGAAACTCCTCACAGTCTCTTTAAGTATGGATTAATTCTCATAATTCTTGCTTTTCTCCTCATAACTTCTGCTTGAATTTCAGAGTACAGATTTTTTTCTTCATACTTCTAAATTGAATCTTATAATTCTGAGTTTTTTCCCCACAATACCAAAACTAATCTCAGAATTTAAAAAATCCTTCCAGAATTCTGACTTTTTACAGACTTAAAAACAACTTCAACCTTAAATATTCTTTTCTTTTTCAAAGTTTTGCTTTGCCCATATGGTCTTTTGTATTACTAAACATGAAGAAATGTGCAGAGTATTTTTTTTTTTTTTTAAGGACAGCTTGTTGTCATTTAATACCCTCAACTTTTAATGAAACCCCATGCAGCTGCTTAAGGACTGGTGGACCAGAACACTTCATTATAATTGTTTTTAAATATTTTTAATGTTTTCTTAAATCTGGCTCCGAGAGCATATGCCAAGGAAAAAACTGTCCCTTGCATAAATGTAGCTGATGATCCCTGCCTTAGATGTTCGTCTAATATAATCCTCACCACACACACATAATGTGTTATTTAGAAGTATCACAATATGCATCTCAGCCGCAGAATGTATTAGTTAAAATTGTAACAATATACGCCTTATGTAGATACAATTGTCACAGCATATGCCTTATTGAGATCACATTTTCACAATATATGCCTTATCTAGGTAAAACTGTCATAATATATGCCTTATGTAGTAAGAATTGTCATGATATATGCCTATACTTGCACAAGAGTGTTAGAATTTTATGATCTCAAAAAGTAGCATACACAGCGGCTAACTTAGCCGCTAACAGCTAACAACAGTTAATGACTGTTAGCTGTTAGCCGCTAACTTAGCTGCTAACAGCTAACAACAGTTCATGATTGTTAGCCGCTAACTTAGCTGCTAACAGCTAACAGCCTTTTACTATGGTCTTACACTAAATTGTACCACACAGATGATTCATTTAACACTTATATGTGACATGAACCTCGTCAAAGACAATCCCTACAAGTACGTTTTACTAAGTATCTCTGAGGACAATAGGCTAATCGGCATGTCCGTTCTCAACTTCCGGTTTTCAACTTCGGGTTGTTGTGACGTCTGCATTCTACAGCTCCCACCTCTCTTCCCTAATTGAGCCATTAAGAATTCAGCCGAGTGAATTCATTGGACAATGGAGGCTGGCAAGACAGAGCTGCAGGATTTCAGAATCAGGCAGGTCTGTCTGCTCTGCAAGACTACCAAAATATAGGGATATGCCACCATGGCAGTCTGTGACCGACACCCACAGATCCCTCAGGATGTATTTATTTATTCTGTGTGCTCTCCACTGTCCAACGCTGAATCTACACAGTTGTTGTGGATGCTGATCCTAACTACAAGCGAACTTAAGTAGTCTGTCTGGTTAGTGTGTTTTAAGGCTGTGTGTGTTTTTGTATCATAAACATGACATTTTGTAACATAAACATACCTAAAGTGCCACAGAAAAATTCTGTGCCATCTCTGCTTAGTGATATTCTCAGTAGAATTTCTTCTCTGAGAGGCTCCAGAAAAAATGTAAATCTTAGGAAAATCATATATGCCGGGTGAAAAGTAAAATGATCTTGAGAGCCAGACACTTCTTGGGAATGTGAATATGTCATTTTTCTAAGACACTATGTGAAATGACAGAGTTAGAGCTCGATAAAACCAGTTCAACAGGGAAACTAAAATTCATTTTGAATGAGCCTATGAGAGAATGTCAAGGACTTTGGATTTAACAGCCAGCTCCCATTTCATTTTAAAAAAGAGGTACGGCTTCAAAAATGGGCTTATGAATCCCGGGTACTGTGGCCACCTGCTGTGTAACAAAATAATTTGCCTCCTATCTATAGTTTGGTCAGGACAATGAGTAATTTGCCATGAATTAAGGTGGTTTTTAGTCTGCTCTCCCTCTGAGCTGCTCTCTACCAAGACAGACTGACTCAACACAATGAAGTTTTGAAGAGTTGCCTATTGAAAACTGTTAACCCCATCATCATCCCAAAGACATTCCAGAAGAGAGGAAAAAAAATCCTGCCTTTTAATGTTTGAAGGAACTCTGCAGGTGAAAGTATGGTGAAGCAGTAAAAATGTGTTTTCTGTATTTTCAGACCCCCTTTCTCCATTCACTTCCTATGGGACTTTTTTTGCAGTTTTTCTTGAATAACTCAGAAAAACTTGCAAATCTCTTAGGAAAGACAAAGCACTCTGATCTGGAATGAAGCACACGTGTTGATATAGAATTTGTGGGGGTTTCTTTAAACCCTAGGGGGAGAAGCAGGACATTTTATTTTTCAGAGGATGAAGAAAAAGCTGACAAGAAACGCACGGAAAAACTGATCGGTTCTCGTGGCTACAGCCCAAGCCCATTTAATTCCTACACCCTCCCTCCAATTTGAATGTGAATAATCTCAAATTACAGCAAGAAGACCGCACATAATCACACATTGATTACTGAACTGTATCCTGGACATATTTTCAGAAACAGTCAAAATAACCAAACTCATGCCACTGTCCAAATATTTCTGGGCCTAACTGTATATTTATATGTTTGTCTGTCAATAGATTAACAAATTACAAACTTTGGTGTGACTCTGGTAGGAAGCAAAAAAACTAATATCTGCTTTAGGCCATGGGAAAAGAGTATTTAAAGACCATAATGTGGTAATTTCTTGTTATGGAAATTTATAACGTCTCAATTTATTTCACGTTCTGTGAACTGGAACTCAGTGACATTCAGTCATTGTTATAACAACAAGAGAAGAAGTATTCTCTAAACCAAACAAATGTATTTAAAATAGGGATGGGAAGATACACTTAAACTCACGATACGCTGCACCTTGATATGCCCGGGTCACGATACAATATCAAAAAAGTAAAAAAGAAAAAAATATTACTGTGTTATTACAACTTTTGTTTTTGTTTGAGCTGCACACAGGAAAACACAAGGCCTAACAGGCCAAACACAAACAATAACACTCTCCCTAACCCTAGAGAGGTTAGAGAATGTGTATGCTAACGAGCGGTAGGCTCGTTTTTACCATCTTCGTCTTTTTTAATGAGAAAGCCAAAATACTGCCAGACAGATGACTTGTATCCAGGCCGAGCGTCCTCAATTTCGACCTCATTCGACTCCATTATTCGGCTTTTTGGAGGCAAGGTAGTTGGTGCTAATGTTTGTTGTCATCACTTCTGGTCACATGCACTATTACCGGATGTGATGCCTTTATTTCGCGATCCATTTTTTTCAAACTTGATGCGTTTCGTCACGTACTGCATTGTGATATATTGGCAAACAATATTTTATCCCATCCCTAATTTCAAACACTTTTAGGGGTGTTGCACAATTACTTTGTCTTTTTTTTTCAGATCAATGACCATGCTAGGCAGTCATCACCAACATTGTATAAATATTGCACTTTTAAGGTAAAGATAAGAGCTGCACAATCAATTGCTATTTGATTGTTATTGTGGTTAGAGCCCTGAACACATCATGACATCCTACATTTTTCACAGTGAAGCAAGATGAAACTGGTTAATTTATAGAAACTCTAAATTGACATTCCTCTCTGACTCTCTGTCTAGATACCATGATCGTAAAACTCCTAGAGACATCTGGAGCCACCGAGTCTGCCTTTAACCCCGATGACTACAACAAGAAGACATAAGCATCTGATGTGTTTACTTCTGATTGGCTGAGACCTGATAATGTGTCCGAGGACCGTTCGTTTCCAAGTCTTAAATTATTCTTAGGTGGCACCTAAGTTGACCTTTGACCTCCCTGGCCATCCTGGACCCCTCATCTGCTCCAGATGTGGTCTCTGTCTAGCACAGAAAACCACAAAACTTTTAAACTGTTTAAATGAAATAATGGACAAATCTAATAATGTAATATTTTATCCTTTCATGACAAATGCTTTCTAATGATGTGACTTCTGTGTTTTTAGCCCTAAAAATCCCCAAGTTAGGAGAAAGTTGGGTGATCACTCTGTTTTATTAAAGAATGCTTAATAATAGGATTGCTACACCTTGGGTTTTCGTTGCAAACCATCTTAAGGGCACGTTGACTTGTATGTCTTAAGTTAATCACCTCTATTTTGTTTAATTGACTGTTTAATAAGATTTGAATTGTTTAATTCTTTCTTATACTTTAGATATATAGTATTTGGTATCAAATTGATCACCATGAGATTTCCTATCCAGTTGGAGTGCTTATATTGGATGTTTAATCAAAATACAACTTAATTCTGGCCAAGTATTAGTTGATAAGTGTTGTTAACTCATCCAAAAGCCCTCCCCCTGTGAGTAGCTTAAAAACCAGAGAGACGCTTGTCTTCTCTCTCTCCGTTTCTTCTTCTTCCTCCTCTTCTTCGTCACCACTCCTGTGACTTTCGGCTCACATATTTTTCCTTAATTCTTTTGTCTAAGTTTTTGTGACATGCCCACCGATAAAAGCCAGTAAGCTATAAAAGACTTCAAAGATTTACTTCATAGTAAATGGACTTTTTCTTATCAATTTCAGAACAGTGTTCGTCTGTCCAACAAATTCTTAATTTTTGGAATTAGTTATAAATCGATTTTTTTTATACAATCGAGACACCAACGCCCAAGCTCCAGCTTCACCTTGAACAGAACCTGCCAGTTCAATCTAAGACTTCTCTCCCAGGAAATCTGGGACAGACCTGCTCACATCGGAACAACCTCTCTGGATCCATTGCACTGGATAAAGTGTGGACTTCAGCCCTCTGGACTAACTCCAAACCAGAAAAGTTCTTCTCTTCAGTAGCCCCAGGACCAGATGAGGCCCGATTCGTAAGAGGCAGTTCTATATTCTTTCAGATGGGCTTGAGTGTGTCTTGGTTCAATTCCCTAATAATTTCCCCTTGATTTGACCTTTTACAAGTAGGTTAATTTGGAAATTAATCCCCTATAACCACTCCATATGCTTAAGTGCTCTTTAAGGGTTCATATCTTCTTTCCTGATTGACAGCATCATTGATTCAGTATAACTCTGACATTTATTCCTTCTTAAATGTTTATTTTATTTTGTCTTATATATTCATTTAATAAATCACCCTTATATTTAAAGTTCTGTCTGTTGGTGTTCTATTTGGAAGATTGACATCACTGCATGAGAGTTCTGTCTTTGGATCTGAGATTGATTAAACAACTGAAGTTTGACTTAATTGATTAAACTGATAAGTTTGACTTAATTGATTTATCTAATTTAAATGAAATAAATTAATAAATCAGCTAATTAAGTTAATTTTGCCTTTTTTGTATAAAAAAGACGGTGCCCCTTTTATTAATGAGAGCAAACCTGGTTATTAAATGAATATTAATTACTTTAATTAATATCCAATAATATCCAGAAAATAATCACTACAACAGTAACGTTGTTACAAACAACTTTGTTCATGCTGTCAAGCAAAGCTTTGTGATGTAGCATTCCTGTTTTTCATACATTTTCAGAGAATGCAATCCTGCCTCTAAGCTGCCTTGAAATGTCTTTGTGTCAAATTAGTGGAGTGAAAGTGACATGGATTTTCTACTTATTCAGAAAAACAAATGTTGCAGCCGAATGTTTTTTTGAAACAGGACAATAATATAGTCCGGTACACCAAGTGCTGGCTTATAAGCTTTTATTAACTGATTAAAGTCCATAGTGATACCAATATTACACAATGTTATGACACTTAAAATGTTTTCTCATATTGTGCAGGCCTAAAAAAAAGGACACAGCGCTACTGTATTGTTGTTAAATACCAGTTTAACATCACAGCAACAGAATAAGAAGTCATAGGAACTCTTTTTGGACACTTTGTCCCTAAAGAGTCACTGATCTGAATTATTGATCAATTATTAAAAAAAAAAGCCTCTCCATACAGTATTTAGGATATTTGCCAACATTTCTTTTCTAAATTTTATCACACAAAATCTGGAGAATGAAGAAGAGAGTGAGAAAAGAACCCCTGGTGCATTACTTCGACATATTAATAAAGAAGGGGTGCAGGTGCTTCAGGGTGTACAGATGATAGAATTTAGGGAAGAAAAGCTCAGATAATACCAACTTGACATTACCCAAAAAAAGAAAAAAAGATCTACCACTCATGTGCTGTGTCATTCTGGAGGAAATAAAGTGCAGCCAGTGTATGGGTAGGACACCTGGAATGAATTTGCCTGCACGTTTTGGTAACAAAGAGTAAAATTGTCCAACACCTGACATACAGGATCTCTATCCATGTTGCCATAGTTTCAAACTTGTGCCAGTGTCAAAAGACTCTTGTCAACAGAAAAAGATGGCATCAAATCAAACGACATGAAATCATCCATGTAGGGGTGTACAATTCAGAATTAACATTTAAATAGTTTATGTTGTATTTATTCAACAATTTACTGCTATGGTTCTTACGCCTAAGTCACACATTCCCGTTTCTCATGGCGATTGTGCACGACTGCACATGGTTGACGAGGCTGGTGGGATCGCCATGATACGGGATGATATGACTGTCTCATCCCTGGACACACCCCGTTACTACACCGTCAGTAGCGCTTCTACAGCGCTTCGGTGGCGTTCGTCCCGCTCCAGCTAAATTAATACAGTGATGTGACAAGGAGTCCATGAATTTCCATCCTGCTGACATGTCAGGCCCGCTCGAGCTCAGCTCGCGTCACATAAGCCCCAACTGAGCCCCGTCGCTTGCGCCGTCTTGAACGGGACACAGTCGGGTCACAAACAGATACATCCTTGGCAGTCATCCTCATAAAGCTTTCAGGATTGAGCCACGATCAGCCCGACTGAGCTCCGTACATGCCACGCTAATACCGTTCGCCTTAGGACTGCATTAGGCTTCCACCCCGCTATACTGAGAGCGGCGATTCCTCACGACAGTTTTGAACTGTTCAAAACTGTCGGGACCCTTCCACGTTCCCCACCGTTCATCCACGACTATACAACGCTGATCCAGACCAAGTAGTGCATGCACCACGACCAAAGCACGTTTTATCAGGATTATGACAACCGTGCACTATCGCCATGAGAAACGGGAACGTGTGACTGGGGCTTTAAATAGACAATCTTTATCTGCAGATCATTTAAAAAAGTCATCAGTGTCAACTATTCATAATTCTCAAATCATGATAATTGAAGAAATGAAAAGCTGACTTGATGACAGGCTTTGTAATGAATTTTAGGTAATTGCATGCATTGATGGTAAGATAAGTCTGAATTATAGGTAGATTTCATCAGTGATGGGCAGTAACTTCACTACAAATTGCATCAGTAGCAGCCTTATTTCATTTTCCAGTAGTTTTGTTTCAGTTTCTCTCGTCACATTTGCTAACAATTGAGCAGAGAGAAGACAGGAGGAGCACAACCTCCGTGGAAACATCAGAGGAGATCACTTCAGACTAAAGGAGGAACAATGAGGTAAGATAAGATGATTAAAATAGCTTGGATTTAATGAACTACTTTAGTCATGTTGCTGTAAATCAGCTTGTGACTTTTCACCAAGCTGTAGCCTTAGTGCAGTGAAGAAGATTTTTTCATGAATTTCTAGTAATTTAAGTCATTACATTTCACAAGTAGCTTGCCCATCCCTGCATTTCATGCATTCTCTTGTGCACCTAAGATCACGTTTTTTAATATCTGTATTTAAGGTATACTCTGATCTTTAGGTTACAGAAGCTTACTCACCATACTTGAAGTTTTCCTCCAGCTAAGTTAAGAGAAACGAGTGGCCATCATTACTTCAGTGAGAATCTACAATGTAATTAGTGATGAAAATAAAGAAAACGCCTTGAATGAGAAGGTGTGTCTAAACTTTTGGCCTGTACTGTATAGACATAATTAAACAGGGTTCCCACTCTTTTCTGGAAATCATTTTCCAGAACTTTTTCCAGAGTCACATAACCAACTGATATCTCTAGCTACTGATCATACTGATCTTAGAATTTCTTTGTTTCCAACTCTCCAGCACAAACATCGTCTGTTAGCTATCTGTTTAGTGTTTTTATGTGTCTTAATATTATAAATTTATGGTTGTACATATTTTTTAATCTATATTTACTCTGCTTTTTTATAAAATATATTGTTAATTTAGCCTAAAAGTTATTTTGTCATTTTTCTATTATTTCTTGTTGTCCCCATTGTTTTGAGTTTTTATATTTTATGCTTTAATTGCATTATTTTACCTACTCACATTTTCTGGCTATGTGTACATTAGTTACCTAGTACATTTTTACTTCATTTCCAATGTGGGAAGCTAGAAGAAATACAAATAATTTTCCAGGACAATTTAAGCCTTTCCAGGACATTTTACTTTTTTTCTCATTTTCCATTAGTTTTCCATGACTGGAAAATTGGGCAATCATTTCCCTGGTTTTCCAGGATGTGTGGGAACCCTGTTAAAGTAAAATAAAAGGAATTATGACCCAGACACACCCATCCTGCAATCCATACATAGTATTGATAAAATGCATCATAAATTAAAGACAATAATAAAGCACGCAAATTGTTGTACACAGTGTGTAACCTAGGAAACGCCATCTGGAAAGCTTAAAATGAGTAAACACTGGAGGTGAGGTCAAACTGTACAATATATCATGAAATAAAATAAAATAAAAAAAAAATCAATTGAAAAAAGTATAAGATAAAATAAACAACAACAAAGTGAAGCTGTAATAAGAACAAAAGCACCAAAAGTTGATTCAGGTAAAAGCCAGACTAAAAAGGCAGGTCTTCAGTTTGTTTTTGAAAACATTAACATTAGGTGCCGCCCTCAGGTCTTCAGGTAGGCTGTTCCATAAGCACATGGGGAAGGAACTCTGCACCCCCTCAGGGTATTTGATCACCCTCTCACTGACCTTCCTTTGACATCAACACCCTATCCCCACTGCTGCAGGAAGGGATACAGAGCTGCTTCAACAGACACCACGTCAGAGTCTGCTAAAGAGCCGCCTTTGGATATGATGAAGGTGTGATAAAGGTGCTATTTAAGGACCTGAGGGTGGATTGTTCTTTTACTCTGAGGTGTTCACCACTTGCTTTGTTTTCAATAAAACTTGTTAAAGATCATGGGATTCATCTCACTATGACAACAAATCCAAAACTGTGGCATGTGAAGCACAGCTGTGTTCTATTGATTATTTTCCTGTCCTTCTGTTATTTCTCTAAACAAATATACCCAGTTAAGCCGGGCATCCACTGTATGACTCTTCGATCGCGGTGTTCAGCTGCTGCTCAAACTGTACGAGTGAATCACAGGAGTTTACAGTTCACAGCTCACGATTCTTCTTCTGCCACTATACGACCCGATGCTCGGATGCAATCTGACTGCTCACACTGTTCGTCCATGTACGACAAGCATGGATGTATTATAAGAACTTACAACTTAATAAAGTCTTATAATACATCCATAACAACACTTCGGACTCCTGTATCCGGAAATGCAACGTTAAAAGTAGAAGTAAAAGAAGAAGAAGTAGGAAGTGGTCGAATGCTCACAGATGTGAATGAATAACAAAACGCATTGCCTGAATAGGCTCCACTGTGCCTGCCACAGCTCAACAAGTCGACCCTCTATTGCTTGGGTCCAGGTCCACTGTGATGCCATGCTGCTCCGTCTTCTGCATTTGTTTTCTCTTCCGTATCTACTTTTGTGCATGTGTAGTGTGACATAGACTCACGAGGGGCGACCAGGATTTCTAACAGGTTTGATTTTCATCCAATCAATACCTCGTGTATACTACACAATGTGAAACGCATGATTGAGCCAAAACTCTGCCCGATCCCCAAAATAGTCGCACGGGTGAAAAATCTTGTCAAAAAGGGCCAAAAATCGCACAGTAGATGCCCGGCTTAAGGCGAACCCAGGAGCGTCAGTGACACCTTCTGTTAAATGAAACTGAATAAATAACTGAAAGCAAAAATGTGAGCTGTATGCAAATAATGACTTGATTGAAGGGCCAATTTTGTCTGTGAAAGCAGGTTTGTAATATTTCAGTTTGATGACTGGCAGAGCAGATTCACGGTTGCTAGTGTTTAAAAAAATCTTCTGGTTTTCATACACAAGGTACCCCTGATCCAGCTGTATGCTCAGTCCCTCTGGATGCTCTGTTGGGGCTCCCGTTCCTTTAAGACAACCTTTCCCAAATGATGCCTCAGTGTCAAGGAATACATCTCTGTTTAGCAGCTAGAAATCTTTGAGTGGAGCCAGTCATGTTGAACAGCCACACAGGAGGGGGTTTCTCATGTTTTGACAGATCTGGGATCAACAATGGACTCCATTTTTTGTTTATAAGCATTACAATTGTATTTTGTGTGAAATATGAGGTTGTTGTGCATTACAAGCTCCTCAACAGATTATGGCAATTACTGTGCTCTGTTTCACACCGCCCTCCTGCCTGTTAAAGTGAGCCTGCAAAACCTTAAGTGCCTCCTTCTCTGTGGGAGGAGGGAGACGGCAGAGATGGATGGTTTAACATCCTGCCTATAGCAGTCAAGTCCAACTCTGTGGCCTCCTGATCCTCCAACATCTCTTTGCTCTGGACAGCCTCAGCTGAATTTGAGTCCCTGCCACAGGCCACAACATCCACCCCTGCAATGGTTTTGTTTGAGTCCAACACCACGGGAGGATCAATTGATGGCCTCCCACTAATGGCCTCATGTATGGAACAAAAAAAACAAGTGGTTTTTACAGGCTGACAGCCATCCTTCAAACTGCAGGCCACTGGTAATCCTATTCAACTGCAAGTAAGAGTGTTCACTATTGAACAGTCTGCATGAACAAGGACACTGATTTTGCTGTTAGACTTGAAACCATTACATACAGAAACATAAATTAAATCAAATAAACATACCCACAAAGCTCTGTGCATTATTTGAGTGCATTAGTTGAGTGGTTCAACCAAAGCTGTGTGATGGGTTCTTTTAAGGCAGTGTGTATGTAAACAGGTAGAACTGAGACTTTATAATGTTCTAAAGATACCATTTCTATTTTATATTCTGCTTAATTGATTCTTTTGGATTGACTGTGGTACAGAGAGGGCCTTAGCAGCATGTCTTTGACGTCAAACATCATGTCATGCTGCATCTAAAAATGTTAAAGCATGTTGCTGATTCATTTCTTACTTGAAATCATACAGCGACAGACTTTGCATGCTGGGCTGCTGGTCATATTAAGGAGAAAATCAAGCCACATTGTAAACTACCTCCTTGACTCCTTCCTTGACTTCTCTGCTGTTCTTTGTACTGACTTCCTTTCTCAAGAGTGTTACACCAAGTTTTGCTTTGAACTTAAGCAGGGCACAGACTATTGGGTATTTACAGCAGTTGAATCCTGAACTACAAACTTGGTCGAACAAACCCTCCAAAAGCAAAATGTCTTGCCATTTATAAGTGCTGTCAGTGTCATTTGTGCTTATTTTTTATTTAGTAAAGAAATGCTGATCAGATCAGGCAAAACTTCTACTGAAACCTAGCATATATGCAAATATCTTTATGAGCAGTCACTTCCTGCTGCGTTGGAGCTTATTTTGGGCAGTATACTGTATACGGAGCTAAATTGTTCTGAAAGGGAGTTTACAAGAGCAATCGGCAGATCCAGCTGTACTGCAACATTACTGATTTTCAAGTGTTCTGTTCTGTTTGAAACTGTAAATACTAAGCATGTTCAGCAGTTTCCAGCACAGACAGTTTATGTATGTGCTAGTGGGGAACTGAACAGTTAGGCTTTACTGTGTGTTTTTTGGTAGATACACATGGAATGTACAATGGGAATGGGCCAATGAGGAAGCATGTTGGTCAAAGGAAGAGGCACAACAAAGTCACTGTGGTCTAGGAAATGCAGAGCTTCAACTTAAATCAACTCTAGAAACGGAGAGTAACCTGTTCTGCAACATCAAGTGTTGTATCCTGTAAAAAAGTGGCCCCCAACCCTCATTCCTTTGGGCCCACTAGTTTTACCTACAAAGAGTCAATCCAAGTTCATGTTCCATGACCAACATTTTTCATTCATTCATTCATTCATTCATTCATTTCTTGATTTAATCTCGAAATTCCATTGAGAACATGCTCTGATACCAATGGCGTCGAGAGTACATAAAAACAGTAATTCAATCTATCAATCAATCTTTGCGCCAACACATAACAAGTGTTATCTGAAGAAACTTTACAATAGAGCATAAAGCTCTTCATTTTATGGATACATATATATGCATAGGTACATATATACATAGAAAGATACACACACACACATATACATATATATACATATATATATACATATATATATATATATATATACATATATATACACATACACATACATATATATACACATATATACATATATATGTATACATATATACCAGTGGCGATTGCTCTAAGACTGCAAGGGAAGCTCAGCTTCCCCTAAAATGTCCCCCAAAAAAGTGGTGATATGTACTACTGTGTGTACATTTCATTGACTAAATATGCGCTAGAATACCTTCATCTTTTGTTTAGAATCAGCTACTTATCACAGGTAACTGGCGCGACTTCCTTCTCAGTCATCCCCGCAGCGTCCCAGCGCTTTAACACAGCCGGACGCTGAGCGTCTTCAGACTTCAGCGCTTAAATATAGAGTGGGTTGTTCCACTGTGGAAACAGGACGGACATTGGATAACCGCTGGACTTTGTCCCGCCCATCGGACGCTCAGCGTCTCTGGGAGTCTATGAGGCAGTGGGCTGGCCTGGACGCTCAGCTTCTGCATGATGATTGGATGATCTGTCTGAGGCCGAATCCTTTTTTGATTGACAGTGAAATGAGCCAATCAGCGATCTTGAAGGCTCACCCTTCACCGGTGTATCTTCTAAGTTTTACATTCAGTTGTTCTGGACTGATTCGGAGGATTTGTCGGTCACCAGCGACTTTATCTTTCTTAAAAACGACTAGCGTTGTGTTTGAAGATTCTCTCCTGCCACCTTTTCTTTTCACCAACGAGCAGCTGTGGCTGGGGAGCTTATCTCCCTCTCACTCACGCTCACAGCCTGTCAAACAGTGGTCTCACGTAGCAGCTCCAGCTGCTAGCAAGCTGCACGTCATGGCAGATAGTATGAATGTTGGAGACCAGATTTTGGAGAGGCCATCTGATAGTCTTCCTTACGAAGAGAAAATTAGAGTCAAACAGCAGGGCAGATCAACTCCTAAGATTGATTTAGTGCAAAAGGTGGTGAAAAGAGACAGGTCTTTTCAGCATTCCTGGTATGACAAGGTGAGCTGGCTCACTGTAAGTGCTGTCACAAATAAAATGTGTTGTCTGGTCAAAAGTGGGTTATGGGGAATAAAATCCCAGGAGACACCTAGTTGGTACAACAGGGTCACAGATCATTTACATAAATAAATACATTTATGATGTAGGCCAGAAAAAAAATGAGCTTCCCCTCCCTGACTGACCAGCAGCCGCCACTGATATATACATATATGTATACATATATACATATATGTATACATATATATATATATACACATATATATATACACTAGGGGTGCAACGGTTTACGGTTTAAAACCAAACCGTACGGTTCGCCCTGCACGGCTCAATTCGCCTTTATGAAGCGCGGTTTTTCAGTTTTGCAATTAATTCATTTCTTACAGCCGTGAGACGGATTTCTCTAGCCAGCGCCTGCTCTGCTCTTCGGCTCTGCTGACAAGCCCTCCCTCCTCGCACAGCTCTGTACAAAACCCCGCCCCGCTAGTAAATATCCAATCGCTACTGTGTAATAGGAGCCGAGCACATGGCCGAGTGGGCGGCGTCTCTCACTCTGGAGCTCGGTTCCGTAATGTCTATGCTCGGCTCGGCCTCACAAAAACTGAGACGAAGAAGGAGAAAAACTCAAATAAAAGTTATGGCAAGCGGAGAGGTGGAGAGACCGGAGTTTGAAGAAGCACTGGCTTCGTTCAGTCTGCGGTGTGGGGACATTTCGGTTTCCTTATGGATTATAATGACGAGGGAGAGAAAACAGCTCAGGCTGCAGAAGTGATGCGCATGCTCAGTTTAACAGTAATGACAACAGCACAGCACGGTGTGCTGAGAGACAACAAACACAGAGCAAAAGTGAGCTTCACAATGCTGGAGAAGTTTGTTCCCATAACGTAGAACCTGATGTTACAGCAGCTCACCTTGAGTGAGCTCTTATTAAAGTAATGACGGCTATATTTTATTTCTTATGAACCTGAAGGCGGACGCTCTCTCCTGCCGACGACAGATCGCTGCTGGAGAGAAAAACATCTCAGAGCCATAGTGCGCTGAACAGGTTAACAAAAAAGGCAAAAGCTTAGTTTTGTCATCTGTTGTGATGTTTCGTAGTTTGTCTGGGGGCAGATCAAACAGGATCAGACTGTTCACTGACTGACGCTGTCTCATAGGAACCGGATGAGATGGACAGCGCTATCATCAGAGTCTCCACGTCCTGTAAACTTGTTATTTTAGTCTGACAAATAGATTCAAAAATTTGGCGCAGTGTTAATAAACTAAGTTTATCAGAAATTATAATACAAACATATGATTCATTCACGTTTATATTGTGCATGTAATGGAGACACCAGTCGATCGCCCAGCCCTCTCTCTTTTTCTCATCACTCCTCCTTTTATCCATCGTTTAATCAAGCTTGTAGCTGGAAAAACAATTAAAACTCTTTATTTCAGGACAAAAAAATGCTATAATAGTAAATTGTATTTCAGTAGTCAGTCACTACACGAGCCAGGGAGCTAAGAGGCACTCTAACAGTTTAAAATGTTTACATTTGAAGTGTTTTATATAAATGTCATAATACTTTATTCAAGCCAAATAATAGTTAAGACCAAGGGGCATTGTCATAATATAATTTTCTTAAAAGCAAAATAAAGGGAGTCTTTTGGAAAGTCAAACTTCTTCTTTTTTTAATGCAAAACACGAACCGAAACCGTACCGAAACCGTGATCCCAAAACCGCGATACAAACTGAACCGTGGGCTAACTGAACCGTTGCACCCCTAATATACACATATATATACATACACATATATATACACACATATATATATACACACATATATATATATACACACATATATATATATACAGACACATATATATATATATATATATATATATATATATATATATATATATATATATATATATATATATACAGTGGTGCAACTACCCATTTTTTGAGGGGTATGCAGACACAACACAGGCCTAAATTATTATGCTTATTCTTTATTTTTTTTTTACATTGAAGTTAACATTTATTTTCTCTTTATCATTAGGCAATAAGACAAAACTATTATAATACAACAAAACTATTATAGCATCCTCTACTTTAGTGCAACATTTCCCCCTCTATAGTTCTTCATTATCCACACAATGGTATGAGGATATCTGAAAGCTGGACCATTACATCCCAGAAATGATATTTATTTCTCAAAGGGAGTTCACTTTCAATTTCTGCAACTACCATATCTGGACCTAGGAACAGGTTTTAGGGTGAAGCTGGCTCTGAGATCTGTTGAATCCTGACTGTATAATGACCTCTGACCTATTTACTCTCTGTTTCATTCACTGTTAGCGTGAGGGGGGGAAAGCACCCGAAGGAGCCAGTGAATGCATTGAAAGGCAGCAATAGGAGTGCCTGTCTGTCACTATGAATGCATCAATCAGCTTCTTTCCCGCCTCACGATTTTAACACAGAGAAGTGCATCTGAAACACAGCACGGTGTCTAAGATTGGACCATGGCATCAGCCGCTTACATGACTGATTTAAGCAAATAATATCACCCGAATAATTCAAGAAATCGTTTCAGCCCTGCTACAGTCGCAACACAACAGTAGCCGGTCGCTTTTACTAGTAGTAGCTTTAGCTAAACTGAATATTTACAAGCCTCTTCTTGATAGACTGAAAAAACTTACCTGTTATCTTTCAGCCAGATTGAAAACCTTTTTTTCATTCCTATAAAACCTTTCTCCCTCTCTCTCTTCCTCTTTCTATTCTGCGGCCCTGACAGCTTTTTTTCCCTCTTCATCTTCAGCTTTCTGTCAACACGATTCAAATGAAAACACTCTTACTCCAGCGCATGCTCCAGGGGGCGCGCCGCCTGGAGCATGCGCTGCCGGGGGTGGGGGTGAGAAGAGACAGGGGGGTGAGGAAGAAGCAAAGGGGCGCCCGGCGTCCTATCAGACAGTCACTGACTTGACTGTTCTTGATCATACGGTTGACACATACACAAACTGCTGTTCATTACAGTAAATACAAATTTAAAATAATTTCCTCTACACACATATATATACACACACACATATATATATATACACACACATATATATATATATATATATATACATATACACACACATATATATATATATATACACACACACACACATATATATATATATATACACACACACACACACATATATATATATACATATACATATACATATATACACACATATATATCCATCCAACACCAACATGAATCCATATAGCCAATCATGAATCCCTCCATCATGGTTCAGAAAAAACCTTCTGTTAAGCAGCAGGAAATCTTGAATGTGGATCCCAGTCTCATGATGAACATCAAATCCACACGATGCTGTGTTGGGTGATAGGGTGAAGGAAGGGAGGTAAGAGGAGACAAGTGGACTAAAGTAAGAACTAAAGTTAGTGACAGATCCATGAACCATAGACCTGTCATCTGATTTATTAGAGGTTAGCCTCTTGAGATGCTACATCTCATTTTCAGGAGGGTCCTCATGTCTGAATGGAGGTGATGATCATTTTATAGAAGTATAATCAGTGATATTCTTACTTATAATAATATTTGTCTCTGTTAAGTATAAATGCACTAAAGGCCTCTTGAGATGTGACATCCCATTTTCAGAGGGACCTCATGCCTATGTGGTGATAAAAGTAGATACTATAGATGTATCGATCATGGATGGAAGATCATGCTAATTTCTACATTACCAGCTATAATGATAAAATATAAAAATATTATAAATATAAATCCAAAATGCATGGAGTAAGTTTTGAGCTATAAACCAAATGTGGAAAACTGCACCATCTTGCAATTTTTTTTAAGGAATTCCTGGATCCATGTTTGGGTAGACTTAAACCTTTGAAGCTTTGTCCTTCAGTTGTTGCTGTTTGCTGTCTTGTATGTGATTAAAGGCAAACTTCATTACAATTTGTTACTTAAATTATTGGTTTTCTCAGAACCTTACATTGTTTTTGGTGCATATTTCTATGGCACTTTTATCTGTCCTTGTAGGCACCATAAAAAGGAAATATACTGTCACGACCATAGTTGGTTTCTTGAGAAGACTTAACAAACATCAGTCATACAATATTACTGTAAATATTTTTTTTCAAATCTTATCATGGAATTTTTTTTCAATTTTCTCGATAACTGAAAAAAACAACAACAAAAAAAACTTCAGGTGAGAGGACTACAGGTTGTCCATACCTGATTTGAATGGAGAAAATGGTACATAAGAAATTGAAATTCAATGATCTTTGTTAAGAAATGATTTAAAGAAAAATCAACATGCTCTCTCCCTCCTATTCAGTGACACAATGACAGCAGTTGATATATTCAAGTCACACTCAGTTGCTCTTCCTGTGAAGAGGCATTCTCAAGACAGATGGGATTTATCAACCCTCCAGCATCTTCACGGTTTACCATGGGGTTTCCTGTGAGGTGAGCATGACTGGAATATGGACGTGAACATTTCTATTCTGGTTTGGTGTAATACTGAAATGGAGATCAGTAAACCAACTTACATCCAAGGGTCAAACATTTTAGTGCTTTCCAAATTAAAATTTAAAACCTTTATACTGTACATTTTGTTAGCCAAACACGAGCAAAACAAAAATTGTCTCTAAAATGATTTTGCGAGGCTGAGTGCAGTGTAGCTCTGTGTGTCTCTGACATACTGCCAGTTGTTCAGGTTTAACTGGGCTGCTGTAATTGGTTAAATTCTTTTTCTAGAGTACTTTCAGTCTGTAATTTATCAAAATGGGCTCCTGACACCTCAGATTCGCTGCCCTGTTGATACTCTGCTGCAGCGGGATCGCCTGATCAAACTGTTCCTGCTAATTTGTCATCTCTGCAATGAAGAAATTATCACTTTGTGAGGCCTGCCTGACACAGAGGACCTCACAGAAAATAAAAACAAGATGAAAAAAGCATAATTTTCTCTTCTACAGGAGAAGTGAAAATGTAATCAGACATCTAAACCACACTGGGACTACAGATGTGCCAAAACCATCCTGGAAAATACCAATTTCATTCTGACTCAAGGGTATATTGGAAAGTGGTGACAATGGACATTTTAAATGGTCAGTCTATGTGGTGGGTCTCTTTCATTGGAGTCAATGCAATGCTGTGTTTTCACTCATGGATGTGAGTTATAAGTTTTTTTGGTTGGTGCAGACAGCTTTTTCCTGGCTGGACATAAATAAAAAAGAGGCTGCTTATGACAAAGATTAATCAATCAATCAATCTATCAATCAATCAATCTTTATTGTTTGTATGGCGCCAATTCATAACAAGTGTTATCTGAAGACACTTTACAATAGAGCATAAAGCTCCTCATTTTATGGATACACATATATGCATAGATACATATATAGATATAAAATACACATATACATATATGTACAAATATATACATCCAACACCCAACATGAATCCATATAGCCAATTAGAGATGTAACGGTATGAAAATTTCATACCACGGTTATTGTGACCTAAATTATCACGGTTATCATTATTATCATGATATTGTTGCAGTGCGCTCAAAATGTTCAAAAAGTACTTTTACACAGTCTTGAAATCATTTAACCCCTTTAATATTCTAATTTTGACAGTTATTTTGTCTTTTTTGTCAATAACTGTCAGGAAATGTCCTGTAAGTAAATTTTTTGAAACTTTTTTCATTAGAAATAAAAGTAAACATTTTCTGGCAAGTATTTGTCATCATTATGTTACAAATTCTTAAACTGTGTGTAATTACAAGAAAAAAAATGAATTTGTACTTTAAACTGATTTCTCTCTATAAACAATTGTAAATAAACATGTTCAAAGTTTTGAGATGGCCAGAAATTTTTTTTAACCTGTTTTACAAACACTCCTACATTTTAGTTGGGGGGTGTGAAAGCTTGTAAGAGTCTGAGCGAGGCTCCAGGTGCTGGACTTTCAGAGGCCAAACAATGCAAACTGCTCCCCTGTCTGTGAGAGACGGCTGACCGAGGAGCAGACACACATAGTTCAGGCTTTTCCAGGTAAAAAGCAGCATCACTGTGAGTTGTTGAAACAGTGTGGTAATCAAACACGATATAACGGTAATTTTAACAGGACATGGTAATAATTATCGTGGGAAATTTTATCGCGGTTTACCATTTTACCGGTAACCGTTACATCCCTATAGCCAATCATGAATCCCTCCATCATGGCGGCAAGAAAAAAACCTTCTGTTAAGCAGCAGGAAATCTTGAATGTGGATCCCAGTCTCATTAAGCAATTTGGATGCTACTCACCAACAACCTTCCTCCACAAATTCAACTGCAATATCTGCGAAGTACATGTTTCAAGGGGGCATTGTTTAATGTAACATTCAAAGCAGCAGGATTTTCCAGGTACCATGTCTGACATCAAGCAGATCCATCTTTCAAAACTTCAAGTTTAAAAATTTGGTCCAGGACAGGAAATGACTGGACCAATCAGCTTCCTTTAAGGAGAAAAAGGTGGTATTTGTAAATGAAGGAAGGTTGTGCCAATAGCTAGAAGCGAATATAAGCTTGTTATGGTCTTAAAGATCTGTCCTTCTCAAACATTGCCAATAGCAAATTGCCCAAATGAGTACAAAATACATCACATGGACATGTTAACAAGTCCATCTGGTGTCTGTAAAAAACTTTGCGCATTAGACCTTTTTTTTCCCACGCAAATGATTAACAACTAGCACAAAAATAACACTTCATTCCAGATAAAGATAAGTCACATGTATGAATGTTTAATCCTGAAAAACCCAAATTAAAAAAAAAAAAAAGTGCACTTTTTTTTCAGCTCTCAGATGTTATTAGAGGGAGTATCTGAAGCAGAAACTGAAGGTTTTTTTTTTAAATAGATGTTTTAGTAAGTTTTTAGGAGCATGTAATATTACAACGTTGGGCCTTGCTGGTAACAGAATTTCAGTGTTTATACTCCAAACAAATAGAGACAGCTGTGACGTGTCACAGTTCTGAAGAAGACGGCAGAGTAACGTCGAAACATGTCAAGGTAACCAAACCTTTTGACTTAATAGAAAAACAGCAAAACATTTGTATACTAAGAAGACAAGATGAACTTAATCAGTAAATCACTTCAGCTCTCTACGAGTGTATGCACGAGCGGCCCTGCCTCCTCCCCAAAGATTGCATGTCTGACAGATGCTCGCTACGCAGTAAATCCACTAAATCCGCTATATAATCGATGCACCCTGGTGTTAAGAAAGATGGACAGAGTGAGCCATCTTCTCATTCAGCCTCTTTGGTAGAAAGAGAGGAGGAAAACAAACATGCATACATGTGTCAGTTTATCGAGGCCGGCAAACTTACCGAGGAGGTTTTCATTTATCGTTCGGTTAACTGATTTATTGGTTATCGTGACAGGCCTAATATTTACAATAAAAATGTTCAATTGACTCTAAAGATCCAAATCTGTTTATTTAAAAACAGAGTAAAAAAGGCCATTTACACAATTAAGTTTTAAACTTCACCAAAAGTTTCCCAGAATTGACCTTGGGACAGTCAACAACAACTGGTCAGTGAACCCCAGAGGTGCAGGGCACGACAGAGCAGGCACCGAAGAATGGGGCATATCCTATCTGTTCCTTACAGACAAGAAATAACTGGAAGCCACTTGTATGCACTCCAGAGAAAGGTGGAGAGAGGCCAAAACTCATCATGATTTGTTTTTATCCTAAAAGTACCCCAATGTTAGATTTAGAGAGGAAATCTGCTAAATTTCAAGCCAACATAAACAGCTTTGCAAAATAGACCAAAGTATCCAGCAATGCTCCTGAGCCCACATATGCCATTTCCCTTTAAGAGAGTGAAAATGAAGATCACAGTTAAAAAGCTGAAAATGTATAACTGCTTGAACTTACTGAACTGCAAAAATACTGAAATGTACATTATAAATGCATGCATCTGTGTGCTTTAAGTTTTGTATCTCGTACATAAAGTCTCTATTTTCACATTGGATAATTGCTGAATTGCAAACAAGGATCTAAAATAATTTAATATATCCATCAGGTGCTAACAATCATTCCAATCACAATAATACCTTTAGATTTACTTAGTGTAATTTGATAGGCAAGATAAATAAGCAAAGGACTATTTTCACACAGCTCCAAAACACTCATTGTGTCACAAATTAGTATGTTACACAGAGGGAAACCATTGATCCTTTACCATTATTACCAGTATTCCTCTGACAGTCATGACATAACCATGACCCAGGGGAATGTGACATTGTTCAGCTGTTATATCATGTAATGTAAAATTCATACGGAGCATCCACAGTAACCTTCACAAATAATGCCCTCTAGTTTTCACAAAATAAATGAAAAGAAAGTTGAAAATGAGATAGTGTTTAGTGAAACACAAAGCCACGAGTAAAAAGTAGTTAACGAGATAAATTCATTAAAAGTGTAAAACAAAATTATAGGATAAACACAATGACGGAGTAGTCATAATCCCAAACTATTCAGATATAGCCTGTTAACTACAATTAATGGGGTGAAAATGGCACCATTAATTAGCTAGCTACTAGCCTTGTCGACTGGACTCACCTATTGGCCTCATGTCACTGTAGACCGTAATTGGTGGAAGGCTCAATATTCAGCTTTCTCCCATGATTGCAAACTAAATAATAACCCACACTGGAACCCATGCACAGGTGATTTTAGGAGGATGGGGAACCAACCTGTCAGCATCTCTCTGCAGCCTTTATTGATCTCCAGACCCCACAGCCCTATGGACCAAGGGGGCTCACTAGGAGCAATGACACTTGTGGCAGTAATCGTGATGTTATCATTATCTTTAGTGCATTTTCAGCAAGCTGCTTAAAACTCCAAGCACTCTCAAGCCAGGCACATATTTTACAAAGGAAAAAGTACGCTGTTGGAAAGCCTGATTAGTCACCCTTACAATGAGGTAAAATTTGTAGCAAAAAGAAACTTCTGGTTTGTAACACTTGCAATTCACAGGTTATCCCCATGTGAATAGGTGTAGAGGCTTGTTAATGATTTTGAGGAAGGTAGAATAACATTGGCTGTAACTAATGTAACAACAGGATGACCTCTGTCTTCTCATGTTTGATAATGCAAGTTTTAATGAGTTCTTGTGTTGCTGGAACCTCTTCTGTGTAGTCATCACAGCTAACAGCAAGTGAATTGTCTCAGTTTGGTTTAGTTGGGATGTTTGTGAGTTTGTGATAAAAACTGGTTGAAATGTTCACTTACGAACTAAAAACCAACCAGTGCACTGCTGGCCTTGCAGATGCTAAATGCGGATTGAGGAGAATACAGATGAACCGGTAGTGTGAGGATGAAACAAGTAACAAAAAAATACACATCTTTTTTATCCCACATTCAATAGAGAACAACACAAAGATATGATGGTAAATATTCAGTTAAAAATGTGGACATGTCAGCCCTTGGAATACTATGTCAGTCCATATCAAACGAGTTTAAAAACAGAGACGTCAGCAGAACATCTGTTGGTCTCAAATTACTTTAATTTTTTCCCAGATTCTGTTTGTTTAGGGTTACATTTTTTGATGATTCCGTTTTTAGCATTTCATGCTCATTTAACCCCAAGACACAGTATAAAGTAACGAAATATAGACACTCACGCTTCAGGTTGTCCTCACATGGATCTTTACAGGTCCAGTCAACAGTATGTTGACAAAATCTGCAGAAAATTTTATCGCCTGACACATAACAATCATTTGGAAACTGCTCTGGCCTGTACTTCTGAGTTAGACAGGAGATTCGTAGCATCTTTGCAAACTTAGGCGGTGTCTGAGGTGGGCTTTACACGAGTACGAATTTGTAAGACTCCGGTAAAATAAACTATCGATCTGGTGATATTGACACACGGAGACGCGTATTTGTCCATGACTCCGCATCTTTTTTGAAAACAGGTCTGCAAGTGGATATCTGCGTATTCGTCTTCATGCCGTAGTTGGTATAAACAGGTAAGTCCGAGAAAGACGGTGACCTCATGGCACCCCTCCTACTCCCCGCCCCCCAACCCACGCTGTCACACACACCAACAACAACAACAACAATGGCGGCAGCCGGGCTGATTCTGATCTTGTTCCAGCAGCTACAAATATTGCTACGACTTTTATACCAACATTTGCTCACAGAACACCAACAACACCAGCTACGGCAACAACAGCAACAAGTGCTCATGCAGAGATGCCGCATATTACGAGTGCATGAGCACTTGTTGACGTGGAATCCACCTCGGAGCAGAACCAGACGGGAAACCCGACAGGATTTTGCGTTGTCATGTAAATGCACAAGCCTATGTACAATACGATGTGTAAACAGCGATACATGTTTTGATGCCGACGCCAAGACAATACGAGGCCGTCCTCGTGTGAGGAGGGCCTCAGGCTGCCACTTTGCATTGTTAATGGAGGGAAGGGGGGGTGAAACATGCATAGTCTTGAGTCTTAGTGACCCCCTTATAGCATTTTCCTGTGAGATACATTCCTTTTACTTAAGAAAATTAATAAATTAAAAAAATGTTGGCCGTTTCCATGAAATTCTGTATTGATAATGAATACTGCTGTTAGTGTTTAATTCCTTGATTCCAAATGTGATTTCATGACTGTGAAGTTGTGGATGTTATAGGGCCCTATATCTGGACATGCTGGTAGACTCCAATTTTATATTTGTAGATGCACTGGCTCACTGTGTTGAGTGACAATTGCTTTCTAAAGTGTTTTCAAGCACACAGTGTAGGTCAAAAGGCACTTCCATTTATTACTATTATTATTACCCTTGCTCCTTAAATACAATAATAACTCATTCAATACGTACTGTTAATGGTGAAATCTATCATTTCCTTGCAATGACACATCAGGTAAAAATCATATGTATTATATGCTTGACTTCTTGACTTTAGAGTCTTTGACAAAGAGAAAACCTTCCACAATCCAGGCTGACTGAGCCCTTTAGAGTTACCATGTCTGTTAAAGGTACTAAATAGCCTGTACTATATTTTGTTTGCTTTAAATGCTCTTCAGTGTGTTTAACTTGCCTTCTCTGCCTGATAAAGTACTTCTACACTTAAAACAAAGAGTCTGCAGCATCAGGACTTCTCCCTCTCTCTTTCTTTACATCGCCAGAAGCTGCTTGAATATGATCACGCAATTCTGCTTACTGATCAGAGTCTTTATCAATTTCCTGAACAATTATTATGGATTTCATGTGTGGTTAAAAAAATAAGAAGAAGATAGTATTGCATCGATTTTGTAAAGCAACATTGTCAAACACATAGCACTCTGGATATTTACATCCGCCAAGGAGGTTGTGTTTTCGGAAGAGTTTGTCCGTCCATCCGTCCGTCCGTCTGTGAACAAAATAACCCAAAAAGTCATGGATGGATTTTGATTGAATTTTCAGGAAATGTTCGGCATGGGAAAAGAATGAACTGCTTCATTTTTGGTGTTGATCCAGATCAGCCTCTGGCCGCTATGATGAAAAATGTGATTTTTGTGAATAACCACTGAACTAAAATAGATATCATTATGAATTCAATTGCTGAAGGTATGTTTTCATGGTCAAGGAATCTAAATATTTTGATGAAATAAAGGTACGACTAATATTTATGGTGAAAATCACAATATGGGTGAGGACTGTGGCGCTGGCGGCGGTCTGCACTCTCCGAATGCTTTTCTAGTTAATGTAGTGTCCAATAGACAAAAGCCTCTACATTTCCTGACATCACACAAACAGAAACTGGATATTGTACAGGCAGTGTTTTTTATGTAAAACTCAGGCTCACAATTGTTTTGATTCTGGTTCTTGCCTGCCATGATCACATCTTCTGATTGGTTGTTTCTGCTGACTGGCTCCGATTAGAACATGACATCCTTGTTTGGCAATGTGCAAAGAACAAGGGACTGATAAGGGACCCGTCAAGGACCAAGAGTTAGGAATTAATTCCTTGAGCTATCAGTTCTTAATAGAATTGTGTTTTCTAACACACCCCTAAAAGTGCAATGCTGTTAAATGTTATGTTATGTCATGTATCAATCTATTAAATTTAATACTGATTAAGATTTTATTAATAAGCATGTGCATGTGCTTTATTAATGGATTTAAAGTTTTCAAGTCTTTCCTTCCCCTGTCCCAACTGTTTGAGAGTGTATTCATTAAATTTAAATATGGCCTGAATTTGAAATGTATTATCTTTGTGCTACATTAGATTAAATAGAGCAAGTTTCTGTGTTCTGTTTTATTCACATATTACAAAACTTTCCAGCTCACATGGGAGTTAGGTTTGTACATTGTTTGATGACATTCTTCTAACAAATGTGTGTTTTTCTACATCTGTTTGAAATCTCCTGGCTTCAAGTGCTACACTAATCCTTTCAGTAAAAAAAAACATGATTAATTAAAGTCAAAAATCCTGATACAAAGAACCTGCTGGGATCTGCTTCATGTTTGTGACTTTTGGCTATGTACTTGCCTCAGTTTACCTCGCTTTAATTGGCACTTGAGGAGCATTAATCCCTGAGAGATAGCTTTATAGTGCTCTAAATTCAGTGGCTGGAATTAGAGAGCCAGCAGCAGCACCTTGCCTCCTCCTCCGCTGAGACGGGAGAAACAGTGGGTGCTTTCTCTAGAGAACAGACAGCAGCATTCACTGGTGTATTCACTGCTGCAGAGGGTCGGCTGAGAGCTTCGCGACAGCATACAGTATGCAGAGCAACACATTAACCCAAAAGACTGGAGCTCTGCAATAAATCAAGCACGCTACATGGGAATTCCCCTTGAATTTTTCATTTGGGAGAATTTCAGGCATGATGGTTTTTATGCATTGTCTATATAAAGAGCCCTACACAGACATTAGAGGTTTAAGGCATTCAAACAGCCAAGTCTTTTGCTCGGGAATTCAGTCAGCCCACAGGTTTGTTAAGACAGTATGCAAAACTACCAAGAGTAGGACATGGCTGATTGAATTTGCATCTCCAGGCTGAGGCACTAAAGCAGCAGCAGCCTGGAAAACAGCGCTGCCAAATCAAAAAGAGACGCTGGACAACATGATGCTTGTCAATGCCTTCACCAGCCTGGCCTGTGTGAGCAGATCCCTTTAATTATTACCGTACAAAACTGGATTCAAGGAGATGTCCGCAACCCTCCCAAAAACAGGCGTATAATTGCAAAGAGCAGCACAAACACACCGACACACACCATAAACCCCCTTCTAGGTCGGCCACCCACAAAAAAAGTGTCACTGCAGAGCTTGAGCAGTGGCGCCAGTTAAACTGATATGGTGAATATAGTCCACTGTTCACCAGCAGTCATCTGCTGCCTGCTGAAGGGAGAGAAAAGCGTTGACAATGATGACTGCGTGTGCAGAGAGGGAACTGAAAAAAGGAGGAATTGCCATCAGTCTTCTCCGTGGGAGTATTAAAGGGAGGGTAAAGAGATGGAAAAAAATATCAGGAGACAGAAAAAGAAAAAAAAGAAGAAGTGCTCACTGGTAAGAGAACAGTCGAAAAGTTTTAATAGTAGTGCCAAAGTTAATTTGATAAATTTTACCTCCAAAATGTCTCTTGAAAATATTTAGGTTTTAAAAAGCAAAAGATTAGCCTATTCCTGCAGAAACAGTTCAGAACTGGAGTTCTTCAGGAAACTAGAGTGCTGTCAAGTGTCACTGAGACTGCATTCATACTGAAGGTCTTGATTCTTATTAGTAATTTCGTTGTATTTTTTTTTTTTCCCATAATTAATCTGAGATTTAAACAGCACATTTCGAGACAGAAAAATAATGATATTTACAGGGTTGAGGGTGATGTGTTAAGGGGTGAACAGTTAGAGTCCTCTGATTATTTTTCTGGTTAAATGAGTTACACTGTGTCTCAACTGAATGAGACAAAACCAGGCAAATGACAGAATCATATGTGAGTGTCCTAACAGCCGGCAAACAATGACAGAAAGACAGACAGAGCTTCTTATTTTTGGTTAATGCAAATAATTCTCAATTATATTTTTCTCTGTTTCTCATGCATTGACTAAAAGCATTTCTTTTATATGTGTGTATCACATGAAGCAGGGATTAAAATAAAAATAAAAATAACACTTGCCAACACTATTGGTTAGTGTTACATTTAAATTTAGTCATTTTAGTTGAGTACTTAAGTTCAAATATTCCCTTAAGATTACAATGCATAGCAATTCCTCTATATTTACAGGTGTAATGGGATGTTTGTTTTTCTATTTTCATGATAACCATGATGACCAAGCACTCCGGATACAGACGGTATTTGGACAAAGTTTCCAACATGTTTTTCTGAGAGTTTGCTTGGTGGCTTATATTTTGGATTTTGCACCCCTGCAATAGCATGTGTGTATGATCTTGTCTGATTGGCCCTGAGTAAATGTGCAAAAATTAATGTTACTAAAAGAGCAATTGTCCAACCATGTCCTGGATATAATTTTAAAAGTCTCAGTCAATATTAAAACACTTTATGGGTTGTTGGCTGTTGCCCAGACTAGAAAGACAAGTCAAACATATTGAACAATCCATTTGATGTAGCACATATATCACCCACAAATACATATACATCCAGCGTGAACCTGCCTCAGCTAAGTTGCGCTGTTCTGTTTGTGTTGCATACAAACTGGAAAGCAACATATTTTAGTGTTAAAATGTATCCCAGTATATTCACGTAACCTCAGTCAGTTCTGTTAAAACATAAATGTAAACTTACAGACTGCTGTTGACATGATTCAAGTTAGTGCAACCTGCTCTGCCGTGCTTAAAATGTTAAACGTTTAGCCTCAGTGCTCTGTTGAGCGGTTGCCTCTTTATAGGTAAATAATGCAGAGAGGGAAGCCCATACCTGGACCACAACCAGCATAAACCAGAAGCCCTTGTTTTCCACAGCATAAAAGGAATTTAGTCGTTGCACACAAATAAAGACATGGATTGAGCTATATTCTTAGCACACAGAGAATTGAGAAACAGCTTTGACAAACTAAGATCATCAAGTTCTGACTGGATTTTCTGCAAGGTTAGCATAGCACGAGCTTTGCTCTTATTGGCTTTCACTATCCCGGGGTGAGGCTGTTTTCAAAGTGTTTAATTATCATACATCACTCCTTACATGAGCATGTGTTGAGTACATGTCCAACTTGCATCCTTTTCTTATTTGAAAAGTCACAATAGGTCCACACAATGGATTTAAATGTCAACAGTGCATTGGCTTTTGTTCTCTCCCATGCTGCCATGTCTACCACAATATTAATGTCACCTCTGCCAACCTGACACAAAATGGCTCAACAGCACCACTGTTTGTCATTATTTTTTTTTTTTTTACTACAGAACCAAACACTTAATGGTGAAAATGAATAATAATAATAAAAAGAAGATAAATGTTAACTGTGAATAGGTATTATTTTCACAACCTATAACAATGCATCGACTTTTCACCCCACCTTTAACAAACAGACCTACAGTCTAAATTTGCTTTTTTAAGCACCAGCCTGCACGCTGTCTGGACCTGTTTACTAGTAAAAATATGACACAATATGAAGCATAAAATACAACTACAGAAACCCAGCTCTCGTAAACAATCCAAGATGAACATCAAGCAAACATGAGATAGAATTTTACGCTCAGTACTACAAAATTTATTGACAGTCCCTTGGTACGTAAGAGTGTTGTTAGAAGAAAAGGTGATGAAACACAGCGGTAAACATGTGCCTGTCTCAACTGTTTTTGGAATCTTTTGCAAGAAGCAAATTCCGAGTGAGTGTGCATCTCCACAGAAACAATAAAGTAGCCTATATGAGTTTTGATATCGTCTCTGTGCAGCGTTCCATCAAATATACAGCAAGTTGGAAATGTTTTGAACTCACGGTACTCTTTTTCATGCACATTTCAGAGAATGTCCCAACACTTTTGACATTGGAGTTTGTACATTGTGGCCATGGCTAAGAGGGAGAGATTGTCACACTTAGCTAAAGGCTAGAGATGAGAGCCCTGCTTCCTCTTTTTGCATGTTGAAGTATTTCAGTGTAAGATACTCGAAGCCCTAAATTGCTCCTGCAGATGAGTCCATCCATGTGTGAGTGTGTGGATGTGTTTGTGAATGTGTGTGATTACATCTTGACTGGCAGGTCGACAGCCTCAACAAGCCTTCAGTCAGGGTGAGTAGGAGTGGGTGAAAGCTGTCATATAGTGTAAAGCTCTGATAGAGCCGGGAGGATCAGGGAGGTGGCAGCTAATTGCTCTCAATTAATCATTTACTTTGACCCAAAGCATGAGGCTGATCATGTTATTTCAACATCCCTGAGCAAGCATGGATAAACACTGTAACATGTCCTTTCTGCTCACTATCCCCACCTCTACTCTCAGATTAACACTTTGTAAGGAGGCTGCATTTAATGTGCTAATTATCAGTGCTTACTTGCAGCAGAATTCTATGACATGAATGGGCAAGCTCATTTAAAAGTACTACTTCAAAACAATTAAAAGCTGATGCTAGCTAAGTGACTATTTACATTTTAATAACATATTTGAAATTTAAATATTGGTGTATGAAAACAAACATATTTTGGGTCCATTTCAACAGTCTTTGTTTGGAGATCAAATTAATGCAAATATATTTTAGGACATTCATTTTTAGATTTTTGACTTCAATGAGTGTTACACTGCTAAACAAATGTAATCTGAAACAACACCTTGGAAGTAGAGGAAAGCCTAAGTGATTAATATATGAAATACAGTGTGCAACAATGTTGTACATTACAAAATATGCAGGATAACATGAACTTTTTTTTTTGAAGTAATGTGTACTGTCTTAAGTAAATGATGCCTCACCTGCTTAGATACATATCAGCTTTAATTCTTGATGAATAAGTGTGAGGCAGATGTGTCTTCTAACTTCCACCTGACAGAGATGTCAATTTAAAGCTAGGGTCTACGGTCTGAAAACCAGTTTGGCTGTTGAGACAGATTTGAAAAACCCAGCCTTCCCCCCTTCCCCTCACCCCTCCCCTCTGTGTTCTAAGATCCCGCCCCCCCACTCGTGTCGCCTCCTAACAACACACCCCCTCTGATAGAGCAAGAAGCCGGCCGGCAGAAAATATTCATTGGCATTGAAGATAAATGAGATTTCTCATAGCTGAAAGTAACAAACACAACAGTCATCCCCCTTGTAACACACAGCGGTAGCCATTTCAATTGGACCGGCAGCGAAGCGGGTCTGGCGTTGCCACTGTCCGATCAGAGCAAAGCCGAATGTGGGTGAGGATTTACGTTTCTCAGCGTGTCTTCACCAGCTCAGTTTACAATGCTAACGGTGAGTGGCTAACTTATGCTAAGATCTATTGACAGAGCCTACCCGCTCCAACCAACAACGTTCAGTCATTAGCCAGTACAGGCACAGAATAACCAGAGTTATTCAGCAGACATCTCCCATTGTAGAAAACAAAGTTATTACCTAGAAATTCGGCTGTCTCAGCGTCAGTTTTCAGTCCCAAATCATTCTGCAGCTTTTTCCACCGGCGGTACGATTCTCCAGTGTTGAGTCTCCATTGGGACCTGTATTGCTCATATTTCTTCCTTAATGTGGCCTTTTCCTCAAAACTTTTACGTTTCCTTCCCTTCGATGTGGAGGGTAACAGAAGCGGCCTCTCGGTTTCGGTGCTGGTCTTCTCCAGCTCCATAACGCTTCAGTAGCTGTGCAGCTAGCTGCTCACCGGTACATGAGAGAGGTAGTGGGGAGGAGGCGGAACCATGGGCGGGACGGTGCGGAGCAGGGGAGACAGGGGATTGGATGGACTCACAGACCAATCCAAACCGCCGTTCCCCGCGCTTTGCAGCAGATATACTGAATGGATTTTTTTCATTCTCGTTGGTCTTTATATTGCCTAGATCGGACCAAAGGACCACAACGGCCTTATAAACGGTGTTATTAAGATGTACCAAGCTTCCAAATCGTAGACCATAGCTTTAAGCATGGATAAAAACATGCATTTGTTTGTTCTTGCATTGTGTTTGCATCCATTGATGAGTGTTTTTTGTTTTTATACTTTCCAGAATTGATGGATACCACTAGAGAATGCACAAAGACCTAAGGCTGTCTGCAACTTCCTGCTGTGTTTGAGGTAATCTTCAAGCATGGTTGATTAAAGCAAAAAATTCACACTTATTGGTAATTTCATCATCATCTGTTAACTAATGATCAGTGGTGAGACCATGGCATAGGCAGTGTCTGCACTCCATTTCTACAACATGTTGCTCTGTGCACCTTCTCCACTGTTTTTGGTGTAAAGGTCTAATTTTGGCAAACTGTGCTGATAGATGTTGTTAAAGCACTGGCAACAAAGAGAGGGTGCTCTCCCCAATTCTTTAATTTTTTTACTGTTTTTTCGTAGACATACTTGTACAAAGCTACTTTTCAGTAGATTTTATAAAAGAAAATACAGCCACAGAAACCAGGATAACACAAACACACTACAGTTTCTCATGCTATCGACTCAAGTCAAACTGAAAGTTAACAATTCACATGGTCACAAGATAAACAATTACCCTTATTTAGTATCCCTAATTTCTAGCTTCTAAGAGAGAATTTATACATCATCAGCTGGATGAACAAATGTATTTGCAGTGTCACACATAAAGATATTGATGATTGTGGATCTTACTGATCAGTTTGCCTTTAAAACACTATCACTTGTTTCTGTTACTGTGTCAGCACTGTCATGTCACATTAACTCGGTGCCTTGTCTACACTGATCTAATCGATCATGTATGGACTCCAGCTTGTTTGCATCACTTAGATTCTAGACACTGTGCACAACTGACCTGTTGATCCGACACAGGGGATGCATGGCAGCCATCATGCATCTGCATAGTTATCAGAAAGTATATCTCCAGGCTGACACCAAGTACTCCTGCTGTTTAAAAATCAAATGATCATGCACTCTGGGGCCCGGGGTATGTTTGTCCTAAAATAAGGAGCTGTCATGTGCACAGCTGCCGTGTTAAGTAGACAGGAAGTCACTGTGCCTTAAGCCATCAAAAACCTGGTCTAAAGTCTAGAGATAGTGGAGCTGTGTGACCCTGATGTTTAGAATATGCATTACAGAGAGACACCAATCCACAAATTCAAATCATACGCTCACTGAGCTTCTTCAGCAGACACAGGATGGAAAACAGCACAAAACTCTTCAGTTTTATGTCACAACATTTTTTGATAAACTCAATCAAAGTTTACATTAAGATGCAGCGCTGATGCATACTTCAGTGCATAATACTCTTAAAACAAAAAAAGCACACACACAGTCAAAGACTGTAAGACAAAATTACAAATGCCATCCAAAATTACAATCTCATGCACACATTCCAGGCCAGTTTCATTATTTTATACTTGAAATAATTCTGTTAACCAGAATTTAAAAGTAGTGTCAGATATTTATTAGTTGATTTTCAGTACATTTTTATTTATTATTACTTTTGTCAGTTTCAAGTTATTTCTGTGACAATGTGGGTTTTTCTTTCTTTAATGGAAGGGTACCAACAATTTTTGGCATGTGTGTATTAGGGCCCAACAGATATGGATTTTTTGAGGCCGATGCCAATACCGATATTTGTCAGAAGAAAATACCGATTACCGATTAATCGGCTTATTAATTGAGGGACAAAAAAAAAATAATTATATATATGTACATAAACAATACTTTGTCCTTTAATATTTGTTAAATTTTACACCAGAGAGGAAATTTGGAGTACAAAAACTTGCAAAAATGCATTAAACTTTTGGGAAATTAATTACATCACTTTAAAAAAAAAAAAGAGTCATTCTGTATCTTGTACGTCTTGTTGATGAAAATTAGAGGAAGATAATAGTAAAGATAGAACAACTTTTTAAAAAGTTAACAGGAAAGGAACAAAAACCCTTAAGGTAACGTTTTTTTCATAGACATCTTTTATTTTTCTTCTCTGCAGCTTTCAGGTACAAAATAAAAGAGTGTGTTAAACTGTGGCAAACTCCTGCAAATTAAACAAAATTACCTTTTTAAAAATGTAAATATATAGATTGTTTATGAACTCTTTGTCACATCTGCCTTTCAGTCCTCATTAGTCTATCAGAAGCAGGTTTTAGTTCAGGTAGAACCACTTTTTTTATTGTAAACATGAGGTAATGTGCGTGAGGAAATCAAAATATTTTGTGGGACACCGCACATATTTCACAAACTCATTTAAACAGCCTAATATTAGTCCCCAGCTACGCTGAAGCCTCCCCTGAATGAGTCTGCTGATGATGACATAGCCTCCGAGGAGCTGTGCTAACGCTAGTTAGCGCGCTAGCTAGTAAGCTTAGCTTCCGTATCGGGAACAAGCGGATAAAGACAGATTTTGGTCATAATCACAATAAAATGGTCATGGCTAAACTGATTCCCTGCCATCAGAAGGTCCAGTTCATCAGTAATGAGAACGACAGAGGTGGTGTCGGTCAGAAAACTGTTCGGCGGTGCCCGTTCTGTCTGTGAGGCTGATCCGAGCCGAACTAGCAGTGGGCCCGGTCTTCTCTTTGTGTCCAGCATCAGCACCGGGGAAAGTTGCTAGTCATGTCAGACCTTCAGGCCTAAAAGAGCAACTCCGTGTGAGTGTGGGCGAGTCATCTATACACACAGCAACCAACAGAGAGCTAACAAGAGCCACCACCAACGCGCGTCGCCATCTTCCACGTCATCATTCTGTGTGGCTTGGACACAGAACAGCGTTTACCGTTTTATAAGAAATTAAGAATATATCAGCGTTACATCGGCAAAACTCTGGCCGATGTTGAATACTTTGAAAAAGGCTATAATCGGCCGATTATATCAGCCGGCCAATGTAAAGTGGAGTGAGGATAAAGTGTTGATGTAAAGCAAACAGCTCTGTCATAAACATGAACATGTCGGACACTGTTGTTCTACCCTGAAGATTTAGAATTTAACAACTCCTTTGTTTTTGTTCATGAAGTGTTACATTTTGTACTTGACACCACAGTAGTAGTGCCTGCCTTCTCCTGATTGGCCCTGAATGAATGTGACTGGTGGAATAATCTTTCAATCACCTGAAGGACATGCTTTTCAAAGGTTCTGCCCATTCCCAAGCCCTTTCCATGGGTAGTTGTCCAGCTACACCAGTGAAATGTATTGAACTGGTCCATCTGGTGTGACAGGTTAACAGCCTTATACTGTAAAGAAAAGTAAAAAACCTGATATAATCTGTGTATTTTGATTTGATCAATGATGGGATTTCTGCACAATCAGATGTGTAAGCAGTATGTCAAGTGATTTTAGACCTGCCTCATCTCAATAGTGAGATTGACTTCAAGTTATTATGAAAGAGCTCTTTCATCATGATGGCTTACAAGTCACCAACAGTCACCAAACAGCTGATGTAACTTTTGTCTGTCCAGTATTTTCAGCTACATCCCACTAAGAAACTTGGGGGACACACAGTCAGTGGTTAAGTTTTTGTCACTGCTGCTCAGTTTTTTTCCAAGTCCAACCGATGACTCCTGCTAACAGAACAAATGTACACTACAGTTCAGATGTTCAGCTTTTAGAAGACTCAGGCTAATTCACATCTACTTTACTGCATTAAACTGCCAGATATAGGATATATTTCTGATGCATATTTTCTGCTCAGCTTTGTTCATGTTTGACATCCCTCATAAATTCTTTGCTTCACATTAAGGAAACAAATGATAGTGCTATGCCTTTGTGTTACTTTACCATACAGAATGACAGGCTGAGCTCCAATCTAATTAGGTAGGATAAGAACAGTTTGCTATCACAGAATCATCTCTGTCACTCCTGCCGCTGTACTTTCCATCTGCCTGGCTACAGGGGCTATTATTAGATGCAGGATGAAAGGTTGGAGACCACTGACATATCATTATCACACAGTAATGAGTGAAAACAGCTGAACATATTACAGTGACATGTACGCCATGTTTTCATGTCCGCATGTGATGAAAGAATCAAGAAGCTGTCACAGAGATATTTAAAATAACTTTCACTACGGTACTACAAAAGCATTAACATTACACATACCATGAACCAAGAGATAATCAGTGTGATTTCTGTCCAGATTCCCCCTTCAACCAAAGTCAACAGAGATTATCTGCTGATTCTAAAGATTTTTTATATATATATCACTGTGGAATAGAGATGACAGGGTTATACAGAGTCACATTTTACTATTAGCTGTGATGTTAAATTAATCCTTTGGTCCCATTATAAAAGTTACCCAGAGCCCATTATGCACAGAAAATGGACCCCTAAATGGCTGGGATAATTTATTTTATTATTATTATTACTTTTTAGTTTCAATGCATAAGATCTTTATGTATGCACCTGCTCTTAGAATACATTTTATTTCTGCAGGTTTGTCCATCTGTATGTCCGTTTGACTGTGGAAATAAACTGATATATTTGGATTGCTAAAATACACAAATTAGAATGTTTAAAAATATAAGATGATTGGTGGGAAATCTTTTTTTTTTTTGGGATAAACAAAGTCTGGGACATGATTTTGTGGCAGAACAATTTTCTGTGCTGCGTTAGCTTAATAAATGGTGCCATAAATTGTAAATATATAATATGTTTTATCCTATATTGTATTAAAGCTTTTCATTCAATCCTGCCCTTTACTTAGAGAAACGCTTGTTTAACCCTTTGGATGTTTGTTTGTGTCAGTTATTGATAATGTTGATAGTTAAACTAAAAAAAAAATCCAAAGTCCAAAAAGATGTTTATAATACTGCGAACTATTTTATTTTATTTTATTCCTTCTTTTGCAGCTCCACCATAATAAAAATGGCATTATTACCTCCACCAAGGAGGTTATGTTTTTGGGAGAGTTTGTCTGTCTGTGAACAAAATAACTCAAAAAGTTATTGATGGATTTCGATGAAATTTTCAGGAAATGTTCAGCATGGGAAAAGGAAGAAGTGATTCAATTTTGGTGTTGATCTGGATCAGTGTCTGGATCCGCCATGACGAAAAATATAATTTCCGTGAATAACTACTGAACTAAAATAGATATAATTATGAAACCAATTGCTAATGGTATGTTTTCATGGTCAAGGAATCTAAATATTTCGATGAAATAAAGGTAGGACTAATATTTATGGTAAAAATCACAATATGGGAGAGGACTGTGGTGCTGGCTTTTCTAGTTTAAAAAGAAACCCATATTTTAAGATTTTTCCCATCACACCCCTTTCAAGTTTTATTGAGGATCACAATTTACGATGCATTATAGGTGTTTTAAATACATATAAACAACAGAGTCTGATGTTGTGAGTCAAAATTGTCCCATACGTTTTAATGGGACTATGGATCACCCAATTTTGCTTTGCTGCAGAAGTAACCATAACCACATGTGTAGAGCAGCATAATCTCAAGGGGAAAGAGAGAGTAAACGGGCTGTTGTTCAGAAGTAAAGGTACAAAAAAAAAAGAAAAACAATCAAGATTCAGAGACTTGTCTGCTGGGTCATCATACTTTTAACTTATTCACACATGCTGTGGGTTTGTATCAATGATCTGCCAGGACTTGAATGTCTGCAAATGTCATTATTGAAGTTTGAAAGGTATGATGTGCTGGTATAGATAATAAAAGTTTATTACTCTAAAACTTACCTTGTGTTAAGTCTGAACAAAGTTTCGTAGTTCAGTTAATTTTCAAGGGTCAGAACCGTTATAAGATTGAAAAAATTCATGGATGCCTCAAGGATGCATTAAAAAATGTGGCATAAACACTTAACCAGAGGAAATCTAAGCTTCACATGAGACACTTTGCTTCTTGTCACTTCTTTACTTAGTCATACATCTCTGATCAATCATATGGATTCTTCCACATTTCCAAAACTCAAATAAAAACGAGAATTTTGAAGTATCTTTTTACTTTAAAAAAAAGGAGATAAGTGGGGTGCTGGTTTGGCGGAGTGGTTAGCAACCAGGCTACCCTTGTACTTGCTTCTGCCGGTCCCGGTTCAAATCCCACCTGTGACCAGTTTGCAGTAGGCCTGTGCTCAAAATATCGATACGGCAAAATATCGTCACACACTCCTTCGGGACACGTGTATTGATACAGATTCTACAGAATCGATACGGCCTAAATATTTTGACAGTTGTTGTAAATACACTTTTGCTAATGTTAACAGTGGCACAGTTCAAGGTAGAAGACAAGCTACATAATGAAGCATATGTTCTAAATTTGAACTTAGGTCTACCATCTTTGAGGATCTGAATTTATGTCTCTCAAGTTGTAGAACCACTTAAAACTCATCCTTGTTCTTTTTCTTCTTATAAGAAAAAACTAAACTTGTCAAGAATTTTGCTTAAAGCTTAGTCAATGTTCACAATTTACGTGTATCGGGATACGTATCATATCGTGGCCTTAGTATCGGGATACGTATCGTGAAGTTGCTGCAAATACTCAGCCCTAGTTTGCAGAGTGTCTTCCCCTTTTCTCTCTCCTCCTTTTACAAGCCTATCCACTGTCTCTCTCCTATCAATAAATGCACAAAATGCCTCCACAAAAAATACATAAAAAAGGAGATAAGTGTTTTCCAAAAAAAGACATATATTTTCAAAGAATGGGAGGCAACACAAACAAGTCAGCAAACACATTAACTCTGCTTAGAAAATGCAAAAGCAGAAACCCAACAGATAAGTCAAGCTGCTGTAAAAGCTGAGCTTTTAAATCAAAATCAAAGGTTATTTTACTTAATGTTTCTCCTAACAAAGCAGTGACAAGAACAAGGCACTTGCAAGAAAATAAAACAAACAGGAGGAAAATGGTATTTCTCGAGATTTGAGATGAAGGTGGAGAGCATCTGCATAAAGTAGTTCTGGGAATGAAATAAATCATGTGAAGATGACTTTTAAAAGAGGAAAACACTCTCTTTTTGGGTGCAGTTTATTGTAAAATCATATAACACATTTGTCTTGAAATGTGGTGAAGAAAAACTCACTTTACTACAGCTGTAAAGTCAAAACAGCCTTATTTCTTATTTAAAGATGTGGTAAAGAAACACTGAGATTCTAAAACAACAGCTCAGTGGGCTGTAATTAGACATGGCTGTGATAAAGACTTTGTTCAGTGACTTTCTAACACCAGTTTTCATACTGCTGTGAGCATGTCAGATGTGTGGTTTGTGAATGTGCCGAGAAGAAATCTGCTTTGAACTAGGGAAAGAAAAAGAACGACAGTACCCCCTTCTTTAATTCAACCCAAACATTCGACTGTTATTTCAAGTGTTTGACTTCATATTTACTCTGATATTCATGTGCTTGTGGTGTTGGATCCATGTGGTCTAGATGTCCGCAGAAGCCTGAATCAAAGTTGGCTGAGCATCTCAACCCCCAAGTTTCACATGTAGGTGTGATCTCTGATAAGAACAATAAGACCCTGCCCTGCTCTGCAGTCTGCAGTCTCTTCTCTCTGAACCATGGAGTGAAGGGGACAAAGCTCCTCTCTCACAGCTCTTTCTCAGGAAAGCAATTCAAGACTTTTTCCACAGTCCTGCTCAACACAGACTGTAGCACCACTTAAGCAACGCAAGAGCCAGCTTAAGGAACAGGAATTCCTTATCCTAAACAAGAAACAGCACCACAGAGTTAGCATCAAGCTGCTAACTCAAAGGACAAAAGAGCAACCAGTGAACTTCAGAGCCAGGAGTTGGAGGGACAGACCGGCCGATGGGATCCACTGAGAAACCATCAAACCTGCAGCACTGGACTTTGCAGAGCAGAACCTAAAAGGACACCTTTTCCTCCCATGGACTTGGCAATATAACTAGGCCTTACAGACTTTAGCATAGCACGGCTAAGCACGGGACTATTCAGTTTTACAATCATGGCATTGCTTTATTGGATATGTTCTTAGAGCTTTAAACTATGGCTAACTTATGCATAGTTTAATATTACTATTCCTGGTAGAGGCATCAATCTAACACAAAGAGACCCATTTCTAACCTCCACACTCCCCATGTGGTCCTGGTCGTAAATGCCTTTGAGCCATGCAGTGTTAAGACACCCTTTAGAGGCAGCCATCTTGCCTTTGTCTGTTACACACACACATATAGACACACTCACACACACTTAGACATAGGATTTTGTTAGGTAAGGTTGTTCACATGTTTGTCAATAAATAATTTTGAACACAGTCAGTTGCTGGTCTGTAAATGTATAAGAATGAATCTTGCCAACCTCTTCTCTGCAGAACTCCCAAATCTTTTAACTTTTACTGACAATTCATTAGGTAACTTTGGTTATTTTTATCAAGTAAATTATAAACCATGGTTCCAAATTAATAAGTCAGTAACTTTAATGAGAGTAATTTAATAAATTGACTATCATTTCCCCTTTTATAGGTGGTTCCTCAATGTTTAATGTAAATTAAACCCCATTAAACAATTTAAATAATTATTTCTGACAGCCAATATTATTAAGTAAAACAGTGAATAGTTGTCCACTGATCATAAAGCACAAGAGTGGATATTTGCAAAGAGTATTTTAAGCTGTTCTTTTATGGCCATCCTGTTTGGGGTTTTTTAAATTATTGTAACATTTCAGATCCTCATTGCTTTTATAAAGTCTGGAGCTGTGTTATTGTTTTGATGTCCCTTCATTAGTGCAATCATGTGGTTTGTTTATGAGCTCACTAAAACTACCACAACATAAAGTTTATAATGTATAACAGAGAAAGTACAGACATCTGGATTTTCACTGCAAACCTGTTCTGTGGATGAAACAGACTTAGACAAAACTGAGCTGCACTTATAGCTTGGAGACAATAATGACAAGCTTTAGCCCCAAATATGTTGCTTTCCCAATATGTTAATTATGCCTGTGTGACATACTTTGAATCTACTGTATACATATGTGTATCAGAGGATGACATTTTTCAGGAATTCCTGTGGGTCGAGTGATTCCTGTGGGACTCCCACGGGATGGGAGTCATTTTTTAATGAATCCCGTGATCGGGAGGGGACGGGAAAAAAAAGCAATGGGAGCAGTCAGGAGCGGAAGCAACATTAATAGACGATCATTTTCAGCCGTGTTAAACAACCAGATGAACAGATGCGTCAATTTTTGTAGTCATCTCTCGGTGACAGCCAACACTCTTGACCATGCTAGCAACACAAAAGAACTACAAAAGTGGTTTGACTTCCTGTCACCACCGGAAGTGAAAAGTGACTCGGAGCGGTTGCTGATGACACACATAACAAAACAAGATGGAGGGAGAAGACGACACGTCGAAAAGAGATCTGTTTACACCGACCGAATGCCAAGCATGTGAAACTTAAAAGCAAGGCCTTTTATATGCACTGAACTTTTAGCTAAAATAAAAAAATGCAACATTTTTTCAACATGTTTGGTTTTATTCAAACAAGAACTGGAGAGGAGTGGTGGTAATTTTGAGTGGGAGAGGGATGGGAGTGGGAGCATTCTATGGGAGAGGGACAGGACAGGATTATTTTTTTTACTCTGGCCCCGGGATTGGGACAGGACGGGATTTTTTCTCTGGGAGTGGGACAGGACAGGAGTGAAAATCCACTACCGTGTCATGCTCTAATGTGTATATATATACACATACATATATATATGTGTATATATATATATATATATATATATATATATACATATATATATATATATATCTATATATATATATATAGATATATATATGTACATATATATATATATATATATATATATATATATATATATATATAGCCTTGTTAATCTATGTGATTACACAGAAATATCAGACCTTCACAGACTTGCACATCTCAAAGTCTAATGATGGTGGACCTTTTGCATATAATATATATATATATATATATTTTCTTTATATATATATATATATATATATATATATATATATATATATATATATATATATGTCCAGGTTCCCCATCCAAATTAGACACGACGTGTTTAAAGTTAAAGGACATGCACTACTTAAGTGCCAGTGAAGTTTCAACAAAAATGAGCAGAAAAACCAAATTAAACATTGTCCTCTTAACCTAATCAGTTATGAACAATGTTTAAATTAATGTGGGCAAAATCAAAGAAATATTTTACCAGAGTGATCTTTACAGTTTTATTTTGTTCCTCATAACTTTCTTACTGCTCATATTTTCTCATAAGTGTCCAATTTCATCCTTGAGAGCAGATCAAATTCTGATATTTATGTCATTTATTGCTGGTAATGGTCAAGTGTAATCACTTGTTAAGATTTGACAAACACTAACTAGCACTTAGGAAAAAAGTGTGTTATGGTTGACAATCTGTTGCCCATTTTGTAATCACAAACTGTTGCAGATGGTAGATTGGAGACTGTTGCAGCATTATGCAAATAAAGTTAAAATTAAATGTTTAATATGCAGATTCTATTGATGTCTACGTAGATGGACAGAAAAACAACAGCTGTGGTCACATGATAACAGATGGTTGAATGGTGAATCAGCAGGGAACCTTTGAAGACTGACAGCACTAAGAGCCCAGCACAACAAAGCAAACAACCACAGCAGCCGCAGCAGGGAGGAAGTTGGATTCAGAGAGTCCAGGTCAGGTTTGTACAGCCAACATCGAGACTGTGTCCGAACAGGCCCTTTAAACCTCTTCTTTTAACAGACATAACCCCGGGGGTCATATAAATAAGGGGCTCTATAGAGGTCATGCAAATTTTAACCCATTTCAAATATATTTGCCTGACATTTATTAACCTTATTATCATTTTTTGAGTGTTAACAGAGTAAATAGTAATTCCACCCTAATAAACATGGTGCACAGCACAAAGTAGTGTTGACATCTTTACTATTTTGGAGAGTTGTTCCAATACAAGTGGGGGCTCCCTGTCCACTGTGTCAGACCACCAACCAAAGTCAGGTTAATGCCACAGCTGCCGAAAACTGATAGCAGTGATGATTACCAAAATCATTTTCATGAATTTTCAAATCATTGTTTACAGAAAAATATCAGAAAAAATAGTACAGGATGATATTATTTCTTGATTGAGATGTCAAATTTAAGTCATTTATTTTAATTCTGGACCAGAGTAAAGCACTTTTAGTGGTAGCCCATTGAGCCACTCAAATTTGAGCATAAAAGGTGAACTCAGTTCAAAGTGTATGTCCAACAACAAAAACAAATTTAGTATCAGGTTCTAAAAGATTTCGTGTTTTTGTGAAAGGTGATCTAATTCATTCTTAAGCACTGCAGTACTCCCTCATAATGATGGTTTTGGATCCCAATGTCACTTTTTGTGTACAGGTGCAACACACCATGAAAACAGCAACAGGTCAACAACACTGTCTCTATATCAGATCATCCCATCACTCAAAATCTACTGGTTGAAGAAGTTGTTTCTATTTCCAGGATTTGGTCCTGCTTATTGAAGCAGGAATACCTGCCCTTTACAAAGTTGCTTTGTACTTTCACGCATCACTGACAGCTTCTCTGCAAACACTTCTGAAGGTGTTACGCTGTAATAAATCGTCATGCTACCTGATGTCCTCTGTGATCTACTCCAGACACCAGTGTTCTTTGTGCACTGGCTGTGACTAAGGACAGCCCTGCCTTTTGATGATGATCTGCCCCACTTATAAAAATGATACAAAGGATCTTTTTTAAATAATTGTATCCATTTTTTACACACAAAAATATAGAGAACACACATACAAAATGGCATTCCTCAATAACATACCCTCCTGCACTTAAACGACAAACAAAACATATGCAAAGAAGACATAAAAAGAAATATACAAAATTTTGTAAAACTGTGAAAATGCAGTTCATACAAAACTAGAGAGTTTACATTTCCATGCAGGAAATGCGTTGTAATGCTGAGTGTGACTGCTGAAACTGTGAAATGAAATTGCTAAAAGTAATGCAAAGAAAGTTGAAAATGTGACATGAATAGTTGTAAGCAGTAAATCAGGGCTGCAAATGTGTGAAATGTGAAATAAAAATGTTTGCAGAAAATTATAGATACTGGAGCTCAGGTCCACAGGTCACATGACCATGCTGTAACTTCATAGAAATGTGCAAAAGTTGATGCAGCTTCAACAGTCATATCTCAGAAACTGTAGCAGATAGTGAAAAGTGCACTAAAAACTGTTTGCAGTTGTGAAAGAAAGCAGAAAATGAATGACTGTTTTGTAAGATGGTTAAATATGTTGATATTTGTAGATGTACCTAATAAAGTGGCCAGTCAGTGTAATACGTCCAAAGTAAGGTTGAGAGTGGAAAGACAAGCATGATTACGCTATTGTAATGAAGAATCTGTACTAGATGGAAAGAAAAGTATGTCTGCCACAGTCTGGATTTGAACCCGGGTCTCTCGCTCCATAGTCTGCTGCTGTAATCTTTCAACCACAGGGCTAAATTGCTGAACCTTGGAAAGCACGGTATTTTGCCTGTTTGTCTCATAGATCACTCTAATGACGCTCGGTACTTCCGGGTAAACGAACGCTCGCTGCGTCTAAACCGGAATAGATATCAGAAAAAGGATTTCACCGTGAGCATCCCAAGAACCTGCTAAAACGTTTGATATAATTCTCATATCTGTACTGTTCAAAATGTGAACACAGTGACGAGTTAAAAACGCGCTTCAAACTGCAGCACTCGGCTGTTGGGGGCTTCGGTCTGAAGTCACGTGACACGCTGAACACACACAGATCTCCTCAAAAGTTGGTGTTGCTTAAAAAATCATATTTAAAAAACTGTAGAAGCCAGCAAAAAGCTGAAGAAATGTAAAAATAGTTGAGAAGTCAGTGCAGGTTTTAAAGCATGAATGAAGTCTGTAGGTGGAAGCATGCCCAATCTGTGGAGCTTCAAAGTTGCTGAAGTTTTCAGCAGACCTGCGGAAATGTCCCATTGATTTCAATGTAAAAATACGTGCAGAAATTATTTTTTACTGTAAAAAGTATAACTGTTAAAGCTGTGAAAAATACAAGTGTACTTCTCATGAACATGCTGCATATGTCAATTTTTTTTTCTGGGGAAATCTGTGAAAATTAAAGCCTGTGAAAGGTGCCAAAATCTCAAGGAATAAGAAGAAGAAAAAGAAAAAGAAGAATACATTTTAGGAAGAACAATACGTTGAAATGCTGACTCAGCATTTCAACATAAAATACAAAAAGACGTACACACGCAGACAAAACAACAAGATAGGCTTAAGTATATGACAAAATTAGAACATTTTAGGCCACCAGATTTATATGGCAAATGCAGAAATTGTCAGTAAACTCCAGGAGATTTGTTTGCGGACGTCACATGCAATATTCTTTTACAAAAATGTTTTTTGAAACACATAAAAAGTTTGGTAACAGACGTCTTAATTATGTTGACTCTCCCCATAAGTAAGATGGGTAATTTAGCCATTCTGCTCAAATCCACTGATGTGTTCAAATATTGGTAGGTAGTTTGAATCAGGTCCTTCAATTGTCTGGGGTTAAAAATGCCTAAATATTTCAGAAATTCATTTGACAAATCTCTTGCTTTTCCCCCTGATTGGCTTCATGACCTGATAACATTCAAAAATCATCCAAAATGGTTTACAAAACTGGTTTCGAATTAAGTGGGTCAAAAAGATTTAACAAAATGTCAACAGTATACAAAGAAATAAAATGCTCCTTCTTTCCATCATTTTATCTTCATGAGATGAGATCTTATGAGATCTGAGCAGCTAAAGGCTCAATAATGATGTGAAACAGTGCAGGGGACAGCAGGAAACCCTGCCTTGTGCCTCTTGAAAGTACAAAAGGTTCAGAGCAGCTGGTATTAGTTCTAACAGGAGCCATAGGTGACTTATAAAGGGTCTGTACCCAATTATAAAACTTTGATCATAGAATAAATCTATCAAGAGCAGCAAAAAGATATTTCCATTCAACCATATCAAATGCTTTCTCTGTATCAACAGAGAGAACCACATTTATAGAGTTGAGATCAGTAGTATGATGAAGAAGAGTCTCTACTCCAGCTGCTAATTGATGTACGACCTTGAACAAAGCCAGTGTGATCTGGATGAACTTAATTAAGCCGTAATGCTTGGCTATAATTTTAAAATCAGCATTAAGGATGGACATTGGTCTACAAGACGAACACTGAAGGGGGTCTTTATCCTTTAAATTAAAAAGGACCATAGAAGTAAAATATAAAGACAGAGGAATATATCCTTCGCTAAACCATGAATTGGTCATGAAAAGTAAAAGAGGGAACATTAATTTAGAAAAAGTGGCACTCAGTTGGCAAACCGTCTCAGCCTGGAGCTTTGCCATTTTGAAGAGTAGCCATTACAGCCTACAGATCTTCAAGGAAACATCTTTTTTTTTTTTTTACAGCAAGTCTATGTAGTTCTGACTAACTAGGTTAAGTGACATTATCTAAGAAAGATTTGCATGCCTGGCTCAGACTGATAATTCATTCCAGGAGGATCCATGGTAATACCTCAGAATTGCTGTCTTCTGATTTTTTTAACCCTTTAAGGCCCAAGACCATATTTTATTTATTTTTTTAATTTAACCTTTATTTAACCAGAAAAACCTAATTGAGATCAAAAATCTCATTTTCAAGAGTGTCCTGGCCAAGACAGGCAGCAGCACATTTACAAAGTTACAGACAAGAGACAATTTCAAACACAGATACAAACAGATCAATCAGTTAAGTCAGAGTCACAGAGCAGAACATTTTCAGTCAAAGCATTTACAGCCTGCTTCATCTTCCTCTAAAGACTTTAATCTGCATTTAAAAAGATTTAAAGAGACCGGCTCTCCAAGACACAGTTTTTCTTGTAACAGATTCCAGTCTGCAGGAGCAGCATATCTGAAGCTTCTTTTACCCATTTCAAGACGAACCGTAGGGACCGATAGCAAGAGTAGATTTTGTGACTGAGTCACAGAATGAAGACTGTAGCTTCCAGACCTTTTCACGTGAATATAGTTACTCAAGTAAGACGGGAGCAGGCCAAGAATAGCCTTGTAAATCAGAGTGTGCCAATGATTCAGTCTACGAATGGTCAGAGAGGGCCACCCAACACGCTCATACAGAGTACAATGATGTGTTAGAGTCTTGAGATTAGTTACAAACCGTAGAGCTCCATGATAAACAGTATCCAAAGATTTAAGGCACTGAGAAGAAGCATGCTGGTATAAAACATCACCATAATCAATCAGTGGCAAGAAAGTAGCAGCAACAAGATGTTTTTTTGCAGCAAAAGAAAAACAAGACTTATTTCTGAAATAAAAACCCAGCCGTAGCCTTAGCTTCTTCACAAGCTGCTCAATATGAAGCTTAAAAGACAGAGTCATCTATCACAAAACCGAGGTATTTATTAGAGCCCGACCGACTGATCGGAGTGCTGATTAATCGGGCCGATTATAGCCTGTCACCGATTAATCAACATCGGCCAAAATGTAGCCGATTATGAAAAGTTTTTAATCCGCGGAGATTCTGTCGTTCCTGCTCCTGTAAGCCTATGTTCTGGGCTGCACTGCCCGAGTGCCCGGCCCCTCCCCCTCACACGCAGACCATGCAGCCTCTCCTCTCCCTCACTCACAGTCAGACAGCTACAGAAGAGGACGGCAACAATTTCATTTACTTCATGGTAAGCTGTGACTTTGCAAAACAAAATAACTCTACACTTTAGTGCTCCATGACAAAATCACGCTGTTCAGACATGCCAAGGAGAGCATTCAAGTTTTTTTCACGTAAGTTTTAAAGAGTGTGTAACAATGTTTAACGTCGTGTTAGTTGCATCTTTGGGAAATAAACAAAGATGTATGTAACAGTACATTCACACGTCCACCATTATCTAATGTAAGACTTTAATATGACGTTTTAAAGTCGTGTTAGTTGCATCTTTGTGAAATAAACAAAGATGTGTGTAACAGTAAAATCACACGTCCACCATTAAATAAACTGAGACTATAATACAGCGTTTTAACGTCGTGTTAGTTGCTTTTTTGTGAAAGAACAGAGATAAATGCTACTGTTAATACATACGTCCACCACTATATAGTGTAAGACTTTAATACGGCATTTTAACGTTGTGTTAGTTGCATCTTTGTGAAATACACAGAGATAGGCTAAATGCTACTGTTAATACACACGTTATAATATAAGGCTATTTCACAGCGTCTCACTTCATAATGCCATGCAGGATTAACCTGGGCTTATAAATTCAAAAGTTATTGTCTTCATTGAAAAAAAATTTGAAAATGTTTCAATGTATTTTGTATTAATTGTATTTAATACATGTTTTGAAAGCAGCTACATTGTTACTTAAAATCTAGTTTAGCCCCATTCATTAAATGGTAGATGGAACTTTTCAATAGCTAGTAAATATGATTGATATTGCTCAAATGTTTTTGAGCCTTTTAAAAACAAATAATGTATTAGTTTAAAAACACCTCCCATTAGCCTGTGTATTATCACTTTCAGTTGAATGCAGCTACTTATTTTTATTTAAAAATAGTCAACTATGATATCAAATTCTATGCTTATTACTAAAATGCATTAAATGTATGTTTTCATTACACAGGCGGAGGGGAAGAGTAAGGTGTGGAGCCATTTTACCAAGGACTCCTCGGGTGTTAGATGCAACATCTGTGGCGCAAGTTTCAGCCAGGGCTTGTGTTTACAGTTTGACTTTTTTATTTATCATTGTATGTTTACAGTTTGACTTTTTTATTTATCATTGTATGTTTACAGTTTGACTTTTTTTCTACTTACTGTGTTTAAAGTTTGACTTCTTTATTTATTATTGTGTTTACAGCTTGTTCTTATTTATCATTGGTTTACACTACAGTTCTTATGTTGACAGTTTTATAATTAAAGTTCCTTGTTTTAATTTATAGTGCTCCGTCTCTGTCTTGAATCATATGGGTGTTACAATAATTTGTGTTCATATACAGTATATATCCTGTGTATATTAATGAATTCATTATATATATCAGCCGATATATCGGATATCGGCTTTTTTTTGCCCCCAGTATCGGTATCGGTATCGGCCCCAAAAATCCCATATCGGTCGGGCTCTAGTATTCATAGGAAGATACAGACTCAATCACATCACCCTGAGCTGTGATGATAGATGGGAGGTTCTGCGACCTCTTTTTTGAGTTAGTGAACATCATCAGCTTAGTTTTGTCAGAATTCAAAACCAACTTTAGCTCCCTCAGGTTGTCTTGTACAATATCAAAGGCCTCCTGCAGAAGGCAAAGGGCTTGATTCAGCGTGGGGGCTGAGCAATACAGAACAGTATCATCTGCATATAAATGAAAATTAGCAGTGGGAACATTGTAACAGATACTGTTAATGTACAGGGAAAATAAAAGTGGTCCCAAGACTGAGCCCTGTGGTACTCCACTTTGTACATGAAGATATCCAGAGGACAAGCCATCAAAGATTAAAGCCAGAAAATTCTAATTTTTTGGAGCTGAAAGGTTTGTTTCACTTTCTGCTAAAATCCATAAAAATCAAAATGTCCATAAAATTCAATATATAGATTTTTTTGTATCTCATTTGATACATTAGGTGTTTTTGGAAAATGATAATCCATTTGAGGACATTTTTTATCATTTATCTGATTGTGTTCAGATGTTTTTTTTGTCATTTGTTGATCATATTGAGATGAAAGAGGTAATATAAAAGTATGTATCAAATATGATACAATTGGCTTTATAGGGTTAATGCACTTTGCTAATAATGTGCATGCCACTTCACATTTTTCCATATAAGGTAATTTAGATTAAATAAATCCCAGTTCACAAATATGTGTTTTAATAGAGTTATATTTAAACTGAAGTTCATCTACTTGCCCTGAAATTTTAGGATCTTTACTTAAACAATGTTGCTTCTTCAGTTAAATGATATCATGCTCAATGTATTTCACAGTTGTTTGGTTGTTTCTTTCACTGAAGATGAAAAGGATAACGCACCCTCTAATGCAGGCTTTTAACGTGTACAATAATGTATGCTCTGTGCCTCAAACAACCCCACTTCAAAAACAGAGAACAATCATCTTATGGATTGAAGACTGAGAGGAATTTTTTGATTGTTTCCGTATCAAAATTTCAATCCATCACCATTAAAGAGGACTTCCCCACCAACGGGACAAGTGAAACAAAAAACTTTTATTTCTCTGTCCTCCTATGTTTTTACTGTCCATAAGGCATTTATACTCTCTCTGTATCACGATAATTTATTTCCATAAATGCTCAAAAACTTCAAGCATGCAAGAATTCCACATCATAAGAGAGCAAAATCAATAAGAAATGATTGAAAAAGAAAGCAGGCGAAAAGACAAGTTGGAACAAAAATGATCATGATTATTATTTTGCATAATGAGGGTGCAGATCGCAATTGGGCAGGGTAAGTTTGGTCTGCGGTGACATGGGACTCACATTTCCTGGTGGCACCCCTTACTGAAAAGATACCATTTTCCTATTTCAGGTGAAAATGTGTGAGCAACCCTAAAGTGAAAATACATTTTTTGTGTAGTCCACAACCCCGATCACTGTCTTCCCTACAAACACTGAGCTCCTTCCTGTTTTTTTGTCATTATTACCTGGGGACGAGACACCTCTGCAGGAGGATGTGAAGTAGCATAAAGGACAAGACGGCACAGGCTGAGAGTAAACACTGATCCAGCAACAGAGGGAGATCCTGAGGGAAGAGAGAAAAAAAAGTGTGAAGAAAAATAAAACATATAAACACATAGACTGGAAACTATTGTGCTTTTCAGACTCAGACTCGAAAAATCATTTGAAAAATGTGTCTTAGAAGCATTTGATTTAACAACATTATGGAGGCTTTATCAGTTTTCATGTTTGCACAGGTTAAAAAACCTAAACTTAAAGGAACACTACACCCAAACAACGATTTGGCCTCATTTTCTACTCACCCTCATGCTGAACAACACTGTGGAGTAGTTTTGGAACATCTAGGATGCAGCCGGAGATCTGGGGGTATACTCGCTGTCCACTGACATTGATATCATGACTTAGATACGAGCCCGAACGAACAGTGTCCTTAAAAGTCCACAAAATTCAGCAATATTCCTCCATACTGCTCGTGCACTGTAATCCAAGTGTCCTGAGCGGGTAACGTCCACCATTTACTCAAAACAACATCATTTAGCACATGTTTATAGCCTAAACAGTACTACTTGTCATTTCTATGATACACTTACGGACGGAGCGCTGACCAAACAAACGAATGCGCACTCTGCAATAACTAAGAGCTTAGAACAAGGAACAAGAAACAAGAACACAAGAAATCCCACATTCTGCTGACCCCTCTTGTGTCTGTCCACGGCTCCGTCGCTCACAGCAGAATGTGGGATTTCTTGTTCTACGCTCCTAGTTATTGCAGAGTGCGCATTCGCTTGTTTATCAGCTGCTCCGTGAGGCACCCGTAAGTGTATCATAGAAATGCCAAGTAGTGCTGTTTAGGCTATAAACATGTGCTAAATGATGTCGCTTTGAGTAAATGGTGGACGCTCAGGACACTTGGATTACAGTGCACGAGCAGTATGGAGGAATATTGCCGACTTTTTGTGGACTTTTAAGGACACTGTTTGTTCGGGCTCTGACCGAAGTCATGATATCAATGTCAGTGGACAGCGAGGATTCCCCCAGATCTCCGGCTGCATCCTAGATGTTCCAAAACTACTCCACAGTGTTGTTCAGCATGAGGGTGAGTAGAAAATGAGGCCAAATCGTTGTTTGGGTGTAGAGTTCCTTTAAAAGAGGAAGCAATTGGCCTCCACTTTGGTTTCTCAGTCACAGAGTTTATTAGGAGTGGGAGAAAAAAATGATTCACATATGTATCGTAATTTTTTGTCTGCTGATTTTTAAATAGATTTTTTTGTTCAAAAAGTGACGGTGTTAGCGGGAATGAGAAATACAGCGGAGCTCTGGGCAGACGAGGGAGAATGATGATGAGATGATGAAAGATGATGATGGGTGAGTAACTAACCACTTTGAAACTATAGCCTTTTTAAATCTTGATAGCAAAATTGAATATTTTCTTGAAAAAACTCTGTTGCCTAAAAAGTTAGTAAGCCACTTTTATATGCAATCCAGGCTTTTGAAAAGATGGAGTATAAACAGCTGGTTAATATATATTGCTGAATAAATCCTAAAAACAGACTCACATGTGATGTGTATCTTTCCTGATATAGTCTGGAGGCATCATCATTGTTCATCTTTTTCGCTGGTGTTAAAAAGTTAACTAAAGATTGCAAAAATCGGCAAGATCGTACAATCGCAATTTAAATCGAATTGGCACCCAAAAAAACGCAATAAATCAAATCAGGGGAAAAGTGAATCGTCCCAGCCCTAGTGTTTATGTTCCTATGATCAACATGGTGCCATATAAAAAACAACCACTGTGACAGCAAAGTGTGTCACATGAAACTGAGAGAATAAAATTATCTCTGTCATATCTGTTTGATCTGAGCTGGCAAGTTGTAACAAGGAAAGAGAGAAAAGGGAGAGAGAGAGAATCATGAGAGCAGAGCCACAAAGACAGAGAGGCCACAGAGGAGAGCGTCCTGACACACGAGGCTGATGCCTTTATAACCGTTATTCAACGTTCTGAACGCACTCGAGCTTGAGCTGGGGATTTGTTGTTTACAACAAGGCAAAATTACAAAGACAAAAAGAATATCTGCCACAGTGGCCATCACAGGCGCTTTCCATCCACTTAAACTGTGACTTGAAGCGTGAAAGCAATTTTTAAGAGAATCGCTTTGTAAGTAAACAAATGCCAAAGCTGATTTTTCTTCTGCACAGAATAATGCCTAAGCACTTAAGTCTAATGTACAATTATGCCTGTTTAAAGGGACTGGTTATGTTTAAGGGTCAAACTGCAGACAAAATCAATGTGCTGTCAATGCTGTCTTTAAAAGGCACATTAAAAAAGGCTCCATCATCGTCTGTCTACCATCTGTGGGAAAAGCTGGCCTTGTATTTGTGCAGCTGTTCACTAGATTTCCTGTTTGGACTTTGAAAGTGAAATTTGTATCATGCCAAAGTCGACTTCAAAAGCCGTCAAAAACGCCAAACCTCATGGAGATATATACTTAATTTCAGGCAAATACTTTAGGTCCATAATAACCTTAATGTCTAAATGGTTTTTAGTGTTCTGATGGCTCTACATCTCTACATCTAAGCTGCTCTACACTAGGGATGGGATGAAATATCGTTTGGCAATATATCGCAATACAGTATGTGACGAAATGCATTGTGCTTGAAAAAAATGGATCGCGAAATAAACACGTCACATCCGGTAATAGCGCATGTGACCAGAAGTAATGACAACAAACATTAGCACCAACTACCTTGCCTCCATTAAGCTGAATGACGGAGTCGAATGAGGTCGAAATTGCGGACACTCCGCCTGGATACAAGTCATCTGTCTGCAGTATTTTGGCTTTCTCATTAAAAAGACAAAGATGGCGAAAACGAGCCTACTGCTCGTTAGCATACACTCTAACCTCTCTAGGGTTGGAGAGAGTGTTATTGTTTGTGTTTGGCCTGTTAGGCCTTGTGTTTTAATGTGTGCAACTCAAACAAAAATAAATAAGTTGTAATCACACGGTTACATTTTTTCATTTATAGTTTTTTGATATTGTATTGTATCGTGACGTATCGTATCGTGACCCGGGCATGTCGAGGTGCAGCGTATCGTGAGTTTAAGTGTATCGTCCCATCCCTACTCTACACTGCAGGTCACATTTACACATTCACATACATTCTCTCTCACATTCACTAACTGTTGGTTCTGAGTTTCTGTGATTGTTGTCCATCAATATCAGCTGACACATTCACACCGCTTCATGCCAATTTACACACCACTGACACAGCAGTGGGAGCAACTTAGGGTCAAATGCCTTTGCCAAGGACACATCATTATGTGTCACCCGGAGCTGGGCTTGAACCTGCAACCTCCTGATTACTGACCAAGCACAAAAAATTATAAATGTATATCAGTACATCTGTTGTCTGATCAAATATCCAATCAGATCGATTGAAAGTAATAGCAATATTAGCCATTGTCTATAAATTGGAGCTTTATTTGGAAACTCCCAATGTGTGACGGTCTCTGCCCAGCAGCGCTGTTCAAACAGGCTAACATTAAACTGCCTCTAACAGAGCATAAGAATGAAGGAAATATTTACTTGCTTCTCTGATGTGAAACAACAGTTTGGGCTAAAAAAGGTCACCAGAGAAAGACTGCTCAGCTTTATACGCCAACCAAGTTTACATCTTTGACTGTCTGTGACAGACATTAGTTCTAAAATGATCTCCTCTTTTTGCCAATCACCTATTTAGCGCTCTAGTCCAATTGGTGCAGACAATGTGTTAATGTCAGCCTGATATCAGTTTCTGAATGTATGTTTGCTTGCCACAGCTTATCTAAAATATGAAAGGCACAGACCACAGCAGCTCTCACCACTATCCCACCGTGTGTTCATTACATGCATGTCAAAAACTGTATTAAATAAACAAATGGTATGAATTAAATCATTTTTTTACTGCAAAAAATCTGTCAAAGAATTAATCTCTTTTCAAGTTGTAATACAGTCACAAAAATACACACAAACTTAATGATTTTATTAAAGATTAAATAACAGAATAATGTCAATTTAATAACTAAAGTCAGCTTTTGTGTGAATGTATTCAAAAGTGATTTTAAAACAAGGGGATTTAAAAAAAAATGATATGGCTAAGAACAAGATAGCACAGACAAAGCTAAAGATTCCCTGAATACAGATGTTTCGCAGGCATTAATGTTTGGTGTTAATGTTAAAATGTTGAATAAGAGTCATTTTTGTCAGAATAGTTAAATCTTCTGGTTTGATCATTATAATACAACCTTGTTAAATTTGTACATGATATTGTCCAATATGAATTGCAGACCCCTATTGCACATTGTATTAATATCATAAAGTGATAGGCTTTGTTAAAGATGCTATGAGGAGTTTCTAAGTAATTACAAAAAAGTCTCAGTTTTAGATGCGTGATCAAAATACACACTTTAAGATGAGTTTTATAGCATCAAAATAGATCATCTATAAATGCTATTCCTTAGCTAAGTGGTCGGGTTGGACAGGGCTGGTCTGGCCGCGATACTCAACTTCGGGAACAAAACAATTAAAACTAGAGCAAATTTATATTACTCAGACACGTCTTAGAGCACCGGGCTGTAAGTAGTGATATATAGCCGGCTACAAAACTACAATGTTAAGTTTTCCATAAATTGCTTGTTGTCACACATCAAAAACTACCGCTATGTAACTAGAAAGAGATACATTACCTCGTGGCATTGCATCCTGTAAGTTGTTGAAAAAAGAAGTTGTAAAGCAATGCAGAGTTCTGAGGAAGGTCCGAGCTGCATTTATTCGCATCACAACAAACACACGCTTTGGCTTGGGTCACGTCTTTTGGTGCATTCCAGTTGTAGTCAGAAGTAGGAATTTCCGAGTTCCGAGTAGGAAACTGCAACTGGAACGTCCCCCGAAGTTGGAATTTCCTACTGGGAACTCGGTGAAACCTCGCCACCCCCGAGTTGACAATCAAAGATGGATGCCCCCAGTGTGAACAGTTATTTAGCTCCTGTAATCATCAATTTATTTGCACTTCTGACTGGGTGTGTCGCTCTAGATCAGCTGTATACATAGTATTGTTAGACTTATATTTACAAAAATGCTGCCATAGTGATAATCACATTCCTCATGTGATATTTGTGAACAACAACGCAGGGCATGCTAACAACAGCTAACAATAGCCTGGTAGATCGGTATGTTTTTTCCAGCTTTAACTGGAACTCAGATGATGTCACTCCTAGTTCTGAGGTCAATGGAACGTAGTTAATGACAGTCGCCGTGCATGCTCATGGGTAGCAGAGTCTTTATGTCGCCGGGAATAGATTCTCCTCATAGCACCTTTAAATCAGCAAATACTGCATTGTTGTCCAAAGAGTTGACAATTTACTGTATTGAACCAAACCCTCTACTCATGCCCCTCCTGGCCCTTCCCAGAGATCAAAAGTAAGAAGTAAAAACTCATTTAAACTCTCTCACTTCTTTTCTTCATCTGCACATGTAGATCTGTTCACACATGCACAGCTGAGGAGAAGGAACTCTTAATGCAACTTGGCAGCTGAAATCGCGTTGCACATTCAAGTTGCATCGCCTGTCCTCAAATAGCTCATGCCGTGGTTCAGTGAGATCATGCCCCCTAAAGTTTCACCACCATCAGATCATATCATAAAAAAGGATGCATTAGCTGACATCATTCAAACTGCATCCTTTCAGTCACCTAACAAAGCACTGCAGCTGATGGGCCTGCAGCAGCATCGTCTGTCAGCAGCACCTCCAGTTGGGAGTTCTGCTGTCTCCTTGAGGGGGAAATAATGAACGCACTAACTAATTTTCCCACATGGACATGGATTGTCACTCTGTGGGCCGAAATAAAAACAATCTGTCACAGTTGTCTTCACACACTCACATACAATGTCGCCTGATAGTTCAAATATTTCAACTTTGGTGATTGAGCAACCTGCTCGAACATTCAATGTGACCCAATAACACGACCAAGTCACCCAGATCCTGTCTGTCGCATCACTGGAGCCCACTGCGGCTGTGGTTTGGTGTGAATGCAGCTTTATGGGGTGTCCACACAGAGATAAATTCAGGTAAGTTTTTCATGGTATAGTTGAGTCCACCACATGGATGCGGTGTTGTGGTCGCCCCACAAACGCACATTTTTGGTAACATTTGTACAGCCAAATACAGATATTTTCAGAACCATGAATAACCCCAACCAGAGCATGGGAGCGGACCAGAGCGATTAGATTTCCCGCTCCTCATGCACAGTTCCTTGTGCCGCCTCCTCCGCTCAGAGTGGATACATGCCGCTCCACCAATTATCGCCCTGTTTCCACTCAGACACCACTCAAAGTTCTCACTGCTAAAAAACTGCTACTCGGAATTGGATAAAGAAAAAAAGAAATAGAGGATTAGAGGAAGTGACCTGCACTGAGGTCTGAGAGCTTTTGCGCTGTCCATGGTGCTGAACCTGACAAACAGACTGAATCAGCACCACGGACAGCGCAGCATTATGTCTCATTTCACAGTCATCTGTGAGGCTGCAGCGACACTGAAGGGAGGTCTCTGAGTCACCACCAAACCCAACTTTTAAATAGAGCTGCAGCTATCAAACCTTTTTGTAATCGATTACTCTATCAAATTTTTGTCGAGTAATCGGATAACAGTTACATTACGCTCACTGCTATTTTTTTTTTTTTTTTTTACATTGAATCACTACACATTATTATTATTAGTAACACACAAAACAGAAAAGCCAGGTCACTTAAATTAACAACTTATTTTTCTTATTTTGAACATTCTGAGCATAAATGGGATCTCAAAATCAAAATCTATACTTTTATTTTTACTCTGGGCCATATCTTGTTTTTTTCAGTATTTTTTTTAAGTATGGTTATTTTTATTTTGTGTTCATGCTTGTCTGTTTTTGCTAAATTATTGCCTTTACTACTGTACCATATTGATGATCTTATTTTGCTTACTTTATTTCTAGGACCAAATAATATCATACTTAGATACTAAGATAATTTAACTAGCTAATGTACATTTCTATAACATATGAAAGCATTCCCTACACCTGCTTCCTCTACTCACTGTCAGTGTTTCCTGTTCTACTCTCTGCAATCAAATTAAATGTAAAGTTATTGGATGTGAAAAGTATGTGAACAAAATACACATGATTCTGGGGAAGTAGCCTCTGCATTGATTTACATTCTGAACCAGCCTTTACACGGAGCCATAATCAAAGTAGGTTATTTACTAGCCCATATCTCAGTTACTGATCACATTAGCTGCTTCTGTTGATGTATCATGATTGTCACCCTGTTGTGTAGCTCTGACGCACAGACCGGATGTTTACTGTTCATGCTAAGCTACGTGCTAAGCTAACTCCGTTTGACATCAGACACACTGCACTGTGTTTTCTTTTCGTCCCTTCTTGTAGTGACCACACACTTGGGACACTCTCTGCCATTTCTTCTGCGGACTCTCTCCTTTCTGTCCCTCTCTTTTCTCTTCCTTCATGATTTTACTAGCCACGCAGCAGCGGAGGTAGCAGGCGCGTTGTGCCACAGAAATGGCCATCCGTGTCAAACACCGTGCTCTGCATAGTAGTCCAGATATGTATTTTATATGTATAATTATATATTAAACGAGGCTTTGAGGCATACAATTTGCCTCGAAGATATTTTGTAATCAAATAATCGAGATTATTCGAGGAATCGTTTCAGCTCTACTTTCAAATACATTAATTTGAATCTGGGGAGAATCCCTTGTTTCCATAGCAGCTGCTGCAGAAAGACAGCGACAACCAGCATGTCAAACTGGGCTTTCCGCCTGAACAATCCAGGACACTTGAGATGCCTGCGCAATGTTGACATACTAATAATAACACCATCCTCATTTTTCAAAAACATCAGTATTTCCCAGTGTCTTAAACCAAGAAGATGGTAATAGCAGATTAACTGTGATAGCACCATCGTAGCCACTTTAAGATGTTCTATTTTTCTTTATCTTTTCTCATAATTATGAGATGAAGTGTCAAGATAATTAATGACATTATTGTCATCCATCTCACAGGAACAGTTCACTTGTATGACCTCTCAGCATCCTTTTCAAAGCACTTTGTAAACTCTATGGTGAAGTTGTCACCATCCAATTCCCGGCAGAAAACTGTGTGGGTGGCTGAGCTATTAATTATGCACAGATGCATTTTGGGTGAGACATGCATCAGACACATGCTGTGAGCGGTAGCAGATCAAAATTGGAGTGCGAGGCAAAAGATAAGGTGACACTCGAGCTTTTTTGAAAAGTAAAAAAAAAAAAACTCTGTGCTCTGACCAATGTCCTTCTGCTCGTGCTCCCCGCTCACTCTTGATCCGCTCTGCTCACCTGCTCTGGCCCCAACCCTTCCTTAAACCACATGCACTAAAAACATTAACAGAATACTGTTGCGTTTGTGCTACAGAAGCTAGTGAGCTTGTTTTGGCTTTTACAGAAAAATCCACAGATTCCACTCTGATCAATGGGAGGATGCAGAGAACAGCCCACAGCAGCTTTTCTTTACATATGTCATGATGTATATTTGATGTTTCATGTAATCTTTGGTTTTGGTACATGAGTGCAGCAGCGTCACAGCACCACTTCCAGGCCTGGCATACTGTACATACCACAGTGTTTTTAGAGGCCGTTCTAAAAATAAAGACATTATTTTTCTCTGCGTTGACAGGGCCTTGCTGTACAACGTACAGGCAATAGACATTAACAAGTATTTGGGCAGAGTTCTTGACCACAGAATGTGAAGTTTCTTGAGGGAGAGCTGCCAAAGAAAATGTCAGTAGGGTAGAGAGAAGGGGAAAGATATCTCTGAGGCACCTTGAGCGAGGATGAGTGATGGACAGTGGCGTTTGTTGTAAGGGGGAGTCTGTGACTGTGGGATTCCTTCTCAATGACAAACTGGACCGTTAACAGAGTATTAAACACACAGTTAGACCTAATCAGAACTTAACTAAAACAGGCTAATTTACTGAACTATGTACTGGTCATTTCAACTCTTAAGCAAAAGTCAGAATTACCCACGAAGACCAGGGATGGGACGATACACTTAAACTCATGATACGCTGCACCTCAATATGCCCGGGTCACAATATGATACGTCATGATACAATATCAAAAAAGTAAAAAAGAAAAAATATTAATGTGTAATTACAACTTATTCGTTTTTGTTTGAGTCGCACACAGGAAAACACAAGGCCTAACAGGCCAAACACAAACAATAACACTCTCTCTAAACCTGGAGAGGTTACAGAGAGTGTATGCTAACGAGTGGTAGGCTCGGTTTTGCCGGGGTCGTCTTCACATTTTTATGGTGATGCTGAAGGTGGTGGTTCATGTTTGTTGTGTTGGAGGCGGTGTACAGAATGAAAGCATAGCAAAGTTTAAACAAAGTCTTAGTCTTGTCAATTACTCTATTGTCATCTTTGTCTTTTTTTAATGAGAAAGCCAAAATACTGCCAGACAGATGACTTGTATCCAGGCGGAGCGTCCTCAATTTTGACCTCATTCAACTCCATCATTCGGCTTTTTGGAGGCAAGGTAGTTGGTGCTAATGTTTGTTGTCGTCTCTTCTGGTCGCATGCACTGTTACCGGACGTGATGTCTTTATTTCGCGATCCATTTTTTTCAAACTCGATGCATTTCGTCATGTTCTGTGTCGCGACATTTCACCAAATGATATTTCATCCCATCCCTCATGGTGACGTACTCAAAATTGCCTTAAAATAATTTTGTTGGTGACTCTATATGTGTAATGAACAATTCAAAAGTTTTAGATAGAAAATCTTAAGGGTTTCTGAATAATAGTCCCTTGAAAAATGGGTGTTGTGTCTGTTTTTGACATTCACAAATTGCATGTTCCCGAGTAGCCAATTTTGGATGTCAATATCTCTGAAACAAGCACAGATTTCTAGCTGAAATTTGTTTTTCCTGGAAAATTTAGGTCAAGGTATTCAGATTCTATCATCAAAGGATTCTCTCTTCAATTTTCTGAGTTCATGGTCTCCAAAGTGTTTATGTTTTAATACCCAAAACTAGAAAAATCAACTTTCAGAGGGCCAATCTCAGCCGACGATAATTGAAACAGGCTATTGATGCAGGATTCGCTCAATTTGAAGACACAAATTTATGCCGGAGGGAACCTGACAGCGAAAGTTTTAATTAAGAAGTTAGGTTAGTCTAAAAATTGCTTTAAAAATACAATTTTTGATCAGTTTTGACAGGCAAATTAACCATGGGGGCAACAAACCATGTTCATGATTCTCTGTCGACAGAACTGTAAATATCTTATAATTATTAACTTGAAAATCTGCTTGTTTTCTCACCTCCTTTATTTGGAAGGTGAATGGATGAATGGCATCAAAAATGGGCACAACACCTCTTCCTTTAAGGCAAATAGTTCAGAAACCTTTAAAATATTCCACCTAACTATGCACATGTTCATACAAAAGAACCTCTGGCTGATCCTATTGAATAACCCGTACATGTCTCACCACTCTTTATAAGCTCACAGTGTCAGCTGCAGTACACAGAACACTGTCATTACAAATGAATACTGAACACATTTTTTACAAGTTTCATTAGCCTTGCATTTCTTTAAATCAGAAGGCACAATCAATTTTCAAACATCCAAAACATTTAAATGACAATTTAAATAATACATAATTGAGATACATCTACAGCTGAGTGACAAAATCAGAAATGTTTCTATTGTGTTGCAAATGATTCCCAATGAACTATTACTTAAGATAAATCATTATTATTATAATAATAATAATAATTATTATTATTATTATTATTATGAATCATTAAGAGTTGTTGTTTATAATAATAATAATAATGTTAAAATGACAAAAACAATAATAATAATAATGCTAATAATAATAATAATAACAATTATAATAATATACTACTAAAAATAATAATAATGAAATAATAATAATAATAATAATAATAATAATAATAATAATAATAAAATAATGATAATAATAATAATAATAATGATAATACATTTTCATTTTAACAGACTTTAAGTTTGAAACAAATCTTGAAGTGCAAACACAGCATTGTTAAACAACGATAGAATGTCAATAGTTGCAAGAAAATAAAAACAGCCATTTGAAACTCACATTGAAAAGCAAGTTAAAAATTATAAGAAAATCTGCCATGTTTGGGGCCCATCAATTTCTGGACATTCGAGTCAGGGATAGGCTATATTAAAGATAAAAGTCTGTACATTTCTTTCAAGTATTATTGTGATAAAACTTCAGATCAAGATGTTCCAAATATATATGGAAACTGTGTTTGAGAAACAGATATACTGTTTTTACAAGCTCTAAAATTAATGACAAACAGTTTGTGTGTTTAGTATCGTGTAATTGAAAAGCATGGAAAGCTTTTATCAAGCCACTATGAAACTACAGAAATGGATGCTGAGCTTAGAGACAGTGACAATTTTTTCAACCTCCAACTCATGTTCTGACCTGTTGCTTGAGCACTTCATTCATATACAACAGAGTGAGCACACCATGCAGCACTGTGAGCCTCTGATGAAGATTACTGTGTGTTTGTGATTGTGGAAGGCCAAAATTCAAATAACCACACAGCTACATGAACAATGCAATAGTTTTAACTATGGCAGTGAAGAATTGTTGGCAGAAACATGTTGAAATAATTTTATCTTAACACCCACCAGACAGGCAGAATGACCTGAACAGGAAACTGAGTGAAAATGTCTGATTTGTTTCAGATTTTTCTGACAGTTTAGTCTCTTTACTAAATATGAATACTTACATTTATTTATGCCATTAAAATGTTCTGCTTTTTGTGTAACTGCCCTCCACCTGCAGACATAGTGATCTCAAAGGTAACATTCCTTGAATCAATTATACAAGCATATATGTCATTCATTGAAAACATCTTGTAAGGGCAGCCTTTTACCGGTGTTATATAAAGAGCTTTGAAATATGATGGAAGAGGAAATAGAGTTACCAATTAAAATTACTATGGAATCTTCAGACCCTGGTGGCCTTAGCGTTGTGGACATATTGAGGCTTTGGTGTTCAAATGAATATTTTTATGGCTGGTTATCTCTCACAGTGGGTAAGAATGTACATTTGGCAAAGACTTTGAGATGTGTAAAATAATTGGCTGAATTACTGAACATTTTTCACTAAACATTTTTTCCCTTTAGCCCTTAAAAAGTCTGCCATTGTTCAATTTGTGAGAAAAAAAATATTTCAAAGATCTCTCCACAGTTCCTGGGAGAAAAAACAAGTTAAACTTTCTTAATGACCTAAAAAAAAATCACTCTAGAAAGTTTTCCACAACTTAAAAGTACAATATGTTGGCAAATGCACAAACGCCTTGCAAGCGTTAAAAATTAAGCTCATATCAAATTGATATTTCAGTTGTGCGTTTTGAACTATGTGGGGTACACTACACAGTTTAAAATGCTAACAACGCCTGAGTCTTTAATGCATTTCCAGGCTTTATGCCCCAATGATTGTGTAAAGAGACATTGCACGGGAGCAGGGAAGGCCAAAGGGCTATGTCTTCATACAGTGACCAATCAGTGCAAGCCAAATACTTACTGTACAAATAAATAGTCACTGTTTTTTCTTCTAAGTCTATGACACTTTAAATCTGGTTTGGCTAATATACATTTTTATAACAGAAGGGAGGCTCTATATGTTGAGAGCTGCATATTTTCGCACATCTGGTTGCGATACTTCCTTAAGTGTTTGATAAGACATGCTTGTATCTCACTGAGTTTGACACTATAAACCCAAAAGTAAAGCACCTGCACCAACAAGCTAACTTGGATTTCTCATCTCCTCAGTTCCATGGAGGTTTCCACAATTCAAACCTGGCAAGTCTCCATCAGCAGACTTTTTCTGTGTGCACCCCAGTGTGCACAGGTAGCCTCATGTATCAGAAGTAAACAGCAGTTCCCAATCCCTGCAAAAATTGTGTGATGCCTGTTTTTCCTCTTTTTAAGTCCTGCTGCCGAACAGTTGATTAATGCACTGCTGGCAGAGGGAAACAGGCTATTTGTGGCATGAGAAGTGTCCAGTCCCACTTAAAGGGATAGTTCACTTTTTTTAAGTGGGGTTGTATGAGCTCCATGTGGCCACTAAGTACTTCAGATGCAGTAGAAAGTTCTCTCCTCTCCCTCAGTAAGCCACAGTCTGTAAAAGTCAGTTACATAGAGCTAGCCACAAACAGGGAAGTACCGTACCAAGTAGAAAGGGTACTTCTTCTTGAGTCACATATTCCTCCGAGCAGTGCTGCCGTGAGCCACTGAATCACTCTGCCTCTGATTATGCACGACTGTACATGATTGACGAGGCTGGTGTGATCGCGATGATATGGGATGAAATGACTGTCTCACCCCTGGACACACCCCGTAAATACACCGTCAGTAGCGTTTCTACAGCGCTTCGGGGGTGTTCATCCCGCTCCAGCTAGGTTAATACAGCGATGTGATGAGGATTCCATGAATTTCCATCCTGCTGACACGTCAGCCCTGCTCGAGCTCAGTTCACGTCACGTAAGCCCCGACTGAGCCCCGTCGCTTGCGCTGTCTTGAACGGGACACAGTCGGGGCACAAACGGATACATCCTTGTCAGTCGTCCTCATAAAGTTTTCAGGACTGAGCCATGATCAGCCCGACTGAGCTCCGAACATGCCACGCTAATATCGTTCGCATTAGGACTGCACTAGGCTTCCAACCTGCTATAATGAGAGCGGCAATTCTCCACGACAGTTTTGAACAGTTCAAAACTGTCGGGACCCTTCCACGTTCCCCGCTGTTCATCCACGACTATACAACGGTGATCCAGACCAAGTAGCACTTGCACCACGACCAAAGCACGTTTTATCAGGACTATGACAATCTTGCACAATCGCCATGAGAAACGGGAAAGTGTGACTGGGGCTTTAGCGACTTCATATGCCAGTTTTTGCCTTGTATAACTTTTATCAGGTATTGTAACTTATTTGTTCTGACTCTTAGCGATGTGAGGAATGAGGAAGAGACAGCGTAGGAAATTTAAAACGAGTTATTATGACAGCGAGCGATGATGAAGTTCCATTCAGTTTGGAGCCAAGAGGAAATCTGTATGAACCAGAGTTCACAGAGCTGCTGCACATGGACACCCAACAGGCAGAAAGAAATACATAATCATCTGTGGAAACTGGAGGTGAAGAAAGAGTCTGAAATACACAGTGGTGCGAGTGTATGAACTGTGACTCAATGCCCACAGACTTCGAGTGCTGCTGCTGCCACCAGTAGATCTTGGTCACAGACCAACTTCAGGACCTGTCTGAGTCAGAAGATACTGGTGACTCTCACACCGATTGTTTCTCTCATCAAACAGATGATCCTGCTCTACTCAATCCCAAAGTTTTGCGAACATTCTTCAATTTCCCAAAGAGAAACTGGAAAACACACCCCTAGCCTGAAGGACCTAAAGAAAGTTTCTCCTCAAAGTAAGTAATATTGATCTGTCAGAGACAAACAAGCAGAGTAGAGGAGGCTGTTTACCATAACATTGCTGTTTACTTGTGTGTGTGTGTGTGTGTGTCTCTCTCTCTCACACACACACGCACACACACACATACACAACCACTATTGTGTATTAGCCACTAACGTTAGCCGTTTCTGACTTAATAATAAAAATACCCTATCTTCTAATGAAAGAATATATTTAGGTTTTCATATGACTATATATTTATTGTTTAATAGATACGTACACACAATCTGTCTGATAACTGGTAACAAGAGCTGTAGGCATTTGCTGTATAAGTGCATGCCCTTGTTACAGTGAAAGCTATGAGTGCTCCATGATGCACATCTGGTTCTGCATTGAGGGGAGCATCACAAAAACCCGATCTCAGAAATACTTGTTAAATAACAATCTGCTATCAATCAGTCAACAACCAGTGTCTGAGGTCACTAGCTTGTTGTGTTTACAACAGCTAAGACGGAGGCGGAGTGATTCAGTGGCTCGCAGCGGTGTAGGAACACGTGATGTGAGTAAGCTAGTTTCAGATAAACTTTATATTATTCAAAACTTAATGCACTCAAAAACATTTCTAGGTAGCGTACTCTTTAACTGTGGTTTTATTTTTTGATGGGAGTCTGTTGTATTTGGTTACTTTCCTGTTTGCCGCTGGTTCTAAATAACAGACTCTTACAGAAACTGAATTATCCCTTTAAAACATCCCAAATAATCCCACTGAATACAATGACCCACTTGTTCACCTTAACTCACCTCTCATTTCTTTCTTTACTCTGACTGTATTTCTATATGGGGCGTCAGTGGCGCAGTTGGGTAGTGCGCTTGGTCAGTGATCGGGTGGTTGCAGGTTCAAGCCCAGTTCCGGGCCACACGTGACAAAGTGTCCTTGGGCAAGATACTTAACCTCAAGTTGCTCCCACTGCTGCATCAGTGGTGTGTAAATGTGCATGAAAGGGCGTGAATATGTTATGCTGCATTCACACCGCAAGCGACTCAGCTACCAAAATCGCGTCGCCGACTGACGTGGCATCGCACGTCCATAAATACCTCATTTTGGTCACCGTTGCCGTCGGCCGTTGCTAGGTGATGTCATGTCTGTATCCTTTTCACTTATCAACCACAAAACACTGCAGCTGATGATGTAGCAGCATCATCTGTGAGTTTCCCACAGTCCGTCTAGGCGGAACTAATGTCCTCACTGACTGTTTCCCACACGGACATGGATTGTTACTCTGTAGTCTGGATGTATAACTGTCTGTCTAGGGTATCGTACACGTGCACACACCTGCTGATTGATCAACTCTTTTTTACTTTGACATCGCGCAACAGCTATGTTGTAGTGTGAAAAGCGGCTGTCACATCGCGGGAGGGTAAGCCCCGCCCCATCGCGGCTGTACATTGACTTAGAATGTAGAGTGATCACCGAGGTAGTACAAGTAGCGTCCAGTGTGAACGCACCTTTAGAGATACTGATGGATGACTAACATAGAAACTCTGAACCATCAGTGAGTGAATGTGAGAGCAACTGGGTGTGAATGGGTAAGTGTGACCTGTGGTGCAAAGCAGCTTTGAGTAGTCAAAGACTAGAAAAGCGCTATATAAGCTCAAGTCCATCTATGGAGGTGATTCAAGCATTCGTTGAGTAGCTGATTAGGAAGATGGGATGGGAAGGAGTGGCCAGCCGTATGTTTTTATGTATATTTTTGCTTATATCTCTCTTTTTTAAACATCATTTTATCTGTGATACTTAACTGCTAATCCTAATTTCCCTGAGGGAGTTTTTTCAAGGGGATTAATAAAGGTCTATCTAATCTAATCTATCTACACTCACTTAAGCACTTGAGCCAGATTCTGCCACGACCTGTCTGCCTGTCAACCTGCTGCTGTCATAACGTTCAATTGTGTCTTTGCTCCTCTACAGTCGGTGCTCAGCTGTGATCTCGGCAACCCTCTTCTACCCAGTAATCTCATCAGTGTCCAAGTTTAGCTCCTCACAAGTCTTTCCCTCTCCTCAGCCTCCAGACCTCATGACCACCTCAGTCCTTCACATAATAATCCCTGTGGGCTGCTCAGAAGTCTGCTCCTCTTCTTATCCAGAATCTCTTACCACCGCCACCAAAGGGTTTATCTCTTCCTGCACTTCAAACTCAGTACCCCTGAAGTGAATGAAGACAGCCATAGATGCCAAAGATGCTAATTATAAATACTGCACATGTTCATTCATCCTAACTTGTAAAATTAATTACAGTTTCTGGAACTTTATTACTCCTGATTGGATTAATGCAGTCCAATTCATCTGAAGTACACTGTGACATTTTTCCTCTGTTGACTAAATTACTTAAAGGTGCTATGAGGAGAATCAATTACCGGCGACATAAAGACTCTGCTAGAGCACGTGCGGCGACTGTCGTAATGCTGCGTTCCAGTAACCTCGGAAATGGGAGTGACATCATCTCCGACTTATCCGTGTTCCAGTTGAAGTCAGAAAAAAACATGCTGATCTATCAGGCTATTGTTAGCTGTTGTTAGCACGCCCTGCATTGTAAGTCTAAGAATACTATGTATACAGATGATCTAGAGCGACACACCCCAGTCAGAAGTGCAAATAAATGGATTATTACAGGAGCTAAATAACTGTTTGCACCGGGGGCATCCATCTAAGATTGTCAACTCAGGGGTGGCGAGTTCCCAGTAGGAAATTCCGACTTCGGGGAATGTTCCAGTTGCAGCTTCCTACTCGGAACTCGGAAATTCCTACTTCTGACTACAACTGGAACGCACCAAAGGCGTGACCCAAGCCAAAGTGTGTGTTTGTTGTGATGCTAATGCATGCAGCTCGGACCTTCCTCAGAACTCTGCATTGCTTTACAACTTCTTTTTTCAACAACTTACAGGATGCAAAGCGACTTGGTAATGTATCTCTTTCTAGTTACGTAGCAGTAGTTTTTGATGTGTGACAAGCAATTTTTGGAAAACTTAGTATCGCAGTCGTAGCAGGCTATATATCGCTACCAACAGCCCGGTGCTCTAAGACGTGTCCGAATAATATAAATTTGCTCTAGTTTTAATTGTCTTGTTCCCGATGTTGAGTATCCAGGCCAGTCCAGCCCTGTCCGACCCGACCACTTAGCTAAGGAATAGCATTTATAGATAACCTATTTGATGCTATAAAACTCATCTTAAAGTGTGTATTTGGATCAGGCATATATCTAAAAGTGAGGCTTTTTTGTAATTACTAATAAACTCCTCACAGTCCCTTTAAGGTACTTCTGTGCTTCCAAAAGTATCTCTAACGTAAATATGTGCAAAAATGCATTATGGTTTACTGACAACAGTGGCACACCCCATGTCCTCCAAACTAAGTTATGTCATCTTAGTCCCCTGTCAGTGGCCTCCATATTCGTATTTTCCTAGTGGGGCATGTTTTGTCTGTCATGCCAGACATATATTTTGTCTCAGAGGTGGCCCATTCAGAGATAGCTATTTTAGGGCTGTGTGGTGGGCATTTGGAGGAGCAGGGAATCAATCCTCTGAAACCCTGCTACCCTTGACATCACATTTATGTTATTCTTTCAATTGAGAGCCCACCCACAAGAATGTTATATAAAGCATGTTTAAAATGTGGACATCATTTTATGCTCACAATGTTCACTTGCATGCAATGTGTTGCTGACTACAGCAATATATTTGTCAGAATGAAAACTGATGAAAAAATGTGTTCTCATCATAATTACCGAGCCATGTGATGAACCAACATCTGAGTTTCATGAAAACAAGAGCAAAAAAATGCAGCATGCAAATCAGGACAACAGAGGATTTAGGATAAATGTGTGTAAACAGACTTATCACATCCTGCCATTAAGGCACATTGGGACAACTGGCCATTCATACCACTCTGTGTCATACTGAGCCTGGGAGAAAATCTTCCATTCCTCTCGTATCCCATATAGCTGAAATGAAGGGGGATATGAGGACAATCTGCCGCATCAATCACTTTGGAGAACCCAGTGATGAAACTTCAGCACATTAATATGCAACAGTAAATTGCATCCATGATTGATAACAGCAGCCAGGCTACCTGAGAAACCTAAAAGTGTGACCAACATGTCTGATTTATAGTGTAAGATCCCATAAATCATTGGGTAAAACAAACAGGCTCCAAACTCAAATGGCTTCAGAATAGACTGAGACAGAAGTAGAACACATTTGACCACATTAAGGAGGGAGAAGGAGAATCTGAGTAGCTGGACTATTGTCAAGTCAAAGACAATTAGATATTTATGCTTGTGGGTACAGGAGCAACGGTGCTGATTTACATTGTTCCAAAATAAATTACACAACAGATTCAATAATCAATGTAGACATATTAATCACAGACAAGGTGTAGTTCAGGGGAGGACAAATGGCAGCGCAAGGGCCACATGCAGCCCTCCTGTTTACTCAATGTGGCCCACAGGAGGAAGAAATAAAGCTAATGGAGTAGCGCAGGAATAAGTTCAAAAATGCAGAGGTGAGTTGGCATTTAGCACTTCCCAGTTCAACTGAAACAATGAGATTTTAAAACAGCTTTTAAGGCTAAATATCTGAAATATGGTCAGTGATGACAACCCTGGGGTTTCCACAATATACCAGTATGGACAATAACTGCCCTTTTGAATAAATGCAATGATCATATTTTACATTACAGAAAGAAAGTCTCCTCTGACTAGTTTATTCGCTCCCTCTGACCAAAACACTCCCCTCTGCTTCTTCTGCTCTGGCCTCCATAACTCTCCTCTAACTGGCTCTCACTTCTCAGGAGTCTGAGTCCTGCATCTTAAAGAGAACTATCCCAAATTCAGTGTTGCTCCTAAAAATAGCCTCCACCACTCAATTCAGCTATGAGCTAACAAATATTTCTACATAATATCAGATGTCAGGTGTGATTAACATTTATTTGACATAGCTCTTTCAAACTTTAACATGAAGTTTAAATTTAAACAAAGCAAAACAGTTTTTGTCTTGAATAGTTATCCACCAAAACTTGTACATATCAAAAAGAAAATCAACTAAATCACATTTAATAAGAAATTACAAACAAAATATCCAAAATATCCAAAATCCATCCATCTATTATCTTCTCTGCTCATCATATTATTGCTGGGACTGGAGCCTTTTCCCAGTTGACAATGGGTGAGAGGCAGAGGTACACTCTGGAGCAGTCAAGCCAATCACAGAGCCATCTAGAGAGACACCCAACCATTCACACACTAGGGCTGGGTATTTCCAGCCATCCCACAATACGATACGTTTCCCAGTACACATAAATTGTGAAAATTGACTGCGCTTTTAACAGAATTCCCAGCAACTTTTGTTTTTTATTACAAGGAGAAAAAGAACAAGATAAGTTTTAAATGGCTCTACCACTTAAGAACATTAATCCGGGTCGCCATTTTTGTATTAACAATCATATTTAAAGTCTTGTAAAGAGCTGCTGTACAGCCTTATGCTGCGTTCACACCGCATGCTACATACTACCTAGGCGATCACTTTCCATGCAAAGTCAATGTACAGCCGCGACGGGGCGGGGCTAACCCTCCCACGATGCGACAGCCGCTTTTCACACTACCACATACATTGTCGCGCGATGTCAAAGTATACAAAAGTTGATCTTTTAGACGATGTTGTGTGTGGCTGTGCGGCACAACCAATCAGCGGTGTGATTGTGTGCGTGTGTGACGGTACCCGTGACCATAGACATTATATATGTATATAATGTCTATGCCCGTGACAGACAGTTTTTCATCCGGATTACAGAGGAACAATTTATGTCCGTGTGGGAAACATTAGTCAGTGAGGACATTAGTTCCGCCTGGACGGACCGCGGGAAACTCACAGATAATGTTGCAGTGTTTTGTGGTTGATAAAGTGAATGAAAAGGATTTACCTGGAATAATGTCCGCTTACACATCCTATTATATCATATATGATATGATCGTGGTGAAACTCGAGCGACGGCCGACAGCAACAGTGACCAAAATGAGGTATTTATGGACGCGCGACGATACGTCAGTGGGTGACACGATTTTGGTAGCTGGGTCGCTTGCGGTGTGAACGCAGCATTAGAGGAGCTTCAAGATGCTTTCTATCAGATGCAGCAAGATATTATTTTCACTATAGGACAAAAGCCTCTCCTCTAATTTTGGTCAGATAAAACTTTGACATGTGAAATTGCTCGGCTGCCTGTGTCCATCCTGTTTGTGGCAGAACAGGGGAATGAGTCATTCAAGAACTACATACTGCCTAATTCTCTGTAAATACATGCTCAGTGTGACCAACAGATATCAGCAGATGTGAGCAAAGGGCCCTCCACTGCTGAGAAGGATGACAAGGAGATGACAACAACAATGCAGAGAGTCCAAGGCAATGCTTCCATGCTGCTCTGGGCTACAATTAGCCTGACTATGGGAATGCCTGCTGTTAATGCTAACAACCCTGTCCACTCTTTCTATTTTAATTGCCATTTGAACTACACTGTATGGTAGCTACAAGAAGTGCTCCATGTTGTACTGTAAAGTTATTTGCCAAAATGTTTCATCTGACCTGGATTGTGTTTTATTGTATTAAAACAGTATTTAAGGCAAAGAACAAAATGACTTTTATTGATTAGTATAAATGCTTGATGCTTTCTCTCGGGCTTCAATGATACAGAACATGATGCATATTTCCCAGTTGCATCACACAGCATTTTACTCCGTCTCATCACCCACAGCATCTTCCTGCTGCTTTTATGTGCTTGACTACTGGCTATAATGTCATTACTATCAAAGTCAGATTCTAAAAGTGGTTTTCACACCCAGAGCTTGGTTGCTTATTTTCTGATTCACATGAAAAAAAATCTACAAATCTGCATATTTCTTTTGGAAAGGTTTACATCCACACTGCTGTATTATGAAGCAGACCAAACTACACTCAAAGACGGGGCAACATCTTTATGTCACAGACTGCCCTACCATTGTGTAAACAGGCATGGCTATGATGACAAATTGTACTCTGTCAAATAGAAAGGCAGTTAGCAGGCAAGCTACCAACAAAGTGAGTTGTGGATAAAGTGTGCATAAAAGATTGCACAAAGAAGAACATTAACATAATTTATGTTGGACACATCTTATCATTTCAATGTAACAAACAGTGCACAAAGAAAAGCGCTGTTAAAGTTTGCCAGTGTCTACAGCAAACTATAGCGGATAAAAAAACAACATTGTAATATTGTCCTGTCACTGTAAACCTGAAGATGCTTGCACAGAGAAACAGTCTGTGATGTTAAAAAAGTAGGGCAACTTTGTAAAAGGGTTAGTTGCTTAAAACATTTGCATATTTTCTTTGGATCACTTCATATTTATGTTTCTGTGTTTGGTGCTGGCCCAATCCCAAAAAAGGCCCTGGTCTTACATCATTACGCTAAAGCAATGCTATGACTTCATACTGTGCTCTGCATAATGGGAAGAAAACTAGCAGGCCAAGCTAACCACACAGATCACAACACAAGCATTTTTATCAGTGTTTGTAACACCCTACAAAATAGATGTATACAGAGTTAGTCCATTGTTATCAGCCTGGTAGCCATGATGCTCAATACCTCCGCCAGGAGGTTATGTTTTCAGGAGAGTTTGTTTGTCTACCCGTCTGTGAACAAAATAACACAAAAAGTTATGGATGGATTTTGATGAAATTTTCAGAAAATGTTCAGCATGGGAAACGGAAGAACTGATTCAATTTTGGTGTTGATCCGGATCACCGTCTGGATCCGCCATGACAAAAAATGCGATTTTCGTGAATAACTACTGAACTAAAATAGATATCATTATGAAACCAATTGCTAATGGTATGTTTTCATGGTCAAGGAATCTAAATATTTACATGAAATAAAGGTAGGACTAATATTTATGGTAAAAATCACAATATGGGAGAGGACTGTGGTGCTGGCGGAGGTCTGCGCTCTCCGAGTGCTTTTCTAGTTACTACTACTATTATTGCTTATACAACTACAGCAGTGTGATGAGTTCACTTGTCAATCTGTTTCGCTCAGTTACTATCATGTCCTCACTGCAAACAAACCACTTCAGGGGTCAGCAGGAGGAGCTCAGACTACCTCTTTCAGGTGAGCAGAACATGGTTCTTTTTTGCAAAAAGGACAATCCACTTCGATATCGATACGATAACGATACACCTTTCAGCCCTAATCTGTTATCTGTTTCAGGTCTAATTTGATTTATCAATACCCGTTAAGTTTCATCTGTGTCATGCTATCCTCCATGTGCATAACATTCCCTCTTCTCCTCATCAGTTTATGTCCCTCTGCCCTGTTGCTTGTTTTAATGTCTTGTTACCTCCACCAAGGAGGTTATGTTATTGGCATCTGTTTATTTGTTTCTCTGTTAGCAACATAACTCAAAAAGTTAAAGACAGATTTCAATTGAAATTTTCAGGAAATGTCCGGATTGGGACACTGAGCAAATGATTAGATTTTGGGAGTGATCCAGATCAGCGAAAAACCGCCACAATGAAAAAAGTGATTTTCGTGAATAACTACTGAAATAAAATAGATTTCATTATCAATCCCATTGCTAGTTGGATGTTTTCATGTTTTCGTTTAGATGAAATAAAGGTAGGACTAATATTTATGGTATAAATCACAGCATGGGAGAGGACTGTGGTGCTGGCGGAGGTCAGTCTTCTCCGAGTGCTTTTCTAGTATTTCCAGTGTTTTTCTCTTCAGATTGACATTTTAAGGTACTTTTTTTTTTTTTTACATTTGTGCAAGAAGAGTTTGTTTGGTCTTTTTATGCTTTTGTTAAAAAGCTTTTTTCCCCTTTAAATCTGCATCTGGGTTCTGCTATCATTACCATTTTTATTATGACACAGTAGCAACATTTTCTGGGGCAGAACTATACAACTGAACAGTTTAGTTCATCAGTCACTAAAAATGTGAGCTTGTTACTGAGAGGTGCAGAGCAAGTGAGCTGCTCTGAGAGGAGGGTGGAGAAGCACTGTGCAACATGCAGCAGTGTAATAGCCTCATGCAGATTATCCTGTTATCATAATTGTCGTAGACTAGAATGGTGTTTTATTTGAGCATTACTGTAGAGGGCAGACACTATTAATGCAGTACTTCTCAAAAATAATGGAGGAAAAATATACTTATTTACACCAATTTGGACCCTGACTAATCAGGGATATGGCCAAATGATGGCATACACTGGGTTTATGCTGAAAAGGCCGAGGTGTTTAATTTTCTTTGAGACATTTTAAAATTATGCCAAAATTAAAATGAAAAAAGTTATGCGGGAAATTATTAATGAAACTGTCACAGTCGGGTTCACACATTCTCTGAAACTAGTCTGACACTTGGTCACTTTGGTTCATGAATACAGCTGCTCCATTGTCTAACTTTTCACCATATATTTTCTTCTTAATTGCATCCAGCAGTTGAAAGGATTTTTTTAACATCCAGTGGATTAAATATTAAACCTTTAATACACATAATATCAAACTCAAGGGAAATCATCCATAAAGATATTCCAAAGCTCTTTTTACTATGAGTGACTCGTTTGTTGTCATACAATGTAGACAGACCAGAGACCTTAAAATGAGATAAACACGAGTATTATCTCCCAATGATAAAAAGGTTTTCAAAGAATTGTCCAAGGATGTTTCCAAATCTGTCTGGCACTAAACTCAATGAACCACAAATTATTCATAATCAGAGTAAAAGACAGCAAAAGCCCAAAGAAACTCTCTGATATGAGGGAGTGATTTAAATTTCTAATTTTGTAAAAACAGCTATGGGCTGTTATTCGTTATGTGTAATATGCTGAACGAAAAGATAGCCATCTCAAGCATATCTGAATAGTAAAAGTCCTTTTGTGTTCATCCCAGATACAATTGCGTCCTGGAAAAAACAAGGAGGACATATAACGGTGTTGTTATCAACACTGAGCAAGGCAGCACTTACTCTGCCAGATAAGAGTTTTCAAGAATCTGTGTGTGTGATCTGTTCTCTGATTTAGCCCGATTTAATACAAAAGCTTGTCTATATCCCAATTTAAGTTTAAAAAAAGCTTTAATCTATCCAATGTGGTCAATATTCTGGTGTGTAGCTCTGTCTGAGGTGAAGAGATGATCTGCTAGCAGTCAATAAATGATTTAACAGCTTTAAAAACAGAGCATTTTGTGTCAAATTTAGCAGCACTTTTGATTGCCAAATTTGGGAAAAGAAGAGTTTAAGCTTGGGAAATTAAAATGTTATCTATAACACCAGTGGAGCAGTGCTGTCTTTTGAAAAGGTTTGGCTCCTGCCTGTTGCTCTTTTCCTTTAAGTCGCTCTCCACTCTCTTCTCCCTTCACCAGCTGCCCAAGTCAATCTACTGTCCTGTTTGAAGGAATTGAAGCCCCCTCTTCAAAGAAAAAAAATGGAAGTCCAAAGCTGATATGTGTGTTTTGCCTGGCAGGATGAAGTAGGCTAACTTAAAGAGCTAACATAAAAGTTACATCATCATTTATTGAAGGTTTGGTCAGTAAAATACCTGCTGGAAAAGGGTAAATAAAACATGCTGATGTGTTTAATCTGACATGTAGAATTTTGGCACTGGAATTCCTAAAACAAAACAAACAATGTACACACTATGTACTTTGGTAAGGCTAGTGTTTATTTGTGTTTTCATCTTGCAATCAATATTCACATTTCCAATCGAGTAAGCAAGTAAAAGTCTGAATTTGAACTGTAAATAAACACAATATACAGTTCAGCATGACACACCAGGCCACCTGGAGCAGTAAACTGCTGTCTGCCTGTCTTAACTTCAACAACAGGGAGTGCCCCTTGGGAAAATGGAGAACAGGCAAAACCACTCAGTGGAAGCACTTTGGGCTCCACATCCCCCAGTGGCTGACCTGTTTGACAAGTCCTCCTCAGAAAACTCCCACCAGGGGTGCTGGAAAAGGCCATCATGAGTGAGCCTGCGAGATTTATTTGCTAGGTCATTTATGGTTATTAGTGTGCATGCTCACGTTTGATTTTTGATGTTTTCATTACATGTTCAAAGCTAAACACATCCTTAAATTTATGTTTGCACTGGATGTTTGATCACTGCAGAAAGAACAACACACTTATACATGGGTCTCTTTTGAGCATGGTCATTGTATTTTTTAAGCAAGTGTGCTTTAAGTTGCAAATTGCATCTGCAGAGGATCAGATACAGCTCTTTTCCCCTCCCCTTCGAAAATGCTTGGATCTGATGGTGCAGGAAAGCTACAGGAAGTTTTGATCAGTTCTGTGTCAACTGGCTCACACAATGTCCGATGGGAGGGGGATAAGGAGTTACAGGCCAAAGGGCAGATTTTCAAACCAGTCATGGTATCTGCCTGTGGCAAGAGGAAATCACAGCTATACAAAATGATGAGTGTGGACTGGTAATGGTCGGTCCATGCTTATCAATGGAAAATGGTCAATGGTAAATGGACTTGAGCTTTACTAGACTTTCTGACTACTCATAGTGCTTTTGCTCAGTAAGTAACATCAAATTCAGGTCCATTCAACCACAGCTCAGTTTGGACAATTAAAAGTCATTGCCATATTTACAGAAACCAATAAAAGTTCAACTTAGCCTCAAACTCGATTTTTTCATAAAGGGTTCTATCACAAATGACCTTGCCTTTTAGTCACCTGACCACCCATTCCTGTTTTATACTAACCAAAGCTCAAGGCACTGATGCCAAAATGCCACCCTCACAACCAGCACCACCATCATTTATCCCTGAAATTGAAGCATTCAGCATCCAACTTTCACCAGCCACAAAACCACTGAGCGAACAGAACAGAGAGGGTTCACTGACTTCTGATTACAGGTGTACTTTGCCTGATTTTGCATTATGGCTGAGAGGGAGTGGGGAATTGCAAGCACCAGACAGTGAGGAGACCTGGACATTCTTAGACAAACAAGGAGAACAAAATGACAAAACAATCAAATGTCTACACCTTTGCAAATTGCATAGTTGTTTATCCTTTTAACTGCAGGAGAAAACCTAAGACGAAGCCTTAAAGGAATAAGTTATGGTCCATAAGCTTGACTATAAAGTCTCCCCCACAAGCTTGGATCCAATTGTGGTGAAAAAACTACAGTCTCTTTGAGACAAATCACAAAGAGTATGGTGTGCATGTTTGTTTTCTTCTATTTGCATGCAAACATAAAAACCAAACATAAACCCCTACAGCAGGCCTATGAATAAATTAATGTAGTCAATGGAATTGCCATGTGTCTGATCTGTTTTGCTGCTTGGATTTCATCCTCTTAGAGACAAAAATAGATGAATTCAGTGTTAAGTATCTCAGAAGCTTTTATAAAAATATGTTTATCCAGATTAACTGCAGTGACTACAATTCTGTTGTATTGATGTGGTGAGAGCATGTAGGATGTATGAACAGCCTCTTTCATGCAGTCTTCTTTACTGTCTTTTTTTTCATGTGAAGCATAATTTCTATGGTAGCTTGGGTGCATTTTGCCAAACAACAGCAGAAAATGAAGTTAACAGTAAAATGTCCCGACAAATTCCAGAGGGATTGCATTACGTTAGGTTAGTCTGCCTTCAAGCAACGGAAGACAGTTTCAATGGTCATTCTTGTTCAACAACAGAGGCTGTGCATAATATTGCAGGGCACCAACAGTAATTTGTTGGGACAAAACATCTGAGGTGTCCTGAGATGATATTTTAGCCCTCACCAGTTGGGGAGGAACAGGTGGGACCTAACCACATTAAGTGCAAAAATTACAATGTTATTGTTTTTGGTGTGGTGTGAGCATGTAGGATGTATAAGCAATATGTTTTAAACAAAGTCCTTCCTAATTTTTTAATCTTCTTTAATATGGAGCATCATTTCTATGGTAGCTCTGGTGGTCACCCTGCAAAAGAACAGCAGAGCCTGCAGTTAAAGGTGAAGTCAGCCATCTTCTAATCATCTAATCTAATGCACTATTTGTCAAAATCACCATATTTCTCCTCCCCATCCACAAGATGTCAACACTGACAGCATGTTGAAAAAAAGGTCCGGTTTCAATACACAGCCTTGGCTCTGAATTTCAGCAGGTAAATACTGTGGCTCGGGCCGAGTTACCAAAACAGACAGACAGAGGGGGGAAGGGGAGTAGTAGGTTGCGTAGCGTGCGCAGTTAGCGTAAGAGAGAGATACAATATGTGCAGTAGCAATGGCTGAAAAACAGCCCAAAAGAAAAAGATCAGAGAAGCAGAAAGTGAAAAAGAAGGGCTATGACCATGAAAGAATGAAGACCCGGGTCAACATTGGTGTTTCCTTCCGACAGTGCACCTGAAAATGGACGCGGATGTCGCCGTCTGTCTGCTGGCTGGGTAGCCACAAACATTAGCTTTGTGGTGCTTCACATAACAGTAACAGCCGTTGGGCATTCATCTTATTGTCTAAGCTGCCAGAATGTACTGTTGTTGTGATGTTATCAATAATGTCAGTCGAGTTGTCTGACAAGTCGGGGTTACCTTAGCTACGTTGGTCAGCTACGCAGGTTCTATGGCCGTTTCCATGACGATGCACATCCATCAGCTTTCGGAGGTGGAGCTAGGGGTGAGGTATGAAGGGAGAGGCGGGTCTAAATTTGTTTATAAACAACCTCTCAACTCGTTTTCTCCCACATCGCTGACTACACCTTTAACTTACAGTATCCCTATCCCTAAAGCATTGGTGTACGAGAGTGAAGAAAGTTTAAAAGGGTCAGTTCAGTCTGTGCAGCATGTGTAATAGAGTTTGTCCTATACTTAAACCCACTTGTTTTGCTCATACCCTATTCAGCAGCTGCAGAGCAAGACCCAACATATTATATCAGCGTATGATTCTCTATTCAGCCAATGTCAAGGAGCGAAAAATCAGTGCCTGCTTATCTTGTATCCTGTCATATGAGCGGGACCAGAGAGAAGTGTGTGCTTCCCCTCACTGAGTCACAAGCAGGCTGAGATTTAATGCTGCAGGGTGTCTGGTCAACTGATTCACATACTATTCTGCATGGGAGACCATTAATGGTTAATACTCACGAGACAGAGGCAACACTGTCACTCCAGTTTTCTCTCAGAGTCCGAAAAGAGGAAGCATGGCTGTCGGGGAAACATGAATGCATCACACTGAGCCAAACAAGAAGCGACAGTGCAGGTTTGGGTGACAGTTGAAATGTTGTGGGCACAGTGTTGACTGGAAATGGGCCTCAAGGGGATTCACAACTTGACAATTAACTGCCATTTTTGTTGGCATGCCTTCCACCAGGCGCTCACACAAAAACAGGGATATTTAGGATAATGAGCATCATCTATGCAAGCTGTCTTTCCTCTGGTTATAATCAGAAAGTATGTCATGCTTCCGCCCACACAGTGTGATCACAGCACCCTATCATATCACACAGTGTTTCAGCCTTGACAAACAGTTACTATCAATGACATGTGGAAAGCACCTGTCCAACCTCTGAGCAATAGTTTTCATATTTAATGAAGCTATTCTTCATTTTCTGGCACATAAGTGTCTGGAGCATCATTAGGTTTCAGTAGTTCTACACCTTCAAGATCTAAGATTATTTTTCTGATGCATATATAACTAGGGCTGCAGCTATCGATTCTTTTTGTCATCGATTACTCTATCAAATGTTTGTCAAGTAAATCGAGTAATCGGATAACTGTTACATTGGGCTCACTGATTTTTTTTTTTTACATTGAATCACTACACATTATTATTATTAGTAACACACAAAACAGAAAAGCCAGGTCACTTAAATTAACTTATTTCTCTTATTTTGAACATTCTGAGCATAAATGGGATCTCAAAATCAAAATCTATACTTTTATTTTTACTCTGGGCCATATCTTGCTTTTTTCAGTATTTTACCTTTAAGTTTGGTTATTTTTATTTTATTTATATTCATGCTTTTCTTTGCTAAATTATTGCCTTTACTACTGTACCATATTGATGATCTTATTTTGCTTACTTTATTTCTAGGACCAAATAATCTCATACTTAGATACTAAGATAATTTAACTAGCTAATGTACATTTCTATAACATATGAAAGCATTCCCTACACCTGCTTCCTCTACTCACTGTCAGTGTTTCCTGTTCTACTCTCTGCAATCAAATTCAATGTAAAGTTATTGGATGTGAAAAGTATGTGAACAAAATACACGATTCTGGGCAAGTAGCCCCCACATTGATTTACGTTCTGAACCAGCCTTTACACAGAGCCATAAACAAAGTAGGTTATTTACTAGCCCATATCTCAGTTATTGATCACATTAGCTGCTTCCGTTGATGTATCATGAGTGTCGTCCTGTTGTGTCGCTCTGAGGACGCACAGACTGGATGTTTACCGTTGACGTGCTGCAGCAGTGACGACGTACTATCATGCTAAGCTACGTGCTAAGCTAACTCTGTTTGAAATCAGACACACTGCACTGTTTTCGTCTCATCTTGTAGAGATCACACACTTGGGACACTCTCTGCCATTTCTTCTGTGGACTCTCTCCTTTCTGTCCCTCTCTTTTCTCTTCCTTCACGATTTTACAAGCCCCGCAGCAGCAGAGGTAGCAGGCGTGTTGTGCCACAGAAATGACCAACTGTGTCAAACACCGTGCACTGTTTAGTAGTCCAGATATATATTTTATATGTGTAATTATATACTAAACAAGGCTTCGAGGCACACAATTTGCCCCGAGGATATTTTGTAATCGAATAATCGAGATAAACCGAGGAATCGTTTCAGCTCTACATATAACTTTTAATCCACAGTCTCAGCCCATGTAAGGTCATACAAAGAAGTCAGCATCCCTGAGGGTAATAAGCCTGCAGGAGGAGCATAACTGCCAGGCACTGAAAGAAAATGATGGGTCAAGTTGAGAGGCTGGCATGGTTTATGTTGTAGTATTTCAAACTGTTGTTTTTGGTTGCTTCGTAAATGAAGGTTTTAAAGAAATCCACTATAGAGCTGGTTAAGCATTTGAGAGTCAAAGTAATGCAGGAATAAAAACCTATGAGATAACAATAAATACAAATATCAGTGTTGAAAATTAAATATGATGGATAAGCAAAGAGTGAAAAGTATCCGTTATGTGCATAAACATCAAAGCATCACATGTAAGGGAGTACATTTTGGCTTAGGTCATTTCAATTTACAAGAACTGATACACACTTAAGTACCAGTGATGAAATGGCATGTCACAAGGGCCATGAGACTTAATAGAGTTCATATGCTCTAACAGTTATTATGGGTTTTAAAAAATGAAGAACCTGAGGTGCTGGTTAGGTGGCTAGCAATCATGGACTTCCCATGTGCATACCTCTGTCGGTCCGGGTTCGAATCTAGCCTGTGATCAGTTCCCTATCCACTGTCTCTCTCCTATCAATAAAGGCACAAAATTGGCGAATCTGATCTTGATGGATCCAGATTTGATTCTCCATTCCCTCCAACTCGGGACAGAGCACTACAAATAGACCACGTCTTAATTTATTTTAAGAAATAGTGGACATCCGTACAAATCTTAAAAACGATTGTAGAGGAGATATCACACTTGAGATATCACAGTCCCAAAATTGACCAGGACCTTGGCTACCAACAAGGGGTCTGTCCACCACAGGCCCCACCTGCCTTAAGTTTAGTTTAATTAGTTTGCACTACAAGTGATTAAAGCCATCAGGCTTATGCAAGGGCCCTTCCCTTTTTATGAGAGGAAAAATAGTAAATAAAAAACAATCAAGATGTCAGTAAGAACACAAACTAATACATACATACACCTACATGTTTTCATTTATGTTTTAACAGTCGTCAAAATTAGCTTTATATTTTCACTAAGACATTAAAAACTTACTAACTGCATATTCTCGTCAAGCTTCTTCTTGCAGGAAAGTATCTGTGGGCCCATTCTTACTAGGTTTTACCAGATAAACATTAAAAGTAAAAAAAAAAATTACTGCATTGATTCATTTTATTTACATTAGTCAGGTTGGCCCAGGTGGACAAATAGGCAGAAGAAACATAATGCCTCTGAATCTAGCAATTTCTCATGCTCAGGCATATAAACAAACATTTAAAGCACAGAAGGGTATCTGTTAGTTGTATAATTGTTTGATTTCTTGCTCATTTATGACAATTTTCTCTTAAATATCAAAAAGATTACTCCAATCTCATTTGTAATTCAAGAACAATTCTATATTACAACACATCCAAGTGGGCCAAGCAGCCCTTGTCAGAGCCAAACCTTTAATTCAATTACACATCATTTTCTAGCACTAATTTTACCACTAGAAATTCTACTAGTGATGAGAACCTGATCAGAGGGCTGCCTGAGCAGACTGAAATGTGTTTGATGGGATCCACAGGGGTCCTGCTCAGCATCACCACTAATGGACTCCACTGAGCACCAATCACACAGAGACAGCAGGAATCCAACCACCTGTATCCTCGAGCCCCACTATGTCTCAAGCAATCAATGCCGGCTTAAGTGCAATGAGGATGTCGAATACCATTTTTTGGATTGAGCAGGGCTTCTAAACCATAATGCTATGACAATAAAAACATGAACTGGCCATGACAAAGGGAGTTTAATACTGGTACATGTTCACCAGGTCCACAGGTCAAGGCTAAAAGAAAAGCCATCATAAAGCTGTCCAGCTCACTGGTTTGTAACATCTTCCATTATAATCACTTCACCAGACACACAATACCAGATAAGAGAGTCGACAATGGGTCCCTGTTCAGAGACTGAACTAAACTCTTATGCCAATACTCCTTGAAACAGTAGAATTACTGAAGGATACTGACCAGCATTGAAATTAGCAGCAGCTGCTGGTTAAAGGAAAGTTTGGAAGGGGAGTTGTATGAGGTAAAATCAATATTTAAAACATTAGCTAGATCTGCTCCTGTACAAAAAGAACTTGCACAGAAGATAAAGCTATATCTTATCTCATATCTTCTAGACGACTGAGTAATTTGACAAACTGTAGGAGAACACAAGCTTGACAAACAGTGTAGGGTTATTGTACACCACGTTCAGAACATTTAGACCCTCCTTTCCGCCAACAAGCCACTCTGTTTTAGTACTTTGGCATAGGGTATTTCTGTGCAGTGATAGATTAATTCTGACCTGTGAACAAACTAATTTAATAGAGTCAGCAAAAACATTACCATTTTGGAAGAAGTAACTAACTGGAGACATATGCAGCTCAGGGTTAGCAGTTCACAAGGTTACTCCTTGAACAACAATACCAGGTCTCCCCCTAAACATAGGCAGGGCTTATAATGAAGTAGCATGGGTGACAATAAAAAAACCTATTTCAGTTGAAAATTGATGAGTAGTTCAAGGGATCAATATCATTTGTGAATAATTTCCATGTAAATTCCTTTACACTTTAGCCTGGATTCCCCACCAATCAGGAACGCTGTCATCAGAGATCATCAGAAATGATTACAAAGAAGTCAAAGACGTGTTTATGGCAGCGAGGTAGCAGAAAAGGTACGAAATTGTGGCTCAGTTTTTAACACAAAATGATGACAACTGTACAACATTCAATGTCTGTGTGATCTAAAGCAAGGATGGAAATGCAAGCAACTGGCTGAAGCAATCATCAATGCAACGTGGCTTTAAATAGAAGGGGAGCCATGTGTTTGACATTGTCGACACTTGGGGCTTGAGCAGGTACATTTTTTCGCCAGAAAACATGTAATCTGTGAGGGAATTATTAAAGGGAAACTCCGGTTTTTTGACACCTGGACCTTATTTTTAGGTTTGTGCATGCTCATATACTCCCATCAGACAAAAGCAGTTAGTTCAGATTATTTGCAGATCCAACAGTAATGTTTAGCGGGGATCAATGGAGCTTCAGCGCGAGACATAATCTCTGCAAAATCGATTTCTCTACCACAGCCGGTTTGTCATTGCAGAAAATCCTCTAGTCGCATATATTCCTGGATAGAATCCATCGCTTGTCAGCGGTTTCAAGTCATTGAGCAGTAAACACACTCCTCTTCTGTTGCTATGAACATACAAAGCGCAACAGTCAGCATTAGTCAGCTGCTCCTGTTTGTGGGCAGCTGAAATGTTTTCTTCCTCCATTAAGTCTTTCATGGAGCTCCTCGTCCGTGTACTCAGACTCAAAGCGTAGTCTGACTCTTGACATCAGATAAATATTCTTGTTGCTCAGCAATGCGGCTAAAAGTAGCTGTACCTTTGTGTCTGCTATAGCGTCATCTTTGTTTACCAGGGGCATGGATGTATTAAGACAGACATGAAGACAGTAGACAAGCTGACTGATAACACTAATGGATGTATGCGAAATGGCGATTTTGCAGTGTGTCCCGCCTCTGCAAAGCTGCTGGTTTTATTGCTCAGAGTGGAACTGGATCAACCAAGCTACACAACTTTTGATGGCGCTGAGGCTGTCTATCCAGGAATATATGTCTGACTTGGAGGATTTTTCTGCAATGACAAACCGGCTGTGGTAGAGACAATATTTTTGCAGAGATTATGTCCCGCGCTGAATGCAAGTCTAATGCTAACCAACAGCATCCCATGTGATGCATAATCGAAGCACAAAGATTACGTTTGTCATGAGTATCAAAAACAGTGATGATAAAAAATAAGTTAAAGGTGTAGTCAGCGATGTTAGGGAAAAAAGAAAACTGATAATGGTTGTTTTGATAAAGTCTGCTCAGTTCCATCTCCCAACATAAAACTGTGTATGGCTCAAAAACAGATGTGCATAAATCACCGAAAATCTTTCTTGGCCGGAGAGCGTGGAACAAAAGATAGAGATAGCAGAGTTAAAGGTGTAGACAACTATCAGACAACTTCGGAGATAACCCTGTACAACGGTACAACAACAACGGGTCAGGGCTTCTGACCTCCCTTCCAAAAGCTGTACTGTTATGGCAGATAAGGCTACGCGGGCCATAGAAAATGCTGTCAGTGGTGACATCTTGTGGATGGAGAGGAGAAATACAGTGATTTTGACAAATACTGCATTAGATTAGAAGATTAGGGGATTGCTGACTAAACCTTTAAGTCAAATTTTCTTTATTTTTAAAATGTTCAATTCCCAGAGGACAGTGGTATCACACAACAACTAAATTTCATCCTGCATTGATGGGCAAGAAATGATCTTTAGTCAGCTCTTGGTGCCTACTTTATGCATTACTGGAGAGGGGATTCTGTATGATCATAGTGCAGGTTTTTGTGATAAATTCCTATCTGTCCAGGGAAAAAAAAACATAAACATAAACACTTTTCAGCCCTCTCAACAGAGCCTGACACATCATAATGGTGTTATTGTCCGGAGTATTCAACACCTGTGGGCAGACAGTCCAGTTTCTGGCTTCATATGAGAGCTAAAATGTGCTCCCTTAACTTTGTAATCACAACCTTGGCCCTCACCCACAGAGGAGTCAGACGATTTCTCAGTCAGAGGCCGGATACTCTTTACAGGTGACCCCTCCACTCTGCCCACTGTTGAACTATCTCAACAACATATATTGCATGACATCAGCAGGGAGACAGCTGAATAGAAGTCTGCCTCTGTCTAGACAAACCAGGCAAATAGACTTGTCATTTAAAATATTAGAAACTCTCTTTTTTCCAAAACATCACTATAAAATTCTATTTACTCAGAATGAAGGAACCAAAGGTGCTTAAATGCAGACTCACTTTACGTACTCATAGCCGTCACTCTGGTATTACAGTGATTGAATTAATCGATAACTTCGATTGAATCAAATTGACCAGGTATGAATTAAGTATGTAAAATAGTGAGCTTATTGTTCCAAGTAGGAAAGAGTCCAACATCAACAGATTTTGTTGCAGACTTTGTACATGACCCTCTGACTGGTTACTTTTTTCAATTGGATGCTTGCAGTATATGTCTGGAGAGCCTCGCTTTGAAATTGACCTTCGTTATAACTTATCTACAGATTTAGTAACATCAGAATGTCAGGAAGAATGGAGAAAATGTAACTTTTTCACGTTCTGTATACGGGGAAAATATGAACAGGACAGCAGAAAGGGACAGAGATTTGAATGTCACAAAGAGGGGGAGGTCACATATTTGCACCTCTAAAGTGGATTTCCATGTTTCTCTTGAGAGCCTGCTGTAAAAGAAAAAATAGAAAACAATTTCCAGCCCAGAGTGCTTCTCAAAGGTCACTTTTGTCAGCAAAGCAATAAAATGTGTTCACGGACACCAACGTGGGACTTGGTGCATTGTGTTTGTAAGACTGTATGGGGGAAGTAAACCATATCAGTTTGACCATTACTATTTTCATCATCATTTTGGGAAAGAGAGGCTTTAAGTTGTCCCATTTAGGCCACTTTTTCACCCAGAGGTCCACTTAGTTTACAGCATGTAATTAACAATGTATAGTGCAGTTCAAATGTACTATTAAAGACATATGCATACACCTTTTAGTGCTGATTCCAGCCATAAACATACCATATTACATATTCCTTATTCAAATGCCATTCTCAGTCTAGTTGATATGCTGGGGTTGCCACACTCAGGTGTAGCTGACATCCTTAGGGGGTCTTCACACTATCTCCAACAACAGCACTGAAAACAATGAAGTCAAAGTTATCTATGATAGAAACACTGCCAGAAAACTGTGCAGCATACAGATGTGTCTATTCTAAGAGCAGCTTTGTGTTTCTGGTTTTCTGCTTAATACTGCATTAGGGTGGAGCACACACAGATTAAAGACTAACTGTCATGGCAGAAGGCTAGAAATAGAGGCCACGGTAAAGGATTACAAATAGAAACAATCACATTGCCCCTAATGATGCAAAATAACAACAATAATTATAAGAGGTTAGAACTATTATGACACAGTAAAGTTGAAAACAATGTGTCTGAAGCTACATCTCTGTGGAGCAGTTCAGTTTGGCAGAGTAGGGGATGCAATTACAGGTGTTTCCACTGTCTATGACTAGAAAGTAGGGGTGTAACGAAAAGGTCAACTCACGAAACGATACGAAATACAAAACAGGGATCACAATACGAAATAAAGATAAAGGAAAATCCCCAACAGTAGGAAGTTGTGCAAAAATCTAATTTTCTTTATTTTCTTCCTAATTCAAAAAAATAATTATACAATACAAAAAATATTGCTGCATCAGTACAAAATAAATGCTCTTTGAAAAAAAATAAATTGTAGTTTTTTCCCCATATTCAGACTACAGTGCAAATACAAACATAAAATCTCAATAAAAAGTGCTGTGTCGTAACAATCAGGGTAAGTACATTCTTGAATGAAAAGGAAAACAAACAGCAGTCCTCAGAGCTGCAGTTTAGACCTATAAATGTCTGAACTGTGAACTATAATATTTAGCCTATAACAGTGCATATACTTCTGATCTTCAAGTATGATCAAATTCTGTCAACTCAACAGTAGATGCAAAAATCAAATATTGTTTTTATGCAGACTTACACAAACATAGTGGAGCAGTTCTACAGTTTGTTATGTGTTCAATGTGGATTTTAATGTTTCCTATGAATTGACGGTCAGTGAAGGGAGCAGGAAGGCGGGGCAAGCGGGTCAGAGTTCAGAGGGGAGAGTTAGTGTGTGTTGTTTGAGCGAGGAGGGAGAGAGCCGTGCAGGAGGTGTAGAGATACTTACTCACTGAGAGTTCGTGAATTAAAATTGTAGTTGGCGTGGTCACAGCCCACAGTGACTTGTTAAATAAAAGCAGATATATTCGCAAGCTGGAGTCTCCTTATATTCACGTCCGACAGACGTTACAATATAACCGCTGCAACGGCTGTTGTTTTGTCCGCAATCTTCTCACCGTTCTCTCGTCTTTAACATGGGAAGCCAAAATAGGTCCACACAACCGATTTATTTGACGAAGGAGCGTCAGCTAATTCCGCCACTTTGTCCTCCTCCCTATTGCAGCGAGTGTTTTGCTACAGGAGGCGAGAAGGGTTTATTTCGCCGTTTTATTTCGAGCGTCTTTGAATTTTATTTCGTCATTTTTTATTTCACGAAATTTCGTGGCACGAAATTTCGTTTCACCCCTACTAGAAAGGTAACTCAAATAACCAACCCCTGTTGTCCCACTTTTTGAAACCTTTCTGAAGGGGTGTCCACCATGCTGAGTCAACCCTAAAAGGTGGTGCTAAAAATGCTGCAGTGTGTTGATTGGTCATCGAATTTGATATTTCCCATGCAAAGCAGCGAAAATGAAACACATACCATGCCATGTTCAAATAATGTAAAGAATGTCCACACAAAACAATGCGAAATGGAGCACTGCGGAAGTCTATCACTGTTGCTCTTTGTTCACAGTGTCCCACTTTGCTTCAGAACTCTGAACTTTGTCTTGCTGCTCTGGTGTCATGCAAACACATAGCTGTCGAAACCCTCCCCTGAATCATTTCCATGCCTCCAAGTGAAGGTAAAGCTGCTGACAGAAACATAATGAATGAAGTTCAGGGTTTACAACTTCAAATAGTACCAAAGTGTAGTGAACTAAACACACCTTCCAAAGGATATGTCAGCGGAGCACGTCTCGTCAGTGAACTTCCTGCCGTAGTATGGACAGTTCAGGAAGGAACACCTGGAACCAGCTCAGTCATCCTGCCCATTCCCCAGGTCTGCAGCTTGTCTTCTCCCATTAAGACAACATCTCCTGCTTTCAGAACAGTGGGGACGAGCATCTCACACTTGTGAGTCAATCTCAGGTCCCACAGATAGTCCTCCATCTGTTCCAAAGGCTGGTTAAAAGTTTTTGCTGTTTTTTTAAGCTCTGTCCCATGTTCTCTCTGCTCATTGTGGTTGCCTAAGATGACTCCCCAAGCACTCGTTCTAAACAGTCTTTTACAGATCACACAAGTCTCTCTAAGAAGCCACCCAACAATATAATATTGTGGGGCAGAGTGAATATATTTCCCAGCTGTTATTTATCAGTAATTACCAAGAATTGTCAAGAATTGGTATCTTTGTGCTTGGCACCATTTAATTTTTGGGTTTCAAGAGAATAAAGCGTAGAGAGTGTTGAGTCATGTCTTTCAAAGTGCCCACGTTTTCTAAAGGCAACATCATCTGAGGAGGCTTTGCTATGCTATCACAGCCCTCTCAGTTGAGGGCACGCCGCGCCACCAGAGCTCAGCCAAAAGTTTGATCCTGAAAAATTACAATCTGAAAGTGAATAAAAGGTCTGAGGGTGAAAAAAAAAGAAATCGGAAACCAAGAAGATTAGATTTGAGAATGAAAATATATATCCTGCAACTGAAAAAATGCCACATACCAAATCAAAATAATTAGAATTACAGAGCTTAAGCAAAACAAAAAAAAAAAAAAATCAAACTTTAAAAGAAAAATTCTCATTTTAATTAAATGTAAAAGTTTTTGTTCATTAAACAATAAAGGAAAAAAACTGAAATTTTATTTTCAATTTTTATTTTATTCAGTCTTTTTATTTTCAAATTACAACACTTTTGGCCTGTATTTAGCTCCATCCTATGACAAACTTGGACTGTTTGACTTTAAAATTTACTTGTGCTTAAACTTGCATCAATCAACCATCCACTCATTGTCTCCTGTGACTTTTCAATTAACCTTCTGATGTGGATGTTCCATGTGACAATACAGTCCTGGTAATCCTGCATGGCTGAAAATTATGTCTCTAACTCATCTGTGGGCATCTCATTCTCAATGCTGCCATCAAAACCTCTTAGTTGTTTGTCTTTTGTTGTCAGAAGTGAAAGCATTTCACATAGAAAATCACAGTCCAGCTGTTATGCTTTTACCTGCTCTTCCATAAGAGACAGCAGCATCATTGTAGCATACAAGAGAGCCCCACACCTTTTTCATCCATTTGAGTTGGTCCCATTTCTTCTCTAGCATTGGCTAACCTCAGTAAAAGTTAGTCTCTAATAACAAATGTTATTTTCCAGGACACAACTTGGATCTTACATAAAATGTCACCAAAGGACAATTTTGTTTCATTCAGCACAGACCAGTCAGTTTGAGTACACACTCAGCTGCATGTTAAAGCAAGTCACTAATCAAACAATCACATGGCAGCAGCTCAGTGCAGTTGTGCATGTAGTTATTTGGACGATTTTGGCAGTACACCCTGATGAAGTTCAAAGAAAGACTTGTACATGTCTGGACCATTTTGGCTGGTCAGCATATTACAAAAACTGCTGATCTCCGAAGATTTTCTAGAATGCCATCCCTAGGGTTTACAGAGATTGGCCGATAAAAGAGTAAATATCCAGTGAGCACCAAGTCTCTTGGTAAAAAATGCATTCGTGATGCCAAAGGAGAATTGTCAGAGTGGTTGGAGATGATAGAAAGACAACAGTACCTCAAATAACCACTTGTTGTGACAAAAGTTTGCAGAAGACCATTTCTAAACACACAACATGTTCAATCTTGAAGCAGATGGGCTACAGCAGCAGAGGACCTCACTCGATACCACCCATGTCAGCTAGGAACAGGGAACAAAGGCAGCAATTCACACGGCATAACCAACATTGGACAATAAAATACATGAAAAACATTGCCTGGTCCAAAGAGTCTCAATTTCTGCTGTAACATTCAGATGATAGGATCAGAATTTAGCAATGAGGCAACATGAAACATGGATCCATCCCAACTTGTATCTCTCTATCTTAGGGGTGGGCGATATGGCAAATTTATCATATCACAATTATTTAAAATAAAATAATCACTTTTTATCACAGTCCTTTTTTATGTTGATTTTTCTGGACTAATTTGCATGTTTGACAATTTTTTCCCAATGTTTAACGTATAAAACATGAAAAGCCCTAAAAGAAAAAAAAATTAAGCCAAAGAAACTTTCTGAACAGGTTTTAATTTAAATAGTGCAGTTTTTAGATTTGTTATTGAAAAGGGTCAAATATAGATGCAAACTCAAGTAACTGGTTATCTCTTAAAGTGCAATAATTTAGAACAAGATCTAACTGCAATGTCTGTAATCTGAGTGAATAATACAGCTGCTTTAGAACAGATTTTGTCCAGACATCTTCAAGCTTTTATCTTCTTTTCTCTTTCCCCCATGGCTTCATGCTACATAACCAAACAGGAGATCCCACCATGCACTGCGTGTAATGTGCTATGATTGGTTAGTCGGGTGCACATCAAAGTCTCTGTGCCCACACAGACAATTTGATTCTGATTCTGCTTTATGAGATCATCCCCACGTTGTAATCCTTAGCCATTTAATATCGTCATATAGCACACCACTACTCTATCTCCTTTGTGTCTTTCCAAAGTCTGAGACTACTGAGCAGGGAGACGCACCATCACAAAGCTCAAATCATCCCAAATTGATCTCCTAACATGACTGAATTCAAGGTTCTCCAGTGACCATGACAGTGATCAGATCTCAAGCCAATAAGGTCTCAGGATGTTGTGAGATGAGAACTTGGCTTCATGAAAGTACTGGCAAATCTGCAGCTACTCTATGATGCTATCATGTTGATGTGGACCAAAGTCTTTAAGTACTTCTTCCAGTACCACGTTGAATCTATGCCACAAAGAATTAAAACAAGTCTTGTGACTCAAGGGGTTTAACTCAAAGTGTATCGAAATAAGTGGCTGGTGAGTGTATGTGATTGCTTAATTTTGTCAGACAGTTTGTGCATTTTACTGTTGCCTTTGTTGTCAACTCTTGGATTTTTGTCTTTACTTCATTATACGTTCTTCTGGTTGGACAAAAACGTTTTTAAGGATGACAGTGTTCTGTCAGTTTACTTTGTAGGTGATGTACCAACCAAGGAAAAGATCGAGGCTTGTCATCTTAAGAAGGCAATTCCCTGCAAATGCATGAACTGCAGTTGTTGTTTTTTTAAAAAGGCATAACCTCAGAGAGGTATTGGGGCTTCCAGTGGCTGGAAGTTGGCTGGTAACTGACAGGTAAGGGAAAATAGGAACAGCCAGTTCTGTAAGTGCTGGACACAAGCTTACAAGTTTATTTTAAGTCCCTTGTCTCATCTTTCCTGTTAGCTTAAAAGGCTGAAGGTGAATGACTGATGCTGCATTCTCAAACTGTTGCTGAAGAATGATTCTCTTTTGTGACTAGGTGTGTCTCTAGTGAGTCAAACTTAAAAACAGAATAAATCATTTTTTTCCCCTAGACTTCAGATCGTGTTCAAGCAGGCAACTGAGCAGAATGTTTTTCATCAACATTCTACACATGTGAACCGGAGAGGGAGCAAAGCTGACTGAAATGAAATGGTGTGTCTGTCTGGTGTGTGCACTGAGGTTTAGAAAAGGTGTGTGTGTGAGTGTGTGAGTGTGGAAACCAGAGGAGAACATACAAACTCCACACAGAAAAGCAACACCTGACAAAGGAGTCATTCCATTAACCTTCTCACTGTGACGACATTTGCTAAATACTGGAGCCTTTAAGAAATTAGTGCATCAATAGAATTACAAAAATTTGGATCCTCCCTTTAAATTATGCATGAGTGTCATGGGGTCCTTCTTTAAAACACCCAAAACATTTCCAAAAACACAGGCGTAGTCGGAAGAATGCGTTTGGTGTTATTTATTGATACCGGCCTCCCATCTGGCAGTGCAAGAACTCAAACAAACAAACAAAAAGAACGTGAAAAAATGTATGTACAATATTTACAAAACATGGAAAAAATCAGGCACATAATTCACTGAGTTCCTCAATAACTCGTCTTACATGTCCTTTGGAGCTGTTACCTGCTCTGTAACCAGCTGCCAACTCCCCGAGCAGGCCAAGGCAGCCATCTTTAAATCATAAGCCCCTCCTCCGTGGGCGTAGCCAATTACATAACTTTTTTAAAAGCATACATTTTCTTCATGAATTAAACATTTTACACTTTTCTTGACCTACCCTGTAAATCGTCACATTTAAATACATTTTTATTAATTCAAAATTGGCATAGGAAAAGACAAATCAACTCAAAAACTACAAAACTGCTCTGTCCCTGGTCATGTGAGCATGAATTCCTGCGAGATTTCAGTTTATAGGCACCGGAAATGACGCGCTCCGTTTCCCCACCCATTCACAAGACCGGGAGGCAGCATGCAGCTTTAAAGATGCGCGTCAAGCTAGGAGTGCTTTAAATTGTGTAAATGTATGCAGATAATTATTAGAGCTCCCAAGTGTGCACCCTTGGTCACGCTAAGAGACAGAGGGAAAGGAGGAAAAAGGTGAGTTTTTCAGAGTGAGGAAAACGCTAGCACGGAGGCAGGGCCGGCTCTGGACGTCAGGGGGCCCTAAGCAGGATCATTTTGTGGCCCTGCCTTGCAGTGGTTAGTAGAGTATTGCCATCGCAAACCAGCAACTGTATGGAAAACTTTACACATTTTGTTTGTATTTGATTTTAATTTGCTGGGACACAGTAATTTTGCTGCGTAGACAAAGTAAAGACTTGCCACATTTCTACTGCAACTTTGTTACTACTGAAATGCTTAATAAATGTGAAAACGCCAAAAGAGCACTACTTTTTTTTGTCCTCTAGGTGGATCCAAACCTTGTTTTCACCTTTTATACTGTTTTTCGCTTCTCCAAAGCCGAAAAAAACAGGGACGTTGCACCAGAAAATCCTACTTTACTAATCTTTGAGCAATGAAAACTTGTTCTTGTGATATAGCAGAGAGTCAAAGATTCTACCTTCAGATTATCCTTCAGGCTGAAGGATAAACGCGAGTCATCTTGTTTTTTTCTGTTCTTCTAAACATCCTCCTAGATGCCAGTTTTTGATCAACCAACCAAATGTTTTGACACATGTCTGGGGCTGCGGCTGCCGCCCAATCAGCAACACTGAGCCTGACATGACGGCCCAATCCCAAACCGCCCCCTACACAGCGACAAAAATCGCGTCGCCCACTGACATTGCGTGGCGCGTCCATAAATACCTCTTTTGGTCATCGCTGCAGTCGGCCGTCGCTCGGTGATGTCACGTCCGCTCGAGTTTCACCGCGATCATGTCATTTATCATATAATAGGATGTATAAGCGGACATTATTTCAGCTGTATCCTTTTCACTCACTTATCAAACACAAAACACTGCAGCTGAGGTCCTGCAGCAGCGGCATCTGTGAGTTTACCGCGGTCCATCCAGGCAGAACTAATGTCCTCACTGACATTAGTTCCGCCTAGACGGAACTCATCCGCCCTATAGTCCGGTGAATAACTGTCTGTCTTGGGTACCGTCACACGTACACACATCGCTGACTGGCTGATGCTGCACAGCCACACACGACATCGCCTGAATAGATCAACTTTTTTTTTTACTTTGACATCGCGCGACAAGCTGTGTGGTAGTGTGACAAGCAGCTGTCGCGTCGCGGGAGGGTTAACCCCGCCTGTACATTGACTTTGCATGCAGAGTGATCGCCGAGCTAGTACAAGTAGGGTGCGGTGTGAACGCAGCATAAGTGAAGGGGTAGTGTGTAGCGGACAGTTTGGGATTCAGCCTAAAACACGTGTAGGGTGGTTGCCAGGTTCTTCAGAAGCACGTGGTTGCCAGGTTAGTCAGAAGCAAGTAATGTCAGATAGGTGACCAACGGTAGTCTGTGGGTCAGATACAGTCAATTCAGGGGCCCCCAATGGCGGCGGGGCTTCGGCGTCAGTGTGTGTGTGTTCAATGCGTGCGTGTTTGCTCCACGGGGCGTGTGTGTGTGTGTGTGTGTGTGAGCACACAGACAAGTGTGTGCCTTTAGTGACAGCCCTGCTTCGTCACAGAGCGTCACGCCTCTCCTGATGTTTTCCTCAGCTTGAGCAGGGTACAGAGAACAAAATAATAGTCTAGGCGCGAAGTGTGTTAGGAGGTTTAGGTATGCCTCACCTGAAAACTTCAATATTAAGTCCAATATTCCATTCAAGTTCAATCAGAAATGACTGTGCGGTATGTCTAATTGTGGCACACCACATACTACAAGAACAAAACTGTCAGATCTGTAATCATTTGTCTTCATGTGTGGAAATAAAATCTTTTCATACTTGAGACATCTTTATGGATGGCAGGCCTTAGACAAAGCTGTGGTGCCAACATGCATCAGAAGGCTAAGTGTACCTCATTGTTTGATCCAAACACATCCTTAAGAATAAGAAAAAGCAAATCTACTTTCCATGTTTACTGGTGTTTTTTAATCCAACCTTCTGGAGAGAAAGAAATTCAAGGTGAGGCATCAAAACTGCAAAAATAGCATTGTATGGTGTTGGGCAGGATTCAAAGGAAGCATTTACTTCTGATTGTCCTTTGCCATTTCCAATCTATGTAAATCCTTGAACACAATCATAACCCTGCAACATTGAAACCATTCCTTTCTTCACTTTGTGAATGAGACAACCACTTAAGGTTTCACTGAACTAAAAAATGCAGAGACATGTAACAATAGCGCACAAGTAGGCCTGCACAGTTTTAGCCAAAACGTTTTATTTTTTTTACATTTTTCTCAGGTCAGGCTATTATTCTCTACAACAAAAGGAGAGTGAAATAAAGTACTGACTGTTATATTACCGTAGCAGTCGTTGTAGTGATTCATCCTCTGATGCAAACCCAGAGCACATCATCAATGACGTTCCCCGAGGTCATCGGATGTTTATGGCCTCTCAACCATCAGACAACCTCTCTCGGTCCACTCAGTTGAGGTTGATAAAGCCTCAGCTTGTGCTCTGGCAGTACTCTCCCACAGATCTGATCTCACAGAGCAACTGTCCAGCAAAGCCTCTGCACCTTTCCTCCACTACATCCACTACATCTCCTTGGTGAACCCACATCGGCCCTTTCTACATGCTGCCCCCTACGGTGCTCTGCTCTGCTTGACATTAGTAACTAAATGAGTGATTTTATTCTTTTTTTATTTCATTATTTTGCACAGTTATGAAATACATAAAAGTCAAAGATAACAAATTATTTGAGGCGCAGGAAGAGGCGAAAAGCCCAAATGGTAGAGTTGTTTAAATCCATTTATTTCATATCAAGGGTTGGTTGGGTTCAATCATCAGTGCAGTGCCTTGGCATGTGTACTCTCAGGTACAGCTTGTTGAGTATCTGTCTTGGCATGGCTCTGGTCAAAGCCTTCTGTTTCTTAAAAAACTAAACAAAATAGTTCCGCACATGAATCTATTTAACTACACCCACATTTGTGGATTATTTATAATTTACATCATGGCATATTGTTGTAATTCCTTTTATATTTGTACTTTGTTTATTGTTAGATATACATATTAGACAGCATTTCCTCAAATCTCATCTGTCGCTTAGATTCCAAGACATGCAAAAGATGATTATGTGAATATGTGTCTAACAACGCTCATGAAGTGCACTTCAGTTTCTTTTAAGTATGTAACTAGAAAACTAAACTAATCACTATGACTCTCATCATCCAGTCAAAGATCATTGGAGTGATTTTACTGGTCAGGGGACATTTTGCACTGTTGCTGGATTGTGGTTGTCATTACATTGTGATGGTATAGGTATGTTAAATTTTACCAACTAATGTAACAAACAAATAAATAAACAGTAGCATTATGCAGCTAAGACTACAAGTAAATTTATGCGTTGGTAATGTTTCAATGTGTGGGAGTTTAAGGACAAGCTTTAACTATGAGGGCAAATGAAGTAGAAAAATACATGTCACCAACTTTATCAAGCTGGAAGGGCTGGACAGTTTAATCTTTTCCTTGCTTTCAAAAAAAAAAAAAAAAAAATTTAAAGCACAGCACAGTTTGTCAGGCCATAAACACTTTCTGAAAAGAACTCAGCTCTCCAGAACATATAACCGTCATCTGCTATTTTTATGCAAAAGCAACAAGATTAATTGCATCTTCATTGGTATATTAAGGTTTTTATTATGACATAACCAATGGTATATACAGGCTTAGGGAAAAAATCTCACATCAGTGACTTGATTCAAACTTTCATGACATGCACTGTAATGCCGGTAAAGTGAAAACTAATGGAACAAACCTGTGCATGGATCGAAGTCAGGCTTAACACATTCACAGTGACTGGATTTCAGTTGCATTTAATGGGCACATAACATTCTTTTGAAGTTTTTTGTGCCTTTTAGTATTTTTTAACATGCCCTCCTCATGTGATAGAGCATCGCTATGAACAAGACAAAAAGTCTGAAGCCAGAATTACTGACAACATGGCACCAGGCAGCACTGAACTGACAAGTTACCACATAGCTGACATTAGAGTGGACTGGGTCCACATGGGGAGGGTAGCTTAAGGGCAAGAACTCTAAGGGTGTTTTCACACCAATCATATTTAGTGCGCACCAAAGAAGTTTTGGCCCAGGTTTTGGAACGTTAGTATCAATGTGAATGCAACCACCGCACTTTGGTGCGCACCAAATCAGCCGGTCCGAGACCTCCATGAAGGGGTGGTCTCGATCCGCTCCATCTCCCGACATTTGGTGCGGTTTCACTGGTGTGAAACAAAGTGGTCCGAACCGATCTACTTTTGAGGCATTATTTCCTGTTAACCCCGTGGTTGAATCTTTTGCTTACTCAATTTGTCGATTTGTTTATTCTGGTTGAGGATTACAATGATTTACGAGAGTCCAGAAGGTCGCTGATGCCGTCTCAAACACGATAAAAAAAACACACTTGAAGGAAAATGTAGAAGAGAGCGAAACGGAAACATTGGTTGTCTGGCGTAGGAAATTGTTACCATGGTAGCCTCTTCTTCATTCTCCTCCGTAGCAGGTTTGGTAACCAGTTACGTGCACATCGCCCTCTGCTGTTTCAAACTGAGTAAATACACAAGTGGGCACGGTTCGATGTTGCAAGTGTGAATGCAAGCCAGTGGGGGAGGGGGGCAAACCGCGCCACAGTACGGTTCAAAACAAGTGGGCCTAATGTGAAAACGCCCTAACAGACCATCTCAGAGAAGCTAAAACTACAGCACCATTGGGGGTACTCGGAATGAAAACTAGACCATTAGAGATTGTAAACATATTCCAGTCGGCATGATCCTGTTAAAATACAAAATATGATGCTCATGTGCAAGACAGCATCAAGGTTTCTTAAATTTAAAACAACTCTGGATTAAAAAAATAAAAATTTAACAAAGTCTACTTGACAATCTGCTCCATTCCACTCCAAGCATCACTTACCCTCTGATATCCATGGCTCCATGTATATGCAAAGCAGTAGAAGCTCTAAAGCTCACTGTTGCAGAGAGGATGTGTATGTAGCTCATGAGGGGCTGCTTCATAAGAATGAAAGAAGGCTGTACAGCTGACCTTCACACTGGCAGAAAAAAGGATCATGTTCAACCACCACTTGTCACGAGAGAACTGAACAAAAGGATCTAGATGACTGTCAGTCAGCTTGATCAGGAGATGATTTTTCTGTCCTTTCTTACGCTCTGTGCCTCTTCACTCCTTCACACACATAATGATCAACCCCACATACATTTTCTCTCTCATACACACAAATACATGCACATAATGGAGATCCTATTAAGATGAACCTGTATAAAAGGGCACAAACTCAGAAACTAAAACTTCATCTTCAGCGCCAGATTGAGTACAAAATCAAGGTCTTCTTTTAACAGTGTTCTGTAAAGAAAGTCCTTGATGCTTTATCCTGAACAGTTTAGTCAGGGAACCAAGTAAAAAAATCAGCAGCATCAACCAGTGTAAGCCATCAAATAATTTGGTGTATGAAAGTTAGGGGTTTTGTACTGTGTGTGAGTACAGTCTCAAAAGGTCTTTACAATCCAATTAACAGAAAAAAAAACACTTATTTCTGGCCTGTAGTCCTTGTCTGACGGCTCATTTGTGTCTGTGACAGGACAATCAAGGGTTGCACTCAGCTGTGCTTCAGGTTACCACAACATCTCCACAACTTTGTCCCACTTGATTATGTCAACAGGAAAAAAGGTGGAGCAGAGTTATACTGTGAGGTAAGCCTCAGTGAAGCTCTGCTGAACAAGATTCCTCCCTCTCTTTAACTCCAAAGGGCAGAAAAGTCATACTTAACATTCAATATTTGGCCACACAAGGTTTTTTTTTTTATCTCTCAGTCCAGACTTTCACCTATTCATCCAGTCCACAGTGCCTCAAGGCATTTCTCTCTGGCTCTTAGTTTTCTTTCAGCTGCCTCTCATTCTACAGAATTATTTCCATTCAAAGCGCCCTGTTCCTTCAGACTTTCACCTGCAGATTCAGATTGCACAGTTCAACCACAGACTGTAAGAGAATAAGAGGAAGCTATGTGACGTCAGCCGTTTGAGTAACAAAGACACTCTTGGAACGTTGTGAATGCCTTGTAATGGATGCTGCCACACTGAACATCATGTTAACCAAACTTTTACTCAAATTACTCACAGAGGTAGAGGCCATGGTGAGGCTGGACAAAGAGACGTCTGACCAACAATGAATCTGAATGGTCAATCATGTCCCCATTTCAGCACCAGGACCCTCAATGAAATAAATAAAAGGCACAAAAATTTCAGCCACTTACAGTGAAAGCAGACAGGTGTACTGTACATTTCAGAACAGTCAGCAGAAGTGTAGTAGGGATTCATCCGAGGTGCACAGCACAATGCAGGCATTTCCACATGGTGACACTTTCCTGAGTGTCTCCTTCTCTAAGAGATAAAGTGCCGTGCTGCCTATCAATACTTTAAACAAGCCGCCTATCAGCTGTAAGTGGGCGGGGCTTTCAAGTCACCTTCAAGTGTACAAAACACAACTCCTATCTTTAACTGTTAGGGCATTAGAGGAGGGAGGGAAGGGGCAGAGAACAGAAAGGGGGCTTAGCTCAGACTGAGGAAAGTCTTCGTGGAAGCTCCCCCATTACTCTAAGTTATGCAGTTAAACATAAAGTCTGTCAAGGACAAATATAAATGTAAAGTGTAAAATAAGTGGCAAAACAAGATGATATACCAAAAATTGAACTCTAGTGCTATGGCCACACCGGACGCGAATTGGCGAATTTTAATGCGCGTAAAGCCTGTAACGCGCCGCGCTTAACGCCCGAAGCTGGACATTTGACAAGCTGTGGGACGACGCGCGTCCGAGCGCAGGCGCAGTAGAGAGCCGGAGCCGGTCGGACTCAGTGATGACCCGTGCAGGCAAATCCAGCTGGAAACGAATATTTACAGAACTTACCTTCAAAACCTGTCTCCTCAGCGACTTTCACCCAAGCCTGCTTCCTTTTGTTCCGGTCTCTGTAGAGTATACACGCCGAATAGTATAGCTCCGAATGATAGCAAACAGTGCCGATAAACCTCTCCTCCATCTTTGAGAGGGGCTTGAGCGGGAGCAGGGGACCGCGGAGCGTCACACGTCATCAAATCAATGACGTCTGGGGGGAATGTCATCGCTGATTGGCTGCCGCGCCGCGAACTGGCGTCGAAAGTTCAATATTTTCAACTCGAGCGTCGAGGCGTTTGGGGCGTCAAAACGCCTCAACGCTCCAAACGCGCCGCGCCAAACGTGTCAAATGCTCCAGACGCGCCGCGCCAAACGCGTCCAACGCGTCCAACGCGTCGCCCGGGCGAATTTGCGTCAAGACGCGTGTTTGCATTGACTTTGTATGTAATCTCGACGCGCGTCCAGGCGAATTCGCGTCCGGTGTGGCCGTAGCATAATGACCAACATTATTTAATAGGGATGGGAATTGATAAGATTTTATCAATGCCGATGCTGTTAACGATCCTGATAATCGATCCAATTCTTTAACGAGTCCCTTATCGATTCCTGCAGATTTTGCATGTGGGCAAATGTTAGTCTGATTTTCAGTGGCAACAATGTCAAACATGTCACAGCATAGATATCTGCTTCTCCAAGTTGCTTGTGTTTCCACTCACTTTAGGTTGTGTAGCAGGTGTAAATTCAAATTAAGCTACAATTCTGATGCTTCCTAACCCTGTCAGTGGAAGGAATTGATAAGGGAATTGATAAGCAAAAAGATTAATGATATCAATCCTTTGATGGAGCTGTTAAAGATTCTCAACTGGAATTGGTTTTCGATTCCCATCCTTATTATTTAATGTCTAACTAGAAAAACACTCTGAGAGCGCAGACCTCTGCCAAGCAGCTTGGTTACGGCAGTAGATTTTCCACAAACCCTGTAAAAGATCAATCCTGGATCACAATGCACTCTGATTTGACGGCCGAGTCTCTGCTCATGTCTCTGCATGTGAACAGCTCCTGCCCTGGCATTGCAAAGGAAAATGGAGTCACATGGGCTTGAAGAACACCAAAATCAGTTTGCAAACTAGAAAAGCACTCCGAGAGCACAGACCTCCGCCAGCACCACAGTCCTCTCCCATATTGTGATTTTCACTATAAATATTAGTCCTACCTTTATTTCATGTAAATATTTAGAGTCCTTGACCATGAAAACATACAATCAGCAATTGGTTTCATAATGGTATCTATGTTAGTTCAGTAGTTATTCACGAAAATCACATTTTTTGTCATGGCAGATCCAGACGGTGATCCGGATCAACACCAAAATTGAATCAGTTCTTCCGTTTCCCATGCTGAACATTTTCTGAAAATTTCATCCATATCCATCCATTACTTTTTGAGTTATTTTGTTCACAGACACACAGGCTCTCCCAAAAGCAACCTCCCTGGCGGAGGTAATACACTACAATTCCCAATAATAGATATTGGGGAAAAGATCCTTACAGAAGCCCAAGAGAAGTGAATGGGATTTCCCATTATAAATTTCAATGTTTTTTGTGACATCAGTCTGGATTGGATATACATAAAACTGACCTTGTTAATATGTGATGTCAGAAATATGTTTTTTTTATTTGGTCCAATAATAACCTATGGGATTTCTTTGAATCTTTTGGAATTTTTGCAACCAAACATATATGCAGATCACCCCCAAAATCCAATCATTTTTAAGATGGGCCATACCCGACATCTCCTGAAAATTTCAGGTAAATCCTTAAAAGCCATCCAGTAGTTTTTGGGGTAAAAACAAACAAACAAACAAAACACACAAACAAACAGGGCTCATAACAAAACCTCTTTGGTGGAGGTAATTAAAGGCTTCCCTTTTCTTAAAAAATGAAATAAACTGGAAATGCACAGAGAGAATATACCTCCACCAAGGGTTTTCAAAATTCTTGGGTGGCGGACTGTCAAAAATGTAGAAAAGTACAATTTCTTGCAATGTCAACGAATCCTTGATATAATTCCTGGATCCAAATCCAACTTAAGATCACTACCAAAGTCCAGTCACTTCTCACAACCAACATTTCCTGAAACTGTCATCAAAATTCGTTGAGGTGTTGTTGAGTAGGAAAAACATAGAAAACTGTCCTATTGACCAATCCTATGAAAAATTATTTGATCAGCATCTGATCAAAACCAAAATCGTATCACTTCTTCTTGTAAACATGAACAACATTTCATGAAAATGTCATCAAAATTGACAATTTTAATTTATCTTGCCAACGGACAAACTTAAAAACAAATATCATCTCCTACAGTCTGTCTGTCCATCCATTTGCACTTGAAGAGAAATGGTCGGGAGAAGAAAAAGAGATTGGGGGTGGGATGTGGAAGGATTAAGGGAAATGTTTTAAAATGAAGGGCTAAAATGTGAATGAAAGAAAAACCTCTGCATGTCTTTGCTTCACATAACTGATGTGCAGCCAACAAACTGCACCACCTACATAATGCTATCACATCAATATGGACCTAAATCCCTGAAGAATGTTTCCAGCACCCTTTTGAATTGTTACTTCTTACTTAGCTGTTGTTACAATGAAGCCATCAGTGTTTCTGAAGCACCTAAACAATGATCCTGTCTCCGTGCAGGTTGTAGTCTTTTATCTTGCCTACAATAAATTTGCTCCGACCTGCTAAATACTTTAAGCAACTCTCAGCTCTCCTCTCTCACGCACATGGATTCCTTTTCATACTTACTGATGAGAAGCAGGGTCGGGTGGTGCAATAGTATTCAGAGAAGACAAAGCCAGCTCGAACAAAATCCCAACTCACTCCTGAGAAGTTTCGGCTACACTGTGAATGTCATGGAGACATGGGGTGACAAGGTGAACCTATGTTTACTCCATCTCCAAAGGTAATATATTGGTGAGAAGGGAGCACAGAGACTTCAGGTGGAGTACAAGCATTTGTCTGGCTTTGTGTGCATGTGAAACATTCTGTATCATGCACACTCACCCTCTTTTAAAGCTATACCCTGCTGTGAATTGACACATTTGTCAACATTTGATATATTTGTCCTCCCAACATAAATGTGAAAGCTGTGAGGTGACATTGTGTTTCTTTCATAGCAGTGCACTGTGGCCAGAACTATTGTAATCAGCTCACTTTCGACACATGTGAAAATGATGTCCCACATGCCACAGGGTCATGGAACTGCTCATGATGAGGTAAATTAAATAAGAAACAAACACTTTGATAATGCACATAAAGATGCCAATGCCAATCATTTTTTTCTGTGGCTCTCCCAAAATAAACGAAAAGCTTTGCTGTAAAAGAGTCTGTATTAGCTGTTAAAGGTGCTATGAGGAGAATCTATTTGCGGCGACATTAAGACTCTGCTACCCATGAGCACGTGCAGCAAATGTCGTAATGCTTAGTAAACTTAGTATCCTAGTTTTGTAGCCGGCTATATATGGATACTTACAGCCCGGTGCTCTAAGACGTGTCCGAATAATATTAATTTGCCCTAGTTTTAATTGTCTTGTTCCCGAAGTTGGGTATCCAGGCCAGTCCAGCCCTGTCCGACCCGACCAGAAGGCTAAGGAATAGCATTTATAGATAACCTATTTTGATGCTATAAAACTCATCTTAAAGTGTATATTTGGATCAGGCATATATCTAAAAGTGATACTTTGTAATTACTTAGAAACTCCACACAGTCCCTTTAACCTGGACAACAGGGTAGTTCCTTTTCAACTGTGGAAGTGACAGCAAGTTCAGACAAGCACAGATGACTATAGAGGAGAGAAAATCAGCAGGACAGGTTAATAGTATGTGTTTACATGCATACTGTTTGGTTTAATGAATGAGACTGAGTGCATTCGTTAATAAAGTTATTGATATGATGGGTCATTTTAATTAAGCAAAAAGAAAAGTAAAAAACCCATCTGTGAGTGAGTGTTCAAAAAGGCTAAATGACAGTCAGACCAGGACATAACTATTGATTCTAATAAGAAGCAAACATAAAACATGAAAAAACTCACATCCATGGATATTGTTCTCTAAGGCAGACAGGAAATATTTTGAACAAGAACTTTCTGAAGAAGTGGGTGTAGTTATTAAGTTTAGGATGAATAATTTAATAAGGATCAGAGAGAGTACTGTAAATGTCAAAGAAAGTGACGTCTCTGTTACTATGATCACATATACTGTAGAGATTTTTTAAGGAGCTCATACTTTGCCTTAAATATGGTTCAAATACTGTTTAGTATGAACCCCCACTGGCATGGCTGCAACACTAACATGAGGGATTTCCATTAGATCATTTCAATATAGGACAGAGACACCTGGGCTGCATATCCCTTTAATCTTATCTGTGGAGACCTTTTGCCACGCCTCTGGAGGCTGCAGTTGCAAGGGACTAAGCACTTGAGGAGTAGCTGTTGGATAGGCCCACAGATTGGTCACAGATGAGTTGGAAAGCATCTTTGCACATAACCTGGACACAGCCTGGTTGATTTTTTATTGTTTTGCCATTGGTGGTCTTTTTAAGCCCAGGTTGATATTGCATCACTACGACAGCCATACAAGGCTCCACATGCTTCGGTATTTCTTTTTGGCCTTGAAAATGTTTGAAGTCAGCTCTGCGGGATCTTTTGAAGCTCACACATGAATGCCTGAGGACAAACAATAGTGCATTTGTTGCTATCGAAGCTGAGATTTCTTTGAGTGATCTTAAGATATAGCTATGGCTGGTTTACTTTCCATTTTCTTCCAGCATGGTGTGCTTGTCACATGCTCTGTTTACTCTCCCCTCTCTAACCTCAAGATGGCCACAATAGGTGCTGCTCATGTCATGGTATTGATCTTCTCAAACAGGACTGACGGTGCATATCTGAATTGTAATTGCATACTACAAGGGTTTGGCAGATTTGAGAGCCAGATGGCTGCTTACCATCAGAAGAAAAACTGTTTAACTACACAAGATGAACTGAAGATCAACATCAATTACGATTCAACAGCTATCAATTTAGCTCCAGCATGCAGGGGTCTAACAGAGACTGAAAGGGGAGAAATTACAACATTTCCTGCAGCTTCGGTGTCTCTAGAATTTATACTGAGCATGGGGCAACATGTTTGTATCAAAGGCTGTCACAAAAAGGAGAAATCATATTTGAAGCTTTTTACTGCTTGATTTAAGACCTGCCCAAGTCTGTGCAGCCACCAGTGTTAAAGGCCTTAGAAATGCCTCATTGCACACATTTGCTCTAACGACCATGAGGCCTGGCAGGCAAATGTCAGCTGTGAGTCTGACGCATATGGCTGTCAGGGCAAGGAACGGTTTCAAGTCAAATGTTTGGTTAAAATGCTCAGCAAGCCTAGAGGGTTGGGACTGAATTATCCAGTTTTGTTGAAGTCTGACTTCTGGGTCAGAGAAGCTGCATGGTTTGCCCCAGTTTTTCCCATCTTGAGCATCAACTGGGAACTCCTCTCTGGAGACCACATACCAAATCCCTTCCCAAGGAAGCCTAGAGCAGTCTGAGGTTAGCCCCCTTTAGTGGCCTGTAATGGGATTTCTGTACCAAGACGTTTTGGTGATCACTGAATATTGAATTGTCTTCAGTGAGCCAAAGGCATGGTGTAGGGCTGATACATTTTTAAGAGAAGTTAGCACTGAACTCTTCAGTATAAGCTAATGGGTTTATTTCTGTGGGCTTTTATATTATTACTGATAATAACGTCTGTGGCAAAAAAAAGTCTATGATGCTTATATGTTTTGTGTAGGGCTGGGTTTAAAAAAACGATTTAAATCGATTTTCTTTTAATTGATTCATAATCGATCCATAAAATCTAAAGATCGATCTTTTAACTTGGGTGTTTTTTTCTTCTTTGGATGTGCAGAGAAGCAGCCTGTGGTATCAACCCTGCTAGTCTGGTGTGATCAGCATTTAGTGTAGCTTTCTACTGAACAAGATCTCATGAGATGTTACTGCAAACAAACATGGTAGAAGCACTATATGGGCACCACTGGCAAGTTTAAAAGCTGATGTTTGGATGTACAGTATTTTAGATTTAACAAGTACAAAGGTAAATACAAGTTGGATAAAAACAAGTAATATGCAGAATATGCATTAATGCATATCATTAAAACATGATTAATGTAACTGCTTTGGGTTGGTTTCTTCATGTTAAAACAATTTTTAATGATGTACCAGGTCAAAAGGTCGCTTTTTAAATTTACAGCACTATTTTAACTGAGATGTCCCAGACTGAATAAATATCGAATTGAATCGTGAATCGAATTGCTTTTAGACCTTGTAATATCGAATCGAATCGATCCAGAAAATCTGAATCAATACCCAGCCCTAGTTTTGTCCATCGTGATAGTCTTTACAAATGAACTCTGTTTTTTTCTGTACAAAGCACAGATGAAATCTCCAAAAGGAAGAGACCAATTTCAGGATGGAAAGAAACTAAAATACATTAAACTAACATGAATGGCTCCATCATTAACTAACCACTAAATCCTGCTTTTACTTCTCCGAAAAAAGACTCTTTTTGAGTGAAGTGATCAAGACAGGGTTTTTCGACCTGATCACATTTTACACATGATGACTTTTAATATCTCTGTTCAACTCAGCCATCCTAGTTAAAAGAAAAAAGCTTAAAACATTCTAATGCCTGTGTTACCTTTGCCTTTTATTAGACACTTAAATTAATATTAATTCAAGAATCCCATAGACTTTGAGACAATAGTAGTGCTGAAATTAGGTGTTCAAAGTTTTGTATTTGCAATAGAGGTACAAGACCCTTCAGCCCTTCTTATCCCTCTCCTGAACTCATCTGGGCTGCTTTATAAAGTTTGAGACACATCAGAGAGTTTCAGAGTTCAATCAAATTTGTAGGAAAACAGCTTAAACACTGAGTGGATATGCATTTGCAGATGACGCAGCCTACACGGGTGAGTTTACATTTAATTAAAATAAGAGCTCTAGCATTGTGATGTCCCATTAGAGTTTTCACTTACAGGACATCACAATGCTAGAGCTCATTCAATCATCAGAGTGAGGAGAGAACCTACTGGGCAGCTGCATTAGGGACGGCCCAAGACTTTGAGATAGAAACACCTAAAAGCCATGGTGTGTGCTTTCTACAATGGCATATGCTCCTGCTTTATCAAGATAACCAACGAAACCTACCATTAAAATTAAAAACCAGAGTAAAGATTTAGAAGGTCTAGTGTGAATGGAGAGGAAACACACACCTCCACATTTAAAGACTCATTACTGAACCACTAACAGAAACGTTTATCTGAGGATGTGAGGTTGAACCAGTTGCTAAGTATGAAACCTTCTTTCAAAGGCTTAGCTTAGTTGATTAAAACAGTGAGCAAGAGAAAGAATGAGAAAAAAGATAAGTCATTTGTGATAATGGAGATAGAGAGACTAGGATCTCTCAAACCTGTGGACTAAACATCTAAAGGCGCTTTCACACCAACCACATTTTGTGCGCACCAAAGAAGTTTTGGCCCAGGGTTTGGTACGTTAGTGTCAATGTGAATGCAACCACCGCACTTTGGTGCGCACCAAATCAGCCGGTCCAAGACCTCCATGAAGGGGTGGTCTCGATCCGCTCCATCTCCCGACATTTGGTGCGGTTTAACTGGTGTGAAACAAAGTGGTCTGAACCGATCTACTTTTGATGCATTACTTCCTGTTAATCCCGCGGTTGAATCTTTTGTTTACTCAATTTGTCTATTTGTTTATTCTGGTTGAGGATTACGATGATTTACGAGGGTCCAGAAGGTCGCTGATGCCGTCTCAAACACGATAAAAAAAAACACATTTGAAGGAAAATGTAGAAGAGAGCGAAATGTTAACATTGGTTGTCTGGTGTAGGAAATGGTTACCATGGTAGCCTCTTCTTCATTTTCCTCCGTAGCAGGTTTGGTAACCAGTTACGTGCATATCGCCCCCTGCTGTTTCAAACTGAGTAAATACACAAGTGGGCCTGGGCATGGTTCGATGATGCAAGTGTGAATGCAAGCCAGCAGGGAAGGGGAGGGGGGTGAACCGCGCCGCAGTACAGTTCGAAACAAGTGGACCTAATGTGAAAACGCCCTAAGGAAACACAGTTGGCACTCTCACTTGAACCAATCCAAGTTGGTATTGACAAAACACAGAATGTTTGAGTTTGTCTTCACCTTTCTTTTTATTCAGCCAACTATTATTCAATAATGTATTCTAAACTCTATGTTTAGAAAACGAGTTTATTTTTTCTTATTGAACAGAGATACTTCAGGCCTCTTAAAGTCTTCTTCACTGCCCCAACGTCCCACTTCTTTTTCATATTAGGAGCTCTCTATGAGGCTGTGATTTTTGTGAAATAATTATGTCTTTGCAGAATTAGTTCTAATTTTCAGGGTAAACTCTGAGGAAAAGTAAAAACTCTCAGACACAACTTCTCTTCTGGGGACTTTTTTAAATTAGTGCCTCGAGTGTTGCAGCTGAGTGTATGACAGGTAGTTAAAAAAATCTTAATGAAAAAGCAAAGACTGAGGCAAAATATGTCATCAGTATATGTGGGGATGCAGCAAAGGCCTTTTTTATTTTGTTAACTAGTCAGCAACAATAAGGTCGATTAGCTCACTAATCCTGGTCAGGTGCCTTATCCTTTTTAACCCCTGCAATTACCTAATGGGTCTTATTTCTTTGTGATGTTAGTAATACATTATATCAAGTAATGACAAAACATAATAAGAATAACTGTTTTTCTTTGTCTCATTTTCATAATTTTCTGCTTTCACTTGACCATGCTCTTTCAAATGACAAATGTGCAGTTTTGATTTCAATTACAGCCAAATATTTCTCATGTTCCGGGTATAACTATTGTTGACTTAACATGGACAATTTTGTTTTAATGTGAAGCCAGTTTCTATATTGATGTGTATATGACTTTGTTTTACTGTTTAGTGGTTGCACTAGAGGAAGAAAAAGAAGAGTGGAGGAGACTGCAATATGACAGAAACAGAACTACATGGCTAAAATATTGGCTTTTTATATTGGCTATTCATATTCATTCATTCATTTTCTATACTGCTTATCCCTTACGGCATCGCGGGGATGGTGGGGCGGGGGGGGTGGCTGGAGCCTATCTCAGTTGTCATTGGGCGAGAGGCGTGGTACACCCAGAACCCAGACAACCAGTCACTCTCACACTCATACCTAAGGGCAATTTAGGGCGTTTTCACATTAGGCCCACTTGTTTCGAACCGTACTGCGGTGTGGTTCACCCCCCTCCCCCTCCCCAGCTGGCTTGCATTCACACTTGCAACATCGAACCATGCCCGGGCCTACTTGTGTATTTACTCAGTTTGAAACAGCAGGGGGCAATATTCACATAACTGGTTACCAAACCTGCTACGGAGGAGAATGAAGAAGAGGCTACCATGGTAACCATTTCCTACATCAAACAACCAATGTTAACGTTTCGCTCTCTTCTACATCTTGCTTCAAATGTGTTTTTTTTATCGTGTTTGAGACGGCATCAGTGACCTTCTGGACCCTCATAAATCATCGTAATCCTCAACCAGAATAAAAAAATCGACAAATAGAGTAAGCAAAAGATTCAACCGCGGGATTAACAGGAAGTAACGCATCAAAAGTAGATCGGTTCGGACCACTTTGTTTCACACCAGTGAAACTGCACCAAACGTCGGGAGATGGAGCGGATCGAGACCAACCCCTCATGAAGGTCTCGGACTAGCTGATTTGGTGCGCACCAAAGTGCGGTGGCTGCATTCACATTGATGCTAACGTACCAAACCCTGGGCCAAAACTTCTTTGGTGCACACTAAAAAAGGGCCTGCTCAACCCAGGTATCAAACCAGGTAACGTCTTGCTGTGAGGCATGTGCACTACTTGCTGCGCCATCGTGCCACTGGCTTTTAATAATATAGGCTAAATTTAAAAAATATGATACATTTTCACACAAGTTTGTCAAACTGTAGCTGAGTGAGAACAGAGTGGCAGAAACAGAGACTACGCTTGATTAACGTTGTCACAGACGGAGCCCTAAATGTGATCTTTATGAGTAATAAATAGAGAGAAAAGGGCTTAGCTTTATTTGTGTGAGCAGCAATCTGCTCAGTCTCCATTGTGCTGTATGTGACATGAGCACTGGTGTATGCTCACTGCAGATGATGGAGATGGGGTTAGCTCCTAAATTCGGCAAAACTTTAGCCTCGTTAACACTCTAACTTCAGCTCTGGAGCACAATAATTTGCCACTGATCCTGCTTATAAATAGAATCTGATGTGAGGATGTTTAACACCTTTATCGTCAGTGCAGAGGATGAAATATGCTGAGAAAAATTAAGGTTTGGAACAGGTAACATAACCGCGGCTACCACTTCCATGATTCGTTGTTTTCCTGGCACTCTGTGGCTTCTATTTGAGGATAATGCATCAACAAAGATAGGAAGAGGAGAAAGATGACCTGAACAATCCACTCTGGAAAGCAATGTAGCACGTCTGCACTATGAATGTAACACACCACGGTAAAATTTCCAATAGTTAGTACTACCATTTTCCATTTTAATTTGTGTTTGATAACTTTATTATGTCAATAACTCACAGTGATGCTGCTCATTGCCTGAAAAAGCCTGAACTACAGGTCTGCTCCACAGCAAATCAGCAGTGGTCTCTCAGACGCAGGCATGCATGAGCAGTTTGAACTGTTTGGCCTCTGAAAGTGAAAGTATGGCAGCTGGTGCCTACAGGGACACTGTACTGCAGATTTATTCCCCCTCATAATGGACACAGTCTGAAGTTGTATTTATGATTTTACAAGGACGCCAAGCAGAAACTAATTCAACAGGGTCTGGGTTTTCTAGCTATAATTTGTGTTTTCAGGCATGAAAGGGTTAATGGTAAGCTTAACTGACATTTTACACTTATCTCCTATTCTGCTTAAAGTCCTCCTCAGGATACGGCTGTCATGGTGTATTGTTAGAAAAATAAATAAATAAAAGGATAACTTTGGGTGAAGAACAAGCAGAGATTTCCAGCAGCTTATTTGTGTACACAGTGTGCTCTGTGCTAGATTACATCCCTAAAAATGTTTGACTTCGTTCTTATTTGTTTTCAATCAGTAAAAGTAATATCAGCTGTGCAGCATAATGGAGTTAGAAATCATTTTCCAGGACTTTTCCAGGACATTTTCCAGGACTTTTTCCAGTGTCACATAACTAAAGGAAGTTACATTGTTGCTGTGGGCAGTTTTCAATTCTAGTTAGCCTTCTAAAAAACAAGATTAGAGGTTGATGAACAATATCTCTAGCTATTGATCATATTGCAGCACAAACATTGTCTGTTAGCCATCTGTTTAGTCTGGCTTTAATGTGTTTTATGATTATAAATTTATGATTCTACATATTTTTTCATCTTTATTTTCTCAGCTTTTTTATGAATAGATTTTGTTAATTGAGCCTAAATTTTATTTTGTCATTTTTTTTATTATTTCATTTTGTCCCCATTGTTTTGAGTTTTTATATTTTATGCCTTAACTTGCATTATTTTACCTACTCACATTTTCTGGCTACCTGTACATTAGTTACCAAGTACATTTTTACTTAATTTTCTACATTTCAAGCTAGAAGAAAGAAAATAATTTTCCAGGACCATTTAAGCTTTTCCAGGACATTTTCCTTTTTTCCTCATTTTCCATATGTTTTCCATGACTGGAAAATTGGGCAATCATTTTCCAGGTTTTTCAGGTTTTCCAGGACGTGTGGGAACCCTGCAGTTATGACAAGCCTCATGTTTACATGGTGCATTCAAACATATAACAGAAATTAAGTCACAACTTAACTAGTTTCAATGGGTTTAAAGTGGGTCTTATACAACAACCAAAACTATCACTAATATCCAGTTTGTGAAACAGGGTAGTGTTCTGGCTGCACTGTTACCTCACAGTAAGACTGTACGGGGTTTGATTCTGCATGTGAGGGTACTCAAGCTTTCTCCCATCGACCAAATCATGCTCATTAGACTGATTTGGGACTCAATTACTCACTGATGTAAGGGTGTGAGTGTGGCTGTTTATCTAAATGTTAGCCCTGTGATTTATGTGCAGTCTGTCCGGGGGAGTACCCTGCCTCTCACTCAGTGACAGCTGGGATCAGATCCAGGCCCCCTGCAACCCTGCACAGGATCAGCAGAATAAATAATGGACGGAATCTGGAAGCAGCTCTGTTTTCAAAGATACCCATACACATCATGTAAAATGTTTACACAGCCGAATCAGCCCTGTTCTGCAGTCAAGAGGGGTTTCACACTGGAAGAAAAATGTTTCAGCATAGGGTCGTCACATGACCACGACTGATTTCTTAATAAAAGACAAAATGTATCATCACAGTGTCACTGTGATTTGCGTGACTTTGGAGATTAAAGAACACTTTGGGGATGTGAATGTTTGAAGGGGGAAATATCATATACCAGGGTCCACAAAACCACTTTCAAATGTTCATGTTTGTTCTGTACACTGCATACACAATTTAGATCATGCATAGAAATTACTTGTGGCTGTCGATCTTTTGTATTGATGAAACTTCACTGGGCAGGATGAGTGGAGGCTGATTATGATAATGTGACCTTTTCTGCTTCACTGACCTCTATTAGAAATCCTGAATAATTGATATGCATGTTCACAATTTATGTCAAATCCTACATGCATCATTAACTTTGGTTATAAAAAATATAAGGCCCAGAGCTTCTGCTCGTAAATCTGATATACAAATAATGACAACACATTCTCTTTGCCATGCAATGGCTGTGGTATCCCATGTCTCCAAGAAAACGAAGCTGCTCTATATTCTGCTCATCGTATGAACGTCTGCATTCTGAAAACTGTATGACTGCATCATTCATCTTTAGTAATTACAAGTTTCATGATGCCATATTCATTGTACTGTACAATTTGTCCCCTAACATAAACCACTGATTAACATTCCAACCCATTTTAACATTTTCTTTTATAATTAGCAATAGTGGAAGCAGAATAAACAAGTCCTCATTCCTCCTTCTACATCTACTAATTGGTTAAAAAAATGTTTTAAAATCAACCGTCTCTGTTTCCATGCAGTGGTAATGTACTGTTTCTGGCAGGACATCACTAGTGGCTTAAAGTTAGATGCAGTAGCTTGTGATTAGTCCACAAGACTCAGCTCTGGACCAGCTAGACAACTTCTCTGATCATTTAAAAGTTTGAGAGCAGATGTTAAAATGTCTTAAAGTGACATGCTACCTTTTCACACTTTGGATAGGTTTTGACCTGGACTGTTTGATCACGACATGTCAACCATCCAACCAACCCACAATTTTCATTAACAAGTGTTTAGCAAAGAATCCATGCAGCAGCTGTAGTAAGACCAACAGCGCTTAGCAGAGCAGAGTTCTTAGCAGCTGTAAGTGATCAGAGAATTATGAGACAATGGTGAGATCATGAGATTATAGGAAGAGCAGGACGAAGTGTAAAACATTAAATTCCCTTATGATAACAATATCAGACATACACAAAAAGGGATGCCAACAGCTCGTAGTGGAAGTTGCCTGCACCCCTCTACAGCATGTGTTCCTCCCAGCTCTCTGGCTTTACCTATCAAGATTTTCCACTGTCCCTCCCCTGTCAAATAAAGGGAAAAGGCTCAGTACAGTAGCTATAATGAATATTTCAATAACAAATAACACAATATGAAAATCAAAAAGCTATACTGTTGTGACCAGTGTCTGTGCACAACTGGTTTGATGTCAATGAGACATCTACTCCAAATTTGTCTATGGATATTTTGGAGGAGTACTTTTTAGATGAAACCTCAATTAATTGTTGCTTTTGGTGGAAGGAAGAACACATTTCATATAAAAGGTCCCTACTTAAGTTTTTTGCTGAGACAAAGCCGAGCAACACTGCCTTCACATCAAGTGTTCTCATCACTTCATTAGTCTTTCAAGCAGAGCACTCAACCAAGGCCAAAGCCTGAGAGATAGTAGGGGGAGAGTGGGGTAAACTGAGCCAGTGGGTAAGTTGACCCACCCCCTGTTTCTGGGAAACAGTAAACAACTTTTGTCATTTGGCCCTAAATTCAGAAAGCCCCTATCTGCCTCTGTTGAATAGGGGCACCTGGCACAAACGGTTGGTACTTTTTAACACAAAAAACTCATTTTTGTGTGGCAAAGTACATTTTCAGCATGTCAGGTATATTGAGCTTTGTATCAAATCCAATTCATCCAGGTCTAAAATGGTGGATTATACATATTTGTAATTTGCCTTCACATCAAGTGCTCATCAGATTAGTCTGAATAGCAGAGCACTCACTTTGCTATGGCCAAAGCCTGAGAGATAGTAGGGAGAGTGGGGTAAACTGAGCCAGTGGGTAAGTTATACCCCAAAAATGTTTCAAAAAGTAAACAACTTAATGAGCTGAATCATTTGGCCACTATTTAATGTTATGTTAAAGCCCAAATGATTTGTCTGATCAAATAGGGGCACCTGGGGCATTACGGAGTTGGTACTTTTTAACACAAAAACTCATTTTTGTGTCCAAAATCGCCAAACCCAGCTTTAAACATGTCAGGTATATTGAGCTTTGTATCAAATCCAATTCATCCAGGTCTAAAACCAACTGGGGCTCAACATATGCTGAGATGGAGAAAATGTATAAAGCTGTATGAGTCGAAAAGTCGATCAGATCCGTTGCAAAGAAGTGAAATACTGACAGGTCAAACCTGCAGAGGTAAATGAAGAAGAGGGATGTTTAAACTTGCTTGTTTTAGCAAGTCTGAACTTGTAAAAACTTTAAAGCATACAAGTAAATGTAACTTTTCTAGAAGGTATAATAGTTTTCTTTCTGCCAAGTACTGATTTTGTTTCTGTTTGTTGTTCAAAGCTTTGCTGGCTCTCATTTTACTTCATATGAGTATCTACTTTCCCCAAAAATTGCAAAATGTGTCAATTTATGGCATTACAATTTTGAAATTACTGATTTTTTTTCTAGGGGGTTTCAGTTAGGGTTAAGAAAATAAATGTGACCATTTGTGAAGTGAACAATCTCTAGTGAACTGACTCTTTGACAACAATACATTATCTTTTAATAATTCTCAGATTTAAAGTTATGAAGTCACTTGATCAACTTACCCACAGACTTGGCTTAACTTACCCCTGACCTGGGGCAAGTTGAGCCACAGGAGTACTTTATTTTTGAAAGGCCACAGTTTCCAGGCCCTTTATCATTGATATGTCCTTACAATCTCAGTTGATAGCAAACATTCTTTAATAAGAATTTATGTTTTCATATCATCTGGGTTGCATTTTTCCTTGTCTCAGTGACAACAAAAGTAAAAAAAAATGGCTCATCTTACCCCACTCTCCCATTATTTCATTTAAGTTAAACTTTTCTAAACTCTGTTCACAATTCCTTCACATGTCGTTTCTGAAAATATGCAGTATACCTTGACCATGAGGACTGGAGACTTTCCTGGATGACACTGGAGGAAAGACAGCAGACACACTCAACCAGTCACCAGCCGATCATCACTGGGTCACACAGAGAAACAAGCAACCATTCACGTCCACACTAAGAGGCAATTAACAGTAATAGTAGCAAGTTAACCCAACAAGAACGTTTTGGGGACACAACCAAAGGGTCTAGAGAAAACCCACACAGCACAGAAAGAACATGTAAATTCCACACAGACAGACCCCGGTCAACGTGGGGAATCACACCAGCAATCTTGCTGTGAGGCCCATGTACAATCCTGCTGTGCCACCTTGCAGCCCTCCATTTAAATAATACTAAAAATAAACCTTTATACCATGCAAGCTGGCTCAGTAAACTTGTATTTCTCACACACATGTAGCCTCCTGTATGAGTGTGAGTCTGGCTGAAGCTGGAGCCTCATCTCTTGACTGCTGCCACAGAGAAAGTCTGTTCTTAAATGTGAGACATTTTAGGCCACCATTTCAAACATTTTATGTCTCTGCTTTGATCAGAGTATTTTCTGTTCCCTTTTTAAAGGGATTTCTCGTTTTTGCCATCTCACTTGCTGCGATAATAGAATGGAGAGTAAAACTTTTCAAATGAAGCCATGCTGCTGATAAAGCCCTGCAGAGGCAGAGAGAAGCCGATGGAGACGGTGTTTTCAGGGAAGTTTGGACATTGGTATCTTTGTATTTAATTGTTTAAAACATGTTGGTACACCGACAGTTTGAAAGTAGTTATGACATTCATATCATTGTCAGCAGCTCATCCTCTCTTGTATGAGCTGATATGCGGAGATTACACACATCCTCTTAATTACCTGACATTTATTAGGGACCTTTAACCTTTTTCTTACATTGTTTAGGTCTACTATATAACAGGGTTGCCTCTGTTTAAAGTCAATCATACTTTTTTCCCCCAAGATCATTTGAAAAAGTTACATATAGATGACACTTTCTCTGATCATTTTAAAAGTTTGAGAGCAGATGTGAACATGTCCTAAAGTGACCAGCTATCTTGTCACAATTTGGAGGGGTTTTCATCTGGACTTTTTGTCGGCATGGAGGGTCAACCTAACCAGACAAGCCAGATGGATAGCTCAATATATCTGCCACAGAAATATTTCACTAGTCCATCTGGGTAAGAGCCCTTTGAATTTGTTTTCAGGGGCAGAATGTTAAAAAAAAAAAAAAACACAAGCTTGTGATTGGACAATCGTTTGGCTTGTCACATTCACCACAGACCAATCAAAATCAAGCAGGGTTGCCTCCTATAATGTAGCATACATAGCGGCTAATGTAGCAGCTAATAACTAACAGCAGCTAACAACAGTAAATGACTGTTAGCCGCTAACTTAGCTGCTAACAGCTGAAGGCCTTTTACTATCATCTTACACTAAATTGTACCACACAGATGATTCATTTAACACTTATATGTGACATGAACCTCGTCAAAGACGATCCCTACAAGTAAACTTCTGAGGAGGGCAGATTTCGCCAAGTTTCACAAGGTAGCCATGAGGACAATAGGCTAATCGGCATGTCCGTTCTTACCTTCCAGTTCTCAACTTCCGGTTGTCGTCACGTCAGCATTCTGCTGCTCCCGCCTCTCTTCCCTGATTGGGCCGTTAAGAATTCAGCCGAATGAATTTGTTGGACAACGGAGGCTGGCAAGACAGACCTGCAGGATTTCAGAATCAGGCAGGTCTGTCTGCTCTGCAAGGCTAGGGTCAACCATCTATCCAAACCACAATTTCCATTAAGAAGTATTGAGCGAAGCATTCCTTCCATGCATCAGTTTAAGTCAGACCAATGGCGTCCAGCAGAGCAGAGTTCTTAGCAGCTTTAAATAAACGATCAGAGAATCATGAGACAATTGTGAGATCATAAGATTATAGGAAGAGCAAGCAAGAAAACACGCAAGCCCAATGTTCATGTGCTATCTGCACTGATGTTATTTCCAAACAGCACTGCATTTCAATATTATTCAGAAACTCTGAGCACATCTTTCCGCTATAGGATTGATCTGCTTGTTTCGATTGACACGGGACTAAGCCGCCTTCTGCTGACAACACACTCGGAACATATGACACGGAGGCAAGACAGATAGCACCCAGATGTGAGACAGATTATGCGGTTCACAATAACCAGTTTTATTTAACAGACACAGGAACAGTTCAGTAGTGAGCGGGGATCGAACCCGCAAACCTTGGAACGCACTGCTGTGACTTAGACCAATCAGCCACACACTCAGATTGCAACTCAGAGTCTTTGAGGAAGAGCAGGGTTGGACTCACTCTGTCTTTCCACTCAGGAGACGGTTTAGATTGCCCGAGATCAGGCTGCCACCACTGAATCAGGCACACAGACAGGTACTCGGCGTCACAAACAGGCAGGAGGGTCAGATACCGGAGAACAGATGGCCACCACAGTTCAGGATACACGGACAGGTACTTGGCATCAGGAACAGAAGGCAAGGTCGGCAACCGGGGATCAGGCAGGCAGGTAGTTGCAGCATCAGACGATACAGGCGGAAACAGGAACAGAACAGGTCGGCAACAGGTTATCAGTCCGGATAGCAGGTCTGGAGTACTTGGCATGAGAGCGAAGACAGTCCGACGCCGAGTGAGTGTAGAGCTGGGGTTTAAATAGGTGGTGTGATTGCAGCTGATGATGTGCAGGTGTGAGCAGGAGTGCAGGTGACAGGAGTTGAGCTGATTAGGCTGAGACTGGAGTGTGGCAGGCTGAGACTTAGACTGTGACAACATATTTCTGAGGAATAAGTACAGGGCTTTGCTGTTGGCATGTTTCCAAAGACGGACCAAAGTGCAAGATGTGGAAACCAACTGATTGACAAAACTATGGGCAATTACCTGTGGTGTGCATGGCGAGTAAGCTAGCAAAGAACACCTTGGTACCCAAACTTACTTGGGCACTATTTTGTTCAAGTTGAACATGTTTTGGATATAGAATATTGGGATAGGTAAATATTATTTTGTTTTCATCAATACTTGAGAAGTGTAAAACATTAGATGCCCTTGTGACAACAATATCAATCATACACAAAAGAGGGATGCCAATAGCTTTTAGAGGCTGTTGCCTGCACCCCTCTACAGCATGTGTCCCTCCAAGCTCTCTGGCTTTACTTTCCAAGATTTTCCACCGTCCCTCCCCTGTCAAATAAAGTCAAAATGCTCCAGATAAGAAAAAAAGCCATGATATACAGTAGATTTAATGAACATTTAAATATCAAAAAATAATATAATGATCAAACATCCGTACTGCATCTCTATGTTTACCTTAAAACATTCATAGCCTCTTTTAAAGACCATTATCTGTGCATATGTCATTCAGACATGTTCTCCAAATTGTCTATGGACATTTTGGAGGAGTACTTTTAAGATGAAACCACACTTAAATGCTGCTTTTGATGGAAGGAAAAATACATTTACAGCTTTTCTCAGTTACTTTGGTTCATTTCTCAGAACAAAATTAAAATTCTCCAAAGTATTTGTTCAATCTTCACATCATTATGTCACTTGTGCACATCAAAAAAGCAGTTTCTCATTTCTTTGAACAAGTTGCAAATGTTTCTGTGCATCCATGCAAATAATTATTTGTACAATTCTCTGTTTCCTCCATAATCAGTTGCCTTTGTCACATTGATCAAAACATAATATAATAGGTTTCTGTTGAATAGTCTCACCCCCACAACATTTAGGCATTGGTTCATCGCATTGGTCTTGACCCCAAAAATGGTTGTAAAAATTGTCCTAATATGTCAAACACATTTCTGTACATAAACATTCGACTCTTTTTTTCTAAATCTGTCCTGAAATAATAAATTTCTCCCAGGTGGATTCTTGACTTAAGGCGTTTTCACATTAGGTTCACTTTGTCGAACCATGCTGCGGCGCGGTTTGCCATGGGTTCGCCCCCCTCCCCCTCCCCCGCTGGCTTGCATTCACATTTGCAACATCAAACCATGCCCGGACCCAATTGTATATTTACTCAGATTTGAAACAGCAGGGGGCGATATGCACGTAACTGGTTACCAAACCTGCTACAGAGGAGAACGAAGAAGAGGCTACCATGGTAACCATTTCCTACACCAGACAACCAATGTTTACGTTTCGCTCTCTTCTACATCTTGCTTCAAATGTGTTTTTTTTTATCGTGTTTGAGACGGCATCAGCGACCTTCTGGACCCTCGTAAATCATCGTAATCCTCAACCAGAATAAACAACTCGACAAACTGAGTAAGCAAAAGATTCAACCACGGGATTGACAGGAAGTAATGCATCAAAAGGAGACCTTCAAATGTGTTTTTTTTTATTGTGTTTGAGACGGCATCAGCGACCTTCTGGACCCTCATAAATCATCGTAATCCTCAACCAGAATAAACAACTCGACAAATTGAGTAAGCAAAAGATTCAACCGTGGGATTGACAGGAAGTAATGCATCAAAAGTCGACCGGTTCGGACCACTTTGTTTCACACCAGTGAAACCGCACCAAATGTCGGGAGATGGAGCGGATCGAGACCACCGCTTCATGGAGGTCTCGGACTGGCTGATTTGGTGGGCACGAAAGTGCGGTGGTTGCATTCACATTGACACTAATGTACCAAAGCCTGGGCCAAACTTATTTGGTGCTCACTAACTGTGGTTGGTGTGAAAACGCCCTTAGTCTAACAAAGGGGAATGTGAAGCATTACACCAACCAATTATCAACCAGTTTTCTGAAAAGCTCAAACATGCATCTCTACTTTAACCTTTTTCTTTGTGGATGCAGTGCTGTTTTACTTTTTATATCGCAATGACATGGTCTGTCAACAAGTTAAAGGACGAACAATAAAAGCATGAATGTGAATCCACTCTCTTACAGTCAATCTCCCACATACCCTAAGGTGTAACCTACAATAAACAGTAATTGCCATAAAAACATTTGCCATAGTTTACATCAGAAAATCCCTCCAGAGTACACTGCTATATTGACACCGTGACAAAACAGTTTAACCGTCTTATCCATACACAATGATACAAGGACTTATTCTGACTGCACTGACATGGCCATTGACACAGTTACTTTTGAGGGATGAACTAAGGATTTTGAGCAAAGACACTGGCTTTTGCAGGTAATCCATGGTGTATTGCTATTTGTATGAATTGTACTGAGAAATCCACTCACTGTTTAGCACATGTCAAGGATGATTCAAGAAATGTACCAAGGAACTAAGAAATAATGTAAAATAAAGGTTCCAATTAAAGTTGTTGGTGAGACAAAGCCAAACCACACTGCCTTCACATTAAGTGTCCTCATCACTTCATTAGGTCTTTCAAGCAAAGCACCCAACCAAGGCCAAAGACTGAAAGACAGAGTTACATTCAAGATAAACTTTTGCTTAACTCTGTTCACAATTCCTTCACATGCCATTTCTGAAAATAAGCAGTATACCTTGACTAAGGACAGCTGGAGACTTTGCTGGATGACAGTAGATGAAAGACAGCATACACACTAGGGCCTGACCGATTTAATCGGCCGATTATAGCCCTTTTCAAAGTATTCAACATCGGACAGAGTTTTGCCGATGTTACGCCGATATATTCTTAATTTCTCATAAAACAGTAAACGCTGTTCGGTGTCCAAGCCGCGCAGAATGATGACGCGGAAGATGACTGCGACGCTCGTTGGTGGTGGCTCTTGTTAGCTCTCTGCTGATGCTGTGTGTGTGTGGATGACTCGCCCACACTCACAAGGAGTTGCTCTTTTAAGCCTGAAAGTCTGACATGACGAGCCACTTTCAGCGGTGCTGCGTGCACAAAGTTCCGTTGCTGCTGGACACAGAGAGATCACCATTCTCTATGCTAGTTCGGCCACGAAGCAGCTTCAGAGACAGACCGGGCACTGCTGAACAGTTTTCTGACCGATGCCTCCTCTGTCGTTCTCAATACTGACGAGTTGGACCTTGTGGTGGCAGGGGCTCAGTTTAGCTGTGACCGTTTTATTGTGATTATGAAGGAAATCTGGCTTTATCCGCTTTATCTGACACGGCAGCTAAGCTAACTAGCTAGCGAGCTATCTGTGCTAGCGTTAGCTGGCTGACGTCATAGACGTCATCAGCAGACTCATCCAGGGGAGACTTCAGTGTAGCTGGGGACTTTAATCAGGCTGTTTAAATAAGTTTGTGAAATATGTGCGGTGTCCCACAAAATATTTTGATTTCCTCACGCACATTACCTCATGTTGATAATAAAAAAGTGGTTTTACCTAAACTAAAACCTGCTTCTGATACACTAATGAGGACTAAAAGGCAGATGTGACAAATAGTTAATGAACAATCTAAATATAAATTTACATTTTTAAAAAGGTAATTTGTTTTATTTTGCAGGAATTTGTCTCAGTTTAACACACTCTTCTATATTGTACCTGAAAGCTGCAGAGAAGGAAAATAAAAGATGCCTATGAAAAAAATGTTACCTTAAGTGTTTTTGTTTCTTTCCTGTTTACAACTTTTTAAAAAGTTGTTCTATCTTTACTATAATCATCTAATTTTCATCAACAAGAATTACAAGATACAGAATGACTCTTTAAGGTAAAATATAACAAATACTAAAGGACAAAGTATTGTGTGTGTATACATATATATATATATATATATATACATATATATATAGATAGATAGATAGATAGATAATAGATAATATAATATATAATATATAATATAATCGGTAATCGGTATGTTTTTCTGACAAATATCGGCATCGGCCACAAAAAATCCATATCGGTCGGGCCCTAATACACACTCAACCAGTCACCAGCCGATCATCACTGGGTCACACAGAGAAACAAGCAACCATTCACGTCCACACTAAGAGGCAATTAACAGTAATAGTACCAAGTTAACCTAACAACAGCGTTTTTGGTCTATGGGACACAACCAAAGGGTCTAGAGAAAACCCACACAGCACAGAAAGAACATGTAAATTTTACACAGACAGACTCTGGTCAACGTGGGGAATCAAACCAGCAATCTTGCTGTGAGGCCCATGTACAATCCTGCTGTGCCACCTTGCAGCCCTCCATTTAAATAATAAAAATAAACCTTTATTCCATGCAAGCTGGCTCAGTAAACCTGTATATCTCACACATGTGTAGCCTCCTGTATGAGTGTGAGTCTGGCTGAAGCTGGAGCCTCGTCTCTTGACTGCTGCCACAGAGGAAGTCTGTTCTTAAATGTGAGACATTTTAGGCCACCATTTCAAACATTTTGTGTCTCTGCTTTGATCAGAGTATTTTCTGTTCCCTTTTAAAGGGATTTCTCGTTTTTGCCATCTCACTTGCTGTAATAATGGAAAAGAGTACAACTTTTCAAATGAAGCCATGCTGCTGATAAAGCCCTGCAGAGGCAGAGAGAAACAGAGGGAGACGGTGTTTCCAGGGAAGTTTGGACATCTGTAGCTTTTAACTGGTTTAAACCATGTTGGTACTTGGACAGTATTAAAGTGGTTAGGAGGTTTTGATCTTTGTCAGCAGCTCATCCTCTCTTGTTAGAGCTGGTATGGGGACATTACACACATGGTTTTATTTCCTGATACTTTCAAGGACCTTGAATCTTTTCCTTATATTGTTTAGGTCTACTTTATACCAGGATTGCCCCTGTTTAATGTCATTCATACTATTTTCCCCAATATATTTGAAAAAGTTGCACATTTTATTTTACGTCAAAATTTATGTCAAAATATATGTCAAAATATGATTAAAGGCCATCGTCTTGACTGAAAAAATGACCCTTTAAATTTATACTTATTGTAAATTATGTTTTATGTTTTGTGCTCGTCTTCCCACAACCTAATTTTCAGTAAAATATATATATATATATATATATATATATATATATATATGTATATAGATATATATATATATATATATATATATATATATATATATATATATATATATATATTAGGGATGTAACGTTAATGTATAATGGTAAACCGCGGTAAAATTTCCCACGGTAATCATTACCGTGTCCTTTTAAAATTACCGTTATACCGTGTTTGATCACCACACTGTGTCAATAACTCACGGTGATGTTGCTCTTTGCCTGAAAAAGGTGAAACTATGTGCGTCTGCCCCTCGATGAAGCAGCCGTGTGTCGCCAACAGAGGCGCACATACGTAGCTTGTTGTACAAATGAAGTACAAATTGGTTATTTTCTATTCTTGCAATTACACACAGTTTAAGCATTGATCATGAAATAATGACAAAAACTTGCTAGAATTGTTTACTTTTATTTCTATTGATTTTTTTTTTAACCAATTTACTTATAGGACATTTCCTGACACAATTGTTGACAAAAAAGACAAAAGGACTGTTAAAATTATAATATTAAGGGGGTAAAATGATTTTAAGATTTATACTTATTGTAAATTATGTTTTATGTTTTGTGCTCGTCTTCCCACAACCTAATTTTCAGTAAAAAAAAAATATATAGCTTAGAAATATAGATTCTTTAAAATCATGATCTATCGTGTGAGACTCTGAGCCAGTCCAGCCGCTATGAGGATCAGTGTCTGTAAGATGACAGATAATCTACACATACATATTGGTGTGAGGACAGTTATCTGAAATGGTGAACCAAACATACGGTCAAATATTTGACTTCCCTGTCCTCTTAAACCCTGGTAAAAATCTAGCATGACCCAGCTGTCACTCTTGCTTTTTGGGGGATGTGAAAAAAATCAATACACTATAATACTGCAGTTTTAAATCTGTAATGTCGTATCAATTCAAGCTTGTGTATTATTGATCATTTGTTTTGTATTCATTCCTAGCATTTGATAAAGCTTTGGTTTCATAAAAATTAAAATGAATACTCTTTAAGTCAACAAAATGGTGCTGTCAAGTCAATGCAGGTGAGGTTGGGGAGTGTGATGTTAATTGTGCAGAAACGAGTCAGTAATCAAACATGGCTGCACAGCAGAGAGACCAGGAACAGCACTGTTGGCAATTAAATCAATTTCTGGACCTTTGTGGACTTTGAAAGGGACATAAGCAATTGACATGAAACAGCAGCAGAAATGTGAACATAAATTTCTCACAAGTAATTATCAGTATGCTATTTTAACAGTCTTTAATGTTAAATGTAACTTGTGTTTTAGCTCTAATTTACTACAACTGTCTATTTAAACATGGTACTTATTGATTGTATTCACTCTATTACTTTATTTGTAAAATTGTATCTGTATTCTGTATATTTTATTGTTCTGTAAATCCTGACCAGGGACAAAGACTGCAAATTAGCTGAAGCTACACGTCTTATATACGTTCACATTTTCGCATCGTGGCAATGTTGTATGTATCACCCCTGTCAAATAAACATTAAATAAATAAATGAAGAAATTTGTACAACATTGTTTTTTTATTCAGAGCTAGTGTTGGCAGAACAAAGGAGACTGGCTGTGGACACAGGCCTTTATGTATCTCTACCTCAGAATTCAAGTCATATGGGATTAATGTAGGGGTGTGCGATATGATATTAAATCATTAAGGATTATAACGTGGGGATGATCTCATAAAGCAGAAAAATCGTCAGATCGTCTGTGTGGGCACAGAGACTTTGATGCGTACCCGACTAGCCAATCGTTGCACATTACGCGCAGTGCATGGTAGGATCTCTGGTTTGGTTATGTAGCGCAGAAAGAGAAAAGGAGATAAAAGCTTGAAGATGTCTGAACCAAAATCTGTTCTAAAGCAGCTGTATTATTCACTCAGATTATAGACATTGCAGTTAGATCACATTTGTTCTAAATTGTTGCTCTTTAAGAGATAATGTTAATACTGTTGTTCATTATCTTTTATGTTTACATTTATTGCACATTTTTATTTAAACTGCACTAATTAAATTGAAACCTGTTCAGAAAGTTTCTTTGGCTTTAATTGTCTTTTTTTTTCTTTTAGGGTTTTACACGTTCTATATGTTAAACATAGGGAAAAAATGATCAAACATGCAAATTAGTCTAGAAAAATCAACGTAAAAAAGAATCGTGATAAAATCGTGATCGTGACTTTATTTTTAAAATATTGTGATATGATATTTTTTTGCCATATCGCCCACCCCTAGATTAATGTAACAGAGGGAACTTTCCAACAGTTTACCAGTTTGTGCACTTTAGGAAGAAGTTAAATGGTAGGAAAGAAATTTCAGTCCCAATTTGGAACTTTTCAGAATACAAGGAATCCTTAAGAGACGCGAGTTTCAGTTTCACTTTTCAGTTTCTAAAAAGGTGCATTAATCTTCTTTATTGATTCAACTTAAGAATACTGCCAGTCATAAATGTTTTCTGTGTATTTAAGGACCTGCTTTCACCATGGTTTAACAGAGTTTCACTACAATCTGTTAGAAAGGCAATGATAGGTCCCGCACTTAGGACATTTGGTCGATACCATGTACTCCAAATGACACGACGGAGCATAGAATTCAGCACAGTGTTGAGGTGAAGAAATGCATTATGTTCAGTAAGATACCTACCAACTCCTATCTACATAACCCACTATAGTATGTCTCTTAAGGTAATAAAAATTCAAGTTGACAGTTCAAAAATATTCTTAAAAAACAAGTCCAAAGAGCGCTCCATTCATCCCTGTTAACCAGACCCTGCAGAGCTAACAGTAGTGATCCAATTTGTGATGAAGACTTTAAATGGCACAGTCAGCAGTACTTCTGCATATAAACCACGTCACTTAATTCTTGATATCCACTGTAACTTTCTAAGATTTTAACCTGGTTTCCTTTTATAGTTGTGCAAACATGTTCAATCTGTGCAGAACTCCATGAAGCTTTAATAATAGCTTTTACTTTGTACTTGTGATTTAACTTCTACTATAATGAACTGGACAATTTTAGTTAACTTCGGCACACTGGACAGCTTTATTCTATAAAAGGTATGGGAAAGTGTAAAAAGGGTTCTCTAAGTCAAACTTCAATTCCTCATTTTATTACAGTCATCCATATGGGAGTGATTTTAGACTGGCAGAAACATGTTGGAATTGATCCAGTGGGAAGAAGCCCAGCAGGAGTCTGACTCTTGAGGTCCTTAATTGAAATCCACTGATATTAAGATCAAATGTAGCAGTAAGTCTCCCAGAGCTACAGCTGACATGTTGTGAAATCTAAAAAATATGACAGGGAGCAGGTACTTCACATTTCTTCAAAGGCCTGCTGGAACTGCGAACTGAAGCACTGATTAACCCTGAAGATGAATAACTTATCATCTGTTCAAGGTGGTGGATATTTTGGAGAAGGAAACAAGGTTTGCAAATAAATAAGACCCAGAGCTCAATTAGACTTCCTTTGTCATGCCTGGAGTCAAAAAGCTTGACTGATCAGAAGATCCAAATTGGGCAAACATCAAGCTAAATATCAAGGCAGCAGCAACCCCAGCAGGTTGATTCAAAAACTGAATTTTTTAATCAATTTACTAAAATTTTAAGAGCAACAATTTGTGGTTTCATGTTGGATTAAATATACTGATATATGTTAGGATGCATATCTTTTCTTACAGCTAAATTACACCATTTGTAGGCAAAGGTAACCCAATCATAGCAAACTAAGGTTGTCTTAATTGCATCCTCAGTCATTTTATGCATCCCCCTTTCCATTCGCAATTGAGCATTGAGTATGGATGAAAATGAAAACAAAACTTAAATACGGCTTCCCGACCATATGGTATCTGTGTTAATGTACTTGTCTCAACCATACTCAGTAGGGCTGGGTATCGATTCAGATTTTCTGGATCGATTCGATTTGATATTACCAGGTCTCAAATCGATTCGATTCACAATACAATAATATATTTATTCAGTCTGGGATATCTTAGTTAAAATAATACTGTAAACTTAAAAAGTGACTTTTGACCTGATGCATTATTAAAATTGTTTTTACACTAAGAAATGAACCCAAAGCAGTTACCTTAATCTTATACTAATTACATACATTAATGCGTATTCTGCATATCACTTGTTTTCTGTCTAACTCCTCTTTTCCTTCATGCTTGCAAAATACGAAATACATCCATACGCCAGCCTTTAAACTCGCCGGTGGTGCCCATATAGTGCAATTTGCTTCTGTCGTGTTAGTTTGATTATTTACAGTAACATCTCACGAGATTTTGTTCAGTGGAAAGCAGCGCTAAACGCAGATCACGCAATACTAGCTGGGTTGAAACCACTGGCTGCTTCTCTGCAGGTCCAATGAAGAAAAAACTACCCAAGTTAAAAGATCGATCTTTGGATTTTATGGATCGATTATGAACCATTTGACGGGAAATCAATTAAAATCGATTAAATTTATTTTGTTCGTCTGACTAATACTCAGTCATTTAAGGTTTCCATTAGAGACTGTACCTCTCACCTGGCACAGAGGATCCAAAGTCCCTGAGCTAAGACCAAACTGTGACACCAATGATCACTGAATGGTCAAAATAAACAGTGAAGTAAGTCCAGCATTGTCATCACAGCCTGTTGCTGTGGACCCTGAAAGCTTCAAACTACAACAACTGCAAGTATTCAGCCTCTCCTTTAGTCCTATATGTCTCTCTTTTCAGTTCCTAATATCAACTACAGCCCATTAAAATACAGAAGTTCAAATATTCCACATATTCCTGTAACCATGACTACCAGCAACAGCCCTCTTCACTGCATAATCTCTGTAGCTGTTAAAATTAATAACTACCTTTGCAACTGTATAAAGCTGCTCTCTTAAAAATCAGGCGCCTCATCCCAAGGGTCTAACTTCTAAACATTGATAATAATAGAGAAATGTCATAAAGACAAGTTCATTTGTTTGGACATTCGTTATTTACCTCTGCAATGAATTATGATTTTAGTCTTTTTCTTTCTACCCACCTCTGTATCCATTTAATATCTCTCTTAAAAAAAATAAAAATAAAACAAACAACAGAAAAAAGTATAAAGGGAGAGTATAGCATTGATTCACTCTTTGTAAAGCATTTTGAATAACAGTTCTTTTGATTTGGCACTGTACAGATAAACATTGATTGATTAAAAGTAGGAGTGTAAAGATCCACTGGTTTGACGTTGCTATCGGTCCACATCAGCCACGAGCAAATGCAACAATAGGAATGGCAAAAAAAGGTCACAATAATCAATTCTATCTGTCCATTTAATGTTTTATAACCAGTTAATAATAACTGGTTGGGGCATCCTTCAGTGTATGTTTCTTCATATGCTGATGTCTTACATTTTTGCTTGGAAAACTTTTTCAGCTGAAAAATGTCCTTCAAGTTTCACTCATTCAAGTGTGGCTCGCCCCCTTGAGGAGCCACCAAGTAGCGTCTCCGAAAGTAAAACCAACAGGGACATACAGCATGTGAAGAGTGTACATTTTGTCAATTAAAATATAAATTTTAGCATCAGCATATCAACAATCATATCCCAGAAGGAAGGAAAATAATAATCGCTTTATCGATTTTTTTTCTCCCAACCCTAGTTTCAAATGTATATGGTTGTGTCACATCAATTCAAAGATAATCTGAGAGAATGGGAGGGAGATATACATGAAAACAACCGAAGAGTTGGAGTGTTGCATTAATGTTGATACGTTTGAGTCAAAACTCTACTGCATGTTAACAGTACAAATTCACTTCCTATTCATTATAATTGAACACACCACTTTGTGGTGGAGTCTGAAATCCGAGTTCTTGTTGTTAATCATGACTTAGTGCAGTGAAGCAGATTGCCAGTTGAACCAGCAAAGTATCCCTTCATGCTTTTGTGCACTCCAGTTGATCTTAGGACTGGGATAATCCAAGTTACATATTAGATAGCGTCACTGGGAACGCCTCCTGTAATCGGAATTTCCCACTTTGTGGTCAGGTGTCCTTCTGCTACACTGAATTTACCAGCTTCTAACTTGAATGTGTCTTGCTTAGATGTGACGTAATTTCCACTTCCATCTTCCCGGCTCAAATATAAGTGGAAGGCACCATTAGTGGTTCAAATCATTAGCAAACAAAAAGAGATTTTCACTGCTCTTCGATAGGGATGGGAATCGAAAACCAATTCCAGATGAGAATCGTTAACAGCTCCATCAAAGAATCGATATTATTAATCTTTTTTGCTTATCAATTCCCTTATCAATTCCTTCCACCGACAAGGTTCAGCAGCCTCAGAATTGTAGCTTAATTTTCATTGCACCTACTGCACAACCTTAAGTGAGTGGAAACACCAGCAACTTGCAGAAGCAGATATCTATGCTGTGATGTGTTTGACATTGTTGCCACTGAAAATCAGGCCAACATTTGCCCACTTGCAAAATCTGCAGGAATCGATAAGGGAATCGTTAAAGAATCGGATCGATTAGCAGGATCGTTAACAGTATTGGTATTGATAAAATCTTATCAATTCCCATCCCTACTCTTCGAGAACAAGTGAAAAAGAACCAACCAGCAAAAATACAGAACATAGAAAATGATTAGATTAGACTAGATTGTACTTTATTAATCCCTTTGGGAAGACTCCCTCAGGGAAATTATGATTCCAGTTGCATTATATTACAAATAAAAGATAATACTTGTAGGCTACTGCTGCTGCTCCTTCCCATCCTCTGTCTTCCTGTTACTCCTCATCCTCCCAATTGAGGAGTTACACAGTCTGATGGCCTGAGGGACAGAGGAGTTTCTCAATCTGTTGGTCCTGCACTTGGGGAGGAGCAGTCTTGCGCTGAACAGGCTCATCTGGTTGTTGATGGCCATGTGTAGAGGGTGATTGCCATTGATTGATTGATTTTAATAATGTTCTTTTCTTTATAAAATTGATTGCGGACACAAGATCATTGCCCTGATGGGGGACTGAAACCTGTGACTCCAGAGCCACATGCAGCTCCTCTGTCCCTCACCAGTGGCTCTCTGGACTATGGGAGAAGAAAAGTGAAAAACTATTTTTTCCTTGTATATTAACTCTATATCAACTTTATTCCATCAAATGTGTGGCTTGCATAGACTTGCATCTGTTGGAGAAAGAGCAAGATGCTGCTGTGTCTTGAACTGATCTCACCTGTGCCACTCTGAACAGTCTGTGCAGATAAGTAAGCCAACATTTGAACTCACTCTCTCACTTTGGTATTGACAGCTGCTGCTGTAACCAGATAGAGATCGCAACTTTTTAAAACTGGAGCCATGTTGGCAACAAATATGAGAAATGGTGGAAGACAGTTATATCTGTAATACTGAAGCTTCATTTTTTTATTAGGTCTTTAAAACACTGACTAATCAGCTAGACTTTTTTTCCAAATGACCTTGTCTGCTATGTGAGTTATATTTGTCAACAGCAGTCTCACTCCCTCCCTCACTCTTTCGTTCATTCAGTAGAATATACTCAGGCATGTAAGAGTAACCATGGTTACCTGTCCGCCTGTCAGGTTTTTTATTTGACATATTTTCAAATCAATAAAGATTTATATAAAACTAGATTAACAGTTCACCAGTGCAGAATCAGAACTGCTAAATCCTACATGATTGTAAAGGCATGAAAATTTGCTGATTAATACATAAGGGATTTAAAAAAGCACCTCAAAGATCACAAGACTACCTCATGTAAACTGTTAAAAAATATTCACAAAAGTTATATGAGTGCTCCGTGGTCACCTCGTCTGACGTTCTGACCATCATTATCAATGAAAAACTGTCGTCTGACCTCAGCATAACACAGTCAAATGGCTGAATGCTCACTGCCAACTAGCAGCTGAAAGCTGAACTACATGCATTATTAAAAAAAATATTTTGTACTTCTATAAATCATGAACTGATAAATAATCAATGTTAATTGGTCATCACACCAAATACCTGAAATTTGCAGTGCCAGCTCCACCAATCACCTGTGGGTAGGGTAGTGCAATCACTTGAGATAATAAACGGGCAAAATACATGATGCTTTACTAAAAACAGGGCTGATAATACATGCACTTCAGCAAGACCACTCTTGTTACCACCATTAAAAGTAATAAAAGCAGATCCCATACTTCCATCATTCAGGGACTTTGTTGTGACACTGACTGTGGGAAGTGTAGTTTTAAACTGCAAAGATCACAAGTAATCTATACAATTGTTATTTTTTATAAAATGAGGCTGGGAACATGCCATTTTATATCTTTCACAGATGCAAAGATCATTGCTTTAGATTAAAGATGCTTGTAATGAGTCTACTTTATTTGATTTCAATAAACTGTTAGCATCTAAATAATCTTTAAATGGGTGTATTATCCGTGATATTTCCTTCTCTTTTCATAATGTTCTATATCGTTGGAAGTGCAGATGGATCAATGTGTGTAATCAGGTTGATCTATCTTGCCAAGCTCCAATCTACAACAATCACTTTTGTCCGAAAGAGAGACAGCCCAGTCAGCGTCCTTTAAACAGGAAGAAGCGGGAGCAAGATGACAGCAGAGATTGGCAAGCATACATGCCAACAGCTTCTACAGCAGTTTTACTCGATCTGAACAGCATCTTTTTGTTTATTAAAAAAAAACAATGAAATCGTTTCTCAACAGATAGGATATTTTCCATCCATTCTATAATTGCCAGGTCTGCTCATTGAAAGAGACTTTGGGCTTCGTTTTTTTAGGTTGCTGAAAAGCAGAACTTGTCAGTTGTGTGTTGCGTATTTTTGGGCCTGATCCAAAAGTTCAGTTGCTCATTTGGGCTTGTTTTGCCCCCAAAACCGGCAGGTGTCTAATGCACAGCCTACTAGCAACAAAAGCTCAATTCAGAAGTTAAACTACCGTTTTGTCCCACTACAAGCACTAATGAAAATATCATTGTAAAAAGAACAGACAGCCCTCCCTTTACTTCTGTATAAAGAAAAGGATGTTCCAGCTCTAAACAAAAGATACTATCGTGTTAATCAAGAGCCAAATAAGAAAAAATGTCATTTTGAAGTCAAAATGTAATGTAGATAAAATCAGTAGAAATATTCTCTTTGAAAAAAAGTAATCACACCAGAAAGAAAAAAAAAAAAGCAGGAGGTTGCTTGTTTAGGGCTTGTTTTGATTAACCTGGTTGCTTATTGCACTTGAAAAGTCTGGCAACGCTGCTCCACTCCCGACATGCCTCGATGAGAATACAAAGTGGCTTACGTTTGGAATTCACACTGCGGCAGTAGTGCCCATTTACTACACCAGAAAAAAAAACATTATTTCCCCGGATTTCCAATGATTCAAGCATCAACTGTCTTTTGCACTGCTGCCTAAAGCAGATTAATTTCTCTGAGTAAACTTTTGAGGTCCAGGACATCTTTTTGAACTCAGAAAGGAACTATTTTCTGCATTTCATGGACTTTAACATATAACTTTCGAGTTTACTCTTAAGTGGAGAAGGTAATTTCTTCTGCTTCTACTCTCCAAACACACCCGTTATATCTGTTGCTCTAGACCAGGGGTGGGCAAGTGGCGGCCCAGGGGCCAAATGCGGCCCTCCACATCACTAAATGTGACCCACCATTCATTCCCAAAAACCAGCAGCTGTAAATATAAAGAAAACTCAGATATCCAATAGAAACAATTCTTTATAATCTTAAGTTATTGACAACCTTACTTTGCTCTTGTTGTGTCTAAATGAGGACACAATAAGAGCAAAGCCTCTTTCATGAAGCCTTTAACATTATATCAAGCATTACACTATTTAAAAAAATGGCAGCAGCAAAATATTTGAGCTTTAAAACTTTGGAAAACTACATAATTTTCCTGATTTGAAAATAGCTTTGTTGGCTTTAATCCCATGTATATTAGCTAAATTTGCTTGAATTCTGTATCAAGTTCATTTGATAATGCATAATAACCTGTATTTATGTTGCAATATATGAATATTGGAAGTCTAATTTTATGACAAATGTATATTCTCATTTGTTGTTTATCCAACATTCTTTTCATTATTGAGAGTTTCTGAAAATATGTTACAATGTGGCCCTCAGGCTGGGAAAAATAGTTTTATGTGGCCCTCTTGGTAAGTACAGTTGCCCACCCCTGCTCTACACATTATAGTTAGTGAGTACATAAGTAGTCAAGACTACTTGGACAACAAACCACTCAGAGATGAGCCTACTACCACAAAACCAAGCAAACATTTTTAAGATTAAGCTTTTATGTTCTCTGAAGAAACACTCTGGTGTTCTTCCAGATTCACCTCATAAGTGGAATGTGCTGAGATGTTCTGAACATTTCTGTTTAAGTCAGTCCAGTGGACACATTTGTGATGGACTTTCCCTGCAGCCATTCTTTACTGACATACTCCTCTACTCTTACTTCAGTAATAAATTAATTTCCTTTGTTCCTACTGAAAACTGATTGGGAAAGATGAGAGAGTGGGAATAAAGTAAAAGGAGTGAGTCATCTGGCTGATAAACACAGGGGCCTGACAGTGATGGCTTGTGGCTGCACAGTTCTACAAGCTCCAGCAGAGATGCTCTCATCTCCTGCCTGTTGAACAGAGATGTTTTCGCTGTTCTGTGTTGGAGGAAAAAGGTGAGTCTAACAACAAGCATGGGCCAAACTGACACAAGGAAGCTGTTAAACATCTCAAAATGTTGAATGTTGTCTTCTTATAATACACCAATAAAGTCATTTTTTGGGACTGAGAAGAGAAGGGATTGCATTTTTCTTTTGTCCATAACCCCTTAAAGTAGCAGCATAACAGATTGGTGCAGGAATGAGTCCAAAAACACAAGTTTGAATCAAAGCAGCACTAGTTCCCAAGGCCAAATAAATATGGGGACTTCAGAATAGCTTTATGAATGAATACCTGAAACAGAGTGCATGTTAAGCACATGCATGTGTGATCGAAACATATCATTTTGCAACAAAAAGTTCTCCTGACATTGCCTTGTTTGTAAAACTGTAAAGCTGTGGGTTTTTTTTTTTTTTTTTTAAATGAACGTTGCAAACAGACTGCTACCAAGGACTACAAAAATGGCAGAGGAGGCAATTGCCAACATTTTATATTGTTTTCCACACATGATACGTGATAGCTGAGGCCATAAGCACTTAGTCAACCAGGAAATTCAATAAGGAGGAATTTCCCAAACAAGTAGCCACAACTTATTAGCTGGAGCTACCTTAGGTCAAACAGCCATATTCATGTTCCATAACAGCTTGATAGTAGCTTCTTTCTCCATCAATTACAATTGAACCTAAAAAACTTTAGGTTTACAAGTGAAAATTAAGGTGGTAAAAAATGCATTAGTTTGATAATTTTTCGATCACCACAGATCTAAATGTCTCAAATGGTATACATATATTAAATCCATTGTTTTTTTCCTTTGGAAAAGAGCATGATACTAACCTGTGGTTTTGCCTAAAAAACATCATTCCTGCACCACTGTCAGAATTTAGCAAACTTTGACAATAAAAACTGAGCTCACGGAGATTTAAACAATCGTCACTGTGATTTCACAGTCAACTGTGGGAACTGCCAACAATGCTGTCAAAATACTTATTCAACTACTTCACGTGTTTCATGTTAAATGAGAGCCTGCTATAATTTTCACCACAGAGAATATAAAATACTATACTATAGATTAAGGCAAGGGTTGCAACCCATGGCTCAGGAGCCACAAGGCTTTCTTGTCCCTCAGTCATGTATCTCTGCACTTAAAGGTCTCAAAAGCAAAGAAAAAAAGGTTCTTTATCTTGCATTTGAACTCTAATTAATTGAAATTTTTTCTGCATTTAGCACTATCTGCATACAATGTGCATTTTTCACACGTGATTATTTCTTAGTTTTTTACATTGTAAACTTTACATCATGCGTGTGCCTCCCATGACCTTGGTGTGACCAGCAGCAGCTTGGAGTCAGAGCTGGACGCATCACTGCTGAATCTTTAGCTGTGGGCTCACCCCTGATTTTGTTTGAAAGTTTTTATGCAGATGGTTTGATGAACTCTCATACTTTTAAAACATCAGCTGATGCTGTGAAGGGATTCAAACTTTTAAAACAAAGTCGGCTGATTATAAAGCTTTGGGAAAAGACGAGAGTAACGGGGGAAACGATAAATTCAGCACAACTGTGATCTTGTTTTGATGCAGGGGATTTTTACACAAAGATATCAGGGAGATGTTTTGTTTATTATCATGTCTACTGTGATGTGATAGCTGTCAGTCACCCCCACCTCACTCTCTTCCTCATTTAGTTATTTCAAACTCAGATGTGTGTGAGCTATTGTGCAGTTTGTCCATCTGACATATTCTTTATAAGACATCAAGACTGAAGTAAACTTAAAACTGATTATTCATGTGGGATAGGCTTCAAAGCTCCTGTTGAGATTTCAAAAAGTGCCCCAAAGATCACAAGATTACCTCATGATTGTTATAAAATTGTACATACAAATTATCAGAATGCAGGAAAGAAATGACTTTAGCCTAAAAATGCCTCTGACTCCATCTAACCTGATCATGTCAAATACAAAACCCAAAACCAGTAAAGTTGGCACGTTTTGTAAATCGTAAATAAAAACAGAATACAATGATTTGCAAATCCCTTTCAACCTATATTTAATTGAGTACACAGCAAAGACAAGATACTTAACGTTTGAACTGGTAAACTGTGTTATTTCTTGCAAATATTAGCTCATTTGGAATTTGATGCCCGCAACATGTTTCAAAAAAACTGGTACAAGTGGCAAAAAAGACTGAGAAAGTTGAGGAATGCTCATCAAACAAAACTGTGGTCGTCGTGTCCTCCGGACCAAAGAGGAAAAGAACCATCCGGACTGTTATAGGCGCAAAGTTCAAAAGCCAGCATCTGTGATGGTATGGGGGTGTATTAGTGCCCAAGGCATGGGTAACTTACACATCTGTGAAGGCACCATTAATGCTGAAAGGTACATACAGGTTTTGGAGCAACATATGTTGCCATCCAAGCAACGTCTTTTTCATGGACGCCCCTGCTTATTTCAGCAAGACAATGCCAAGCCACATTCTGCACGTGTTACAACAGCGTGGCTTCGTAGTAAAAGAGTGCAGGTACTAGACTGGCCTGCCTGTAGTCCAGACCTGTCCCCCATTGAAAATGTGTGGCGCATTATGAAGCCTACAATACAACCACGGAGACCCCGGACTGTTGAACAACTTAAGCTGTACATCAAGCAAGAATGGGAAAGAATTCCACCCGAAAAGCTTCAAAAATTTGTCTCCTCAGTTCCCAAACGTTTACTGAGTGTTGTTAAAAGGAAAGGCGATGTAGCACAGTGGTAAAAATGCCCCTGTGCCAACTTTTTTGCAACGTGTTGCTGCCATTAAATTCTAAGTTGATGATTATTTGCACAAGAAAATAAAGTTTCTCAGTTCAAACATTAAATATCTTGTCTTTGCAGTGTATTCAATTGAATATAAGTTGAAAAGGATTTGCAAATCATTGTATTCTGTTTTTATTTAAGATTTACACAACGTGCCAACTTCACTTTCATAATCAAAGTTCACACACAATGGTAATCATTTAAATTCTATATTAATTAAGCAGTCCTGTTGAGTGATAAGGCTTTTTGCTTGTAGATCTGATGTCATTATGACGATGGAGAGTCAAAAGGTGCTGCTGTCATCATTTTCGGGTTCAAATGTGTTGTGTGGATCCAGAAGATTTTTTTATTTTGGTGGGCGAGGTGGGAAAACGGCTCTTTTAATTGGAAAGGTTGCCGACCCCCGGTTCAAAGTCATACTGGCAGCTCCACACTGTTGTGGCCAGGCTAAAAATGTAAACGACATTTCTCATCTAATCTGCCTGTTGTAAAGGAAAGAAACATGCCCTAGAAATGCACTTTTCTACTGATTAGCTTTGACACAAATTCAATTATGTAAATGATGTCTTGAATCTGCATCCATAATCAAACATGTTTCATTGTTCTCTTGAGCGGGGACACTCCTCTGATCAGAGAAGACAATAATGGCTATAACAGTTGGGGTAATACAAGATTTTTGTTGTCCCAGATATGACAAAAAGTGGGGTCATCACTGCAGGTCATGTCTTGCAACTCAGTCAATATAGTGATGCATGGACCTTTACTCAAATCAACATGGCACAACAGAGTAATGAAACTTTTACAGAAATTCCAAAACATCTTAAGCCGTCAAATACAAAATAATCTTTCTTATTCCTCAAACAATCCCCAAATCCCTTACAACAACGACAAAAGCTTACCACTCTAAGCTCACTCTACACTGTAACTGGCACAGCATTAGCACCGGTGTAGTGTCTGATCAGGGTTTCTTTGAAATTCTTATTGACAGAATCAAAGTCATGTTTTGTTTACTTCAATTTTCCTTTGTGCGACTGAACCATTGCAGCTGCACACACACTAAGAAGCACCAAAATACACAAGCTAACAAGCAACCATATGTACTCTAATAGAGACAATACTTAAATTGCAACCTGGTCTGCATTATCACCTGATCCACCCAAGCTAGTAGTGGCCAGGGTATCAGCAAACCTCTACATCATCATCCCTTTGTGATTTGTTTTTTTGTTTTAAAAAGCAGTTTCTATGATCTTTTCATGGATTGTCAACGTTTTTAAAGGTTTAACTTTACAGTGCTTTACAGTAGTCACATGTGAACTGTGCCAAACAAATCCTGTACTTCACAAATGGAAGAGGAAACACTCAGAGGAGTAAGCATAGACATAAATTAAAGTGGCAAAGTAGAAGAGAAAAGTCGATGCCAAGGGCTTCTAAATCAGACAAGACAACCAAAAAAGAGAGTTTTTAACCAAAAGAGACAAGAACGGAAGTGTTAAAGAGCAAACATGTTCTTTTGAATCTGGGGAAGAGGCGGGGTAGGGCCAACTTTGTGAGCAAGACCAATGAAGAAGAGTTTTCAACCAAAAATGGGACTCTATATGCTCATTCCCCCACTTGAGGGGCAGTTTAACTCCAGTGTGTCTCTTTTATTTTCATGTGGTCCCATTTGTGAAACTCTGTTCAACACAAATCAAAGTCAATGTACACAGTTTGGTTTATATCTACCCTGTATATAATGTACACATGTAAAGTTAGAGATAGACAATCTAAAGGGTTTCTGAACTAAATGCCCACTTTTGACACATGAAAAAGGAATGTTTCCCCCATGGTGAATTTGCCAGAAGAAAAGAAAGATCAGAAAGTGTTTTTTTCTTTGTTTTTGTTTTTTGTTATTTCTTAAGCCAGGACTATTTTTAGAGTCCCAGTACTTCTAAATTAAGAGCTTTGCATAATCAGGTTTCCTACTGCAAACAGTTCTGTCTTCAAATTAAAGGAATCTATCATCAATAGTCTGTCGTAAATTAGTGTAGCTGGCATTGGCCCCTTGAAAGTGTATTTTTCAATTTGGTTACAACCCTGGGCCAAAATTATCCAGAAAATAATTTGCTGCCAGAAATAGTTGCTTGTTTGAAAAATATTGGTCTAGAAGTATTGGAGTATCCAAAATTGGATACTCAGGAATATATGCAATTTGCAAGTGTCAAAACACCATTGTTTTTAAAGGTCAATAGTTTACATTAGGAAGACACATCAACATTTTATTTTTTTTTGCCAAGTCTGAGTCGGTCACCATGGGACCACTCACTCAGTTCAAATGGAATGACCCAAAAGTATAATCAAGAGAGGCCTTAAGGATCAGTATTAGCCTACTGACCCATTTGCCGGTTTTTCATTCATTACAGACTTATCAAAAGCAGCAGACTGAGCTTTTGATCGTCCCCTCCAAATCAAACCTACAAACAAGTGGCTTGTAATTGGTTTAAATTGGGACCAACCTCCAAAGTGAGTCATGCAACTTCAAATCATCCCACAATTACACTGAAAAACACATACGATCAAATTCAAAGAGCAGTGGAGATGGGTTTGAGTTATCTAAACCTGAGCCTCACAAAGAGTGACATGTGCAAAAAATGCTTATTAACAGCTCAGCATGCAGACACATTATTGATGCACCGAGGAGATTTGCAGGGCAATAAATCAATGAAAATTGTCTCCCTCCCTATGAAGCTCTATAATAGCATTTGACCAGTGCTATCTGTAGTAGTAAAAGCAGTACATCTGAACATCTCAAGACCCAAACTTTAGCTCAATCCCTCTTTCCCTCTCCGCTTGATCACTCACTTACCAACGCTCATCAATAATTCATTTCATTTACACGACTTACTGCTGAAACAGTGGACCCAACCAACACGATTTAAAAAGCAGAAAATAAGGCGATATATAATATGTTTAACACTGCTGCCATGTGTGCCCCCATCTTCCATCAGAAAACTAGTTTTCAAAAGAAAGCATCAACTGATTTTGTCATTTGTCTAAACTGGATATCTTGAGCAAAAATGAATAATTATCAGAGCGTTTCATCGCTATGTTAGCAGAAATAAGGGATTCTTATCACATCTATAAGAACATGTGTTCTCTAAATATCCAGCCTTTATTTTTGTTTTCTTTTAACATTTCTACACAACCACTGAAGGAGGGAGACTGAATGGAAGGAAGAAAGGGGCACATATGCACAGTCCAGGGCAGACAGCAAGTCCACCTTTTAGCCAGAAGTGGAGTGAAAACTAAAACTGCATTTGTCCAAATATGACCCAGCCTGCCAGGAAAATGTGTAAATCACAGATCATAGGCTTTGCTTTCTGTTAATAGGCTGATTCAGTGTCCTGTCCAAACAGCTCTGATGTGTTTTATTTTACTTAATGTCCACACATCTGATTGAATTTTGCTTTAAAAAATGCTTTATACTGTTCATAATAGATTACATATTTAGGCAAGATATATAGCAAACCAGTTTTAGGTGTCTAATGAAGACTGCAGACGTTACTCAATAATAATTCTGAACTTATAGAATTATTTATTTCCAACAGTCCAGTGTGTGCCTCTATGGCAAGTCTAAAGCATTTCTGAATGTTTGCAGGCCTCAAAAATGGCTTCTTAGCCCCTATTCTTTCTTTAAAGCTTTGTACCACCAGTCTTCTGCTTATGGACATCCTGGACAGATTCTCAGACTCTAATCTAGAAGCTTTCATGTCTGCCTGAAGATCAGCAGCAGCCTTCCTTCTGTCTCTAGTACCTAAATCTTGAGGTGTCTGACAACTGTATGTTAACTTTCCTTGGTTCACCTGAGCACACTGCAAGAACACGTTTTCCCTATTTGTCCCACGACCATCTAGCATCATGAAGTACTCTAAAATTTCATTGTGCTCTCAGTATTTTTCCATGATGAATGAGGAATTTCAAACTGAATTCACCTTTTGATAAGCTTCTCTGAGAAGTCAAGCATAACACTCGACCACTAAAGGTAAATTTTTAAGTTCAGGATGTGTAGCGTCATGTGTGTCATGACAGCACAAACATATTACATGCACACACTGAGCAATATGCCAGTCCATGCATATGATCACAACTGCAACTGACTTCAGGAAATTAGCTAAAAATAAAATCAAATTTAAAAATGCATTTGCTAAAATGGAGAGAATGAGCTGCAATAATGCTAAAATAATACTAAAATGCAGAGTCTGGGCACACAGTGACCAGTAAAGTACGCAGAGTGAGATCAAGACACAGTGTCTGGAAAGTGCAGTCTCTAAGAGTGATAAATAAAGTGCTTCTCATTGTGAGCACAGCAGTGAGAACATCAATAAACAACAATAAAGGATCATTAGCACGATGGCAGCAGCAACAATTACATGGACATAACTTCCTTCTCTCAGCAGCATTTAATGCTCGAATGGAGACAGAAACAAATGAGGGTTTGTACCTGTTTATAGTAGCCCGTGGGACACAAAGGCGAAGACCAGACAGAAGAAGCCTGTACTCAGAAAAATCTATATCTCTCTATGTATAGACATGTACAACAAAGCATGGTAGAGTACACCCTCTATTTTAGCTTGTGCTTTGACTATGATATACTGTACATCAACAAAGTCGAACACAAGTCATTAGTTAACATGGTCACATATAAGACCACAACACTGACACCGTAACGGTTCACTCACACAGCGTAATTTGGGTGACCTGGGGTCTCATTTAAAAGAGTGCGTGGAATCCTTACTAAAAGTGTACGTGCGCAAAAAACCCGGAAATGGTGTGTGCACAAACAAAATCAGATTTATAAAACTGTTCGTACGCACACCTGCACGCAATTTTCCATTTATAAATCAGAATCCACCTGGAGAAGTGCGTATGTGGAAAAGCTGCAAATCCTGCCCCTCGCATGCCCATAATTATCCATAAATGGTCAATGCAAAGCACCTCATGAATATTTGGGTATATAAATAAGCCTTTCGATCATACGCTTTACGTGTGACAATGGCGACCGAAAGGAAAACCAACAAAAGGAATTTCTCGGAGACGGAGATTGAAGTCCTAATTGATGAGGTGGATGGCCGGAAAGGTATTTTATTCGGGTCTCACGGCACAGGAATCTCCAACAAAAGAAAGGGCAGCGAGTGGCTGTCCGTCGCTGCTGCTGTTAATGCAGCAAGTGCAACAGAGAGGACAGTGTCGGAGACCAAAAAGAAGTGGTCAGATCAAAGTGGATCACAAACTTCACAAAAATCAGAGAACGACACCACGTCACTGCTTCATGCATCCATTGTGCCAAAACACCCACCTTCTTCATTACGCACAAGTATATCTGCAATGTTTACGTGTTAACGACCCACACTGACTTCTTTACATACTTTCAGAGAGCACACGTCAGTCAGCAGTCTCCCTACCTCAGTATTATTATTAATCAAAGTTTTGATCGACGAACAAAAAAAACTTTTTTTCCCTGGGAAACTCCGTCTGTTCTATTTATGAGGATATGTAGTCCAAATGATCATGTCAGAGATGCCCTGATTTAATCCCCACACTTAGATTATTTACAGAATAAATATGTGCAGCTGATGAAGATGTGCTGATTGATAGAGGAGGAGAATTGTGTGAAGCCACCGCCGTGTCTCTGTGTGCTCTGTGCGTCTTGACGCAGGCATCTTTATTACAACTAAAAACCACACTTAGTAATAAATGCGCGGAATTTACAGATATTAATGAAAACTGGTGGCTCTGAGGTTTCTGTGTTAGTGTAATTTTTAACTCTACATCAATGAAAACACCAGTGTCTGGTCCTGTGAGGTCCGTCCGGATAATGAAGGCGAGACAGCGCTGAAGAAATATGTATGTGGCGGACTTTTAGTTTTGTTTTTTTTTTATATATTTTCATAATGAAAGTGATTTATAGGAAACGGCCAATTACATGCATTATTTATAGCCCAAATAAAACAGTTAGTTTGAATGGTTATGATGACGTGGATCTGTCAGTAAAGTTTGATATTTAGTGAAATAAAATGTTGGAGAGACATCAACATGTATCTGGAGGCTTCAGTTCACCACTTCACCGTCTGTGTCGCCAGTTTCCCATGCCTCCAAAATGCATAAAATGGTTCAGAGTTTGCTTACCGGTGCGCACATTTTACCGTCAGGTTTGTTTTTATAGATCACAAACTTTGCGTGGGAAAAGGCGTACGCCAGTTTCAGGCCCTGTTTTGTGCATACGCAAGCTTTATAAATCAGACCCCTGGACTCTCTACGTAAAGTCAATATACAGCCATGATGGGGCGGGGTTAACCCTCCCATGATGCAACAGTCAACAATCTGGGCAGGTTATGTCGCTCGGTCGCCCAAGTTGAAAATTTAATTTCACAAGCAATGACGTGTGTGGCTGTGCCGCGACAGCCAGTCAGCATTGTGTGGGTGTGTGACAACACCCCTGACGGACTGCTTTTTATTCCGGTTCACAGAGTGACAGTCCATGTCCATGCAGGAAACATTAGTTAGTGAGAATATTCATTCCACTGAGATGGGACTGCAGAGAACTCGTAGATGGTGCTGCTGCAGGGCCATCAGCTGCAGTGTTTTGTGGTTGGTAGGTAAGTGAAGAGGATACAGTTGGAATAAAGTCAGATGATATATCCTGTTATATGATACAACATGATCGCGGTGAAACCCGACCGGGCGTGGTGTAACTAAGCAACAGTGACAGCGACTAAATAGGATTTTTTGGATGGAGACACGATCTCGGTTGGCGAGTCCTGTTCGGAGTGAATGCGGCTTTACAGCACATTGCAGAGTGCAGATGATGTTGAGGGTGAAGTCTGACCACTGGTCAGCAGTTGTTAACAAATATTTGATTATGATATTGACTTTTGGTTTTCATTTTGTCACTTCTCCCATAATTACAACCATGTTTGCAGCTTACTTCTAACACAACAGTTAATGTGAAACCTGCAAGCTTTTGTGCCCTCAAGTGGTACCCTCCAGTAACACCGGTCACATGCAGCCAAGTATTGAAACTCATGACTAGGGCCCGACGGATACATATATTCAAAAAAGGTTATAGCCCTTTTTAAAGTATTCAACATCGAGTTTTGTCGATATGACACCCATATATTCTTACTTTCTTATAAAATAGTTTACGTTGTTCAGTGGCCAAGCTGCACAGAATGATATATCGTGAAAGATAAAGAAGATAAAGATAAAATATTGGGATCTACTCACACCTGTTTACCTCATGTTAACAACATAAAGTGGTTCTACCTGCACTAAAGCCCACTTCTGAGACACTAATGAGGACTCTGGAACTGAAAGGCAGATGTGACAAGACAGAGATCATAATTCACCTATATATTTATGTTTTAAATAAGGTTATTTTATTTTGCAGGAATTAACTGCAGTTTTGACCACTATTTTATTTTGTACTTGAAAGTTTGTTGCTCTTAAAGTTGAAAAATGTTGTTTTCCTCTCACAATGACCTGTTAACAAGTTTTTAAAAGTTGTTCTACCTGTACAATAACCTACCTTCCTATTATTTTTTATCAACAACAAGTACAAGATAAAGAGTAACTCTATTTAAGGGTTTACAATTAATTTTCCAGAAGTTTAATGCTTTTCTGCATGTTTTTGTACTCGAAAATTCCTCTGCGTTGTAAAGTTAAACAAATACTATACAACTACTATAATACTTAGGGAAAAAGCACTGATATATATTTTTAATTAATCAAACAATCGGTAATCAGTATTTTTTTTTTTTGCCAAATATCAGTATCAGCATCGGCTTCAAAATGTCCATCTGAGTCGGGCCCTATTCATGACACCAAGAAATGAAAATGTGAACACATTGACAAATGGCACGTGTATATCCAGCTTTAAAGTCTGACTGTGACCCACAGCCTGTTTAAAATCACACTTGTCTCATGAAAGCTTCTCCATTATAAAGTGACAGTAGACTTCAGCCAGGTTTTAATAATTAATGTTAAATGTGTGGAGCATGTGCTCTCAGGTCTGGTAGCTTCAGTGAAATGGATAGCTCTGCATTTAAAGTACTTTCTCATTTCAGTTTGTTCTCTTGCTTGGGTGTTTTTCCTCTCTGTGATGTAGAGGCTGTTTTTTTTTCACATTGGTATTGGGCATTAAGTAACTGGCAGCCTTTGTGCTTTCCCATGTTTTGTTCCTCTCCGTAGGGATGATATTTTTAATCTCTAAATTAAACAGGATATCATGTCAACAAAATTTTTTACTCCATAATTTCAATTACATGTCGTTGTGTGGATGGAGAAAATAATGGCAGCATTATTCAAAATCACATTTATGTGAAATCATGTCTTCACAAAGATGCTACATCAACTGCTTTTCTTTTCTTTCAAAAGTTAAAATTGTGGCATTTCTGTTGGGATGTGATTATAACAAAACCATTCAAAACAGCACAAAGGAATAACAAAGAAAGCATCTCTCAACATCCTCCAAAGAGAGAGGTACACACAAGACTTCAGCTGTGCAGGCACCTCTGCTCTGACTACATGGCAGAAGGATCCTGTGTGGTGACAAATGATTGACACCTGACAACCCGTTACCACAATTTAAACTTCAGTGTTAGGTGTTATAATGTGGCATAAAGTGGGGGAAGACATACTGTACAGCAGGTATAACTGCTGTTGCCTTGGTGCTATCAAAAAATGTTTGACAGTTTACATACAGATGCAACCACAAAAGCAGGTCATAGATGTACTATTTCTATAACCATTATATTAAACATGAAATTTAACAGACCAGTGGGTAAAGAAATGACATGCCTTCATGTACTTTATGGCAAACATCAAGCCATCAGGCTGAGATATACGGCAATTTCTAGACCAGTTCTGCAATTATGAATTAGAATGGGAACAAAAACCAAATAAATGATCAATGCAAATAGTTCAACGAATCTCTATCATTTGTCTTTTTGCTCACAACTCTTAATCAATTCCTTCCACAAGGGTTTTGGATGTCTGGAAGGTCATGCTCCCATCCAGGGCAGACAGTATGACCCAGAACCAAGAGGTCAAGGAGGCAACAATGGTGCACAGAAGACAGGGGTCAAAGCAATTGCTTCGTTAAACACAATAAGGGCCAGTAGCACATTCTTCTTAATGTCAACACCTGCATGAGGGAGACGATTTACAAAAATCTGATCCACTGGCAGAATCTATGATATCATTCATAAGTAAAATCTCATCCATTTCCATTTCTAAACACAAATCAGTTTGAAATTGGTCTGGAAAGCACACTGTATCTTGAGTGTGTGGTCAGTATCTAAATTTAGCTGAAGACATTAAAATCACATTGGCCAAGCAGGAATTCTGCTTTAACTACAAGGCACAAACACCCTTATGCTGCGTTCACACCGCAAGCAACCCAGCTACCAATATCACGTCGGCCACTGACGGAGCGTCGTGCGTCCATAGATACCTCATTTTGGTCATCATTACTGTCGGCCGCTGCTCGGTGACGTCACGTCCGCTCGAGTTTCACCTCAATCATATCATATATCATATAATAGGATGTTTAAGCGGATATTATTCCAGCTGTATCCTTTTCATTCACTTATCAACCACAAAACACTGCAGCTGATGCCCTGCAGCAGCATTATCTGTGAGTTTCCCGCGGTCCGTCTAGGTGGAACTAATGTCCTCACTGACTAATGTTTCCCACATGGACATAAATTCTTCCTCTGTAATCCAGATGAATAATTGTGGCATTTCTGTACATGGGATGTGATTATAACAAAAACCATATTCCACAGCGACATGCTATGTGGTAGTGTGAAAAGCGGCTGTCGCATCACGGGAGGGTTAGCCCAACCCCATCGCGGCTTTACATTGACTTTGCATGGAGAGTGATCGCTGAGGTAGTACAAGTAGCGTGCGGTGTGTACGAACCTATGGAGATAACTAAGCTGTCTGAAACCTGGCTAGCAGTTCCCTAAAATACAAATTAAAATGTGTCACTCTTGTGATTAGGGTGGGGGGATATGTCCTGAAATTAAAATCCTTGAATCTTTTCATTAGAAAACTTAATTTCCAATTTGATATTTTTCTCCTGTGAGAAAAGAAAGGAAAACACTCCATATGCCACAGATAACACATGGTGCTAGTTTTGCTTTCACGTTGTCTAAACTAATCTGAATTTACCTCTTAATATTTCAGTGCATGCTGTTATTTTGTTATCAAAGGTAGGCAGATTTGTCTGCATTGACGCCCAACTACTATCATAATATATTGACATGGGACTCTGTTAATTAATCTCATTTAAATTAAATACAACCCAAGAAACTGAATTAGTCAAGGAGAAAAAAAATGAAACATTTTCTTTAAATCTTCTACAACAGAAGAATTCAACTTAACTCTTGTCATCAATAAACTGCCCTGTCCTAAATGGGACACAGACAGATATTTGCTAAAACCTGGGGTTTTATAGGTCAGTGGGTTTTAGTTAGGCTCATTCTCACCACCACTAGATTCATGCATAGCTTTCCACAGACATACAATATAGTGGAAGTCTGGCAAAGAAGTAGGCAGTCCAGGACTCTCATTACCCAAAAGGTCAAGTTGTTAGTTCACTAATACACATTGGAATGGCTCCTGTTATTTTTAGGAGCTGCATTCTGCATTTTCAGAGTGAAGCTTCATTTTTCTTCCCCTGGCTGTGCAGTGATTTACCACACAGGTCCATTCAGCTGACTTCCTTCATTGAAACAAAAATTGCACTTCCAAAGTAGTTTTTACCTATTTATTTCTCAAACTTACCTAAAGGTTTTCAAAATTCATTTTTCCCATGATGCAAAATACGTATTAATTTATATTTTTAACTAAATCAGATCAGCCTGGTGAATCCCTGGAATGATGAAAACTTAAATATGTTCACATCAAATAGATTTTTCAGTAAACAAACTTTTTTTGTGTGTTATGGACTTTTGAAAGGCATAATTTCTACTATCATGGTTAAGTTTCTTGTGTAACTTTCTTATGTATGTACATATTAAGTTGTTCTAATTTCTTAACTTAGCAAAACTTTAAACAATTAGTTAAAGGTGTGGTCAGGCTAAGTTCTGACCATTGGGTTCATCCAGACCAAATATTACTGAGTGCTAAACTGGTGCAGTGATAAGCCAACATATATGATATAAAACATATTGCATCTGATATGGGATTGTTTTTGTTCTAAAAAGTTGTCTTTTTACGATACATTTTTGAGTTTTGGTCCAAAATTTAGAAATCTACTGTTACCTTGACATTTTCAGTTTTCTGGATTTTTTTTTTATATATTAAAATCTTCATGAAGTGACAAATTAATATGCTTACCAAAAGCATCAAACTAACTGTGAACTATCCTGGGACAGTCAATAAAGGCTTTTAGCAAATAAAGTCTAAACAGTGTGCGTAAAAAAATGCAGATTCATGGGTGGGCCAGATTGTGCACAGGTCGACCAACACTGACAGGTGGCCCACCCAAAAGTCTTTTTACATGAAAGCTACTTAAATTATTGATGTTCAGAACATTGATTTTCATTAATTTGCATTTAAAAGAAAACTGTTTCAACTATTAAAGCATACTAGTTTAAGTAATTAGCGTTTGAACTGTTAAAATGGGTCCTAAAGTTAATGTTACTGCAATAGATTAATCAGGGAATGGATAAACTGTGCATTATTACATTTTTATGAGACAGTCTGAGTGGACATGTGTCTAAAGAACAATATAACGTAAAAGTGTTGATTCGTCACATCAAACAAAACTAAATAAAAAGAAAAGAGAAGAGAGGAAAATTAAGGCTGATGCAGCCCAACTCTGTAGAGCAAAGAAGTACCTGAAGTTCCAGCTGCTGAGTCGTCAACATGTCGGCCGCTCCACTCCAGTTACTCCAGGCACTGGTCCGTCCTAACTTCCGGTGAAGTTATTTGAGGGGATATTTTTCCAGTAAAAACGTTATTCCGTGAAAATTTCCTCAACAAACCAGCGTTCAGCTACAGAAAAGTCCCGTTTCCGAGCGCAGGATGAAACTCTGACGCACTGCGCTAAACCGTCCTTCCTCTGCACACCTGCACTGAATTAAGACACCAGGATGCTGCGCGTGCTCCAAACAGATGGTGCGTTTGAGGCTCCTGGGAAAACGGGAAGTCCTGCTTGCGCTGCCGTACTCCATAAACGTTGAACCCAAAGAAAGGGAGGCCCAGTTCAAGCTGTTAATTCAGCACCAAAGAAAGAGACCATTCAAATCACGTCTAATCTTCCTTGAGAAAATGTTGAAATCAGAGAATCAGATAATTTAATTTATATTTAGAGACACTGATATAGACATTTTACTGCTTGTGTCTATTTCTTTTCTCAGATTAATAGATTAGATCTGTGTTTGCAAAATAGAATGTTTCTTATGTATGACTTTGTCCATCCTAATTCCTTTTCTGTCCATGTTTCCTTGTATCTAAGCTCCTCCAGGCAAGAAAATGAAAGAGCTATGAGGAATCTATGGGTCTTTCTCATTACAAAACCATGCCTATCCTACTTTCTTCACTTGGTTTGTTTCTTTGCAGAGGAGACAAGGCAAGGCTACAAGACAAGACAGTTTTAAGACCAGTTGAAAAATTGCATGAATTTAGATTTTTTACTGTTGGATCTTAAAGGTGCTATGAGGAGAATCTATTTCCAAAGACATTAAGACTCTGCTACCCATGGCCATGAGCATGCGGGCGACTGTCATTATGCTGCGTTCCAGTAACATCGAAACCGGGAGTGACATCAGCTCCGACTTATCGGCTTTCCAGTTGAAGTCGGAAAAAAAACATGCCGATCTACCAGGCTTTTGTTAGCTTTGTTAGCACATCCTGCGTTTTTGCTCACAAATATCACATGAAGAATGTGATTATCACTATGGCAGCATTTTTGTAAATATAAGTCTAACAATACTATGTGTACAGCTGATCTAGAGCGACACACCCCAGTCAGAAGTGCAAATAAATTGATTATTGCAGGAGCTAAATAACTGTTCACACTGGGGGCATCCATCTTCGATTGTCAACTCGGGGGTGGCGAGGTTTCACCGAGTTCCCAGTAGGAAATTCCAACTTCGGGGGATGTTCCAGTTACAGTTTCCTACTCAGAACTCGGAAATTCCTACTTCTGACTACGACTGGAATGCACCAAACGACATGACCCAAGCCAAAGCGTGTGTTTGTTGTGATGCTAATAAATGCAGCCCAGACCTTCCTCAGAACTCTGCATTGCTTTACAACTTCTTTTTTAAACAACTTACAGGATGCAAAGCGACGAGATAAGTATCTCTTTCTTGTAACGTTGCGGTATTTTTTGATGTGTGTCAACAAGCAATTTTTGGAAAACTTAGTATCGTAGTTTTGTAGCCGGCTGTCCGACCTGACCACTTAGCTAAGGAATAGCGTTTATAGATAACCTATTTTGATGCTATAAAATTCATCTTAAAGTGTGTGTTTCAATCAGGCATATATCTAAAAGTGAGACTTTTTGTAATTACTTAGAAACTCCTCATAGCCTCTTTAACCAAATGAAAATAAATAAAAAAAGTTTTGAACATTTAGATTTGACCCTTCCAGAAGAAGAAAGAAGAGAGGGGCACGATGAAGCTCCACCAGCAGTGATGTTTATAACAGCTTCTATGTAGCTGATCAAATGAGGGAAATATTTACTTTTCATACAGGTTTCCTACAGTAACAATCCCTTTGTTATTCCACAGCTCAAACCCCCCAATCTGAAAGACTATGTTTCTCCAGAGAGGAGAGACAGAAGGTAGATTTCCCTCTAGTCCTTCTATTCTTCTCATATCTTGCCAGGCTTTAATAGTTGTATGTACAATATTATGACAGATAAAGGCTTTCAATGTATTTTTATCGCAAGCAAACAAGAGACCCCTGTGGTATTGTTTAACCTGAGAGGATTCTAAGTTGTGCCATACAGAATCACTATCATATTTAATACACTCAACAGTCTAATGTAGCTGGTAAAGCCTTACATCAGGAACTGAAAGGCCACTTTTTTTCCTCTGGTGTCATAAGGGGTATGGTCAATGTTGGTCTGTGTGTAATTTGTATAAAGTTCTGTAAGAATTTCAGTTCAGTTTTTGCTCTATCTATGTCTTAGAACACATCAATCTGACATAATTACTATTTATTATTAGTTCTCATTTATTTTGCACACAGGAATTATGGTACTTTATTGAAACTAGGTGTAATGAAGAACATTCATTCCATATCTTGGTCTTTTTTATCTTTGTTTTTTAGACATGGATAATGGCTGTGTCCCAATTAGAAGTCAATAGTAGGAATTTTCTGGAATCATTGATGTTAATTTCTAGGAACAGGAGTTCTATCATCAGGGGTGGACAGTAACAAAGTAGATTTACTCGAGTACTGTACTTAAGTACATTTTTTGAGTATCTGTACTTTACTTGATTTTTTATATTTTAACTTATGACTTTTACTTCACTACATTTAAAAGACAAATATTCTATTTTTAACTCCACTACATTTCTATAAATGGCCTCGCTACTCGTTACTTTACAGGTACAGGTATGAAGTCAGCAGATGAAATTTATTTTCTCCTCTAAAATGTGATTTGTTCAAGTGGTGTTATCTATACTTTGTGCATCCAGTCCAGTTGGTGGTGGTAATGCACTTTTGAGTTGGTTTGCCAACCACCATTAAACAACAAACAAGAAGAAGAAGACGCGCATGCGCTACTGCAGGTAAAGGTTGAGCTAACGTTGGCGATTACGGCTTGTCTTGGCAGTAATGACAGCTATTATGGCAGATAAAGACGACAATTCCACACCAGAGCACCCATGGCCATATCTGAAGTCCATGTTTGAGGTGGTCAAAATGAAGAATGATTCTTTTCGGTTCAAATGTGTGCTCTGTTTGTCGTGCACAAACTTCACCGCCCACAAAAACTCGCCGTCCAACCTGAGAAAGCATGTGCAAGTAAGGTAAAATGATGTAAACATTTGTTTACTTTCAAATAAATATTGGACAGTTTTGTAGTAGTTACAGTTTAATGTGACGGTCGCTAACATTATGGCCGGTCAGCACAGTCACAAAACATGGGTGGAGTGACCCCAGACTGTCTTGGAGGAGTAGCCCGAGCAGACCCTGATGAAATATTGGTGAAGCATTAACTGAAATGTGTGAAAGCGTGCATATTCATCATTTCTGTTTGGTGAAATGCTGCCAAATCTCATTTAAATGCCAATTAACTTACTAAATAAAAAAAAGAAAATGGCAATGGTTGTCCTTTTGTTGATTCATTAGTGTTTCAGTCTGCATTTCCATGGGCTTTGTAGCATATTTTCAAACTCTTTATTCTATATGATCTACAAGCAGGTCAGTGCATTCAGTAGATTGTTTCAGTCATTACGTTCTGTAAGGTCAACGGGAGAATGTACTTTTAATACTTGAGTATTTTCAAAAGCAGGTACTCCAGTACTTTAACTTAAGTAAAAATTTGACTGAGTAACTAGTAGTATTTGATTATGAGTATCTATCAGTGGTGTAAAGGAACAAAGTAATAGTACTTAGTTACAGTACTTAAGTATGTTTTGGGAGTATCTATACTTTACTTGAGTTTATATGTTTTTTGCAACTTTTACTTTTACTTCACGACATTAAAAATTAAAAAATGATACTTTTACTTCGTTACTTTTAAATTGTCAACTTAGTTACTCGCTACATAGCAAAATGTGAATATAAATGACACTTATTTTCACATTTAATTTTGAAGATGACCGTACGGACTGTTCATGCTCTTGCACGAAGCTGAACACACCTCTGCCTGCCTCTGCAGCCTGTGAACGACTGTTTGGCATTGCAGGACTTGTATTCAGCCCGCGAAGAGCACGACTGAACTCAAGCAATTTTGAAAATCAACTTCTGCTATAGATGAACCGCAAGTTTGTGGACTTTACGTGAGGGAGGAATGGAGAGAGGGAGTAAGAGGTGAAGGGAGCTGAGGGAGGGAGGAAGAGTTAAACTTAATAAAGCTTGGAAGAGCAACTACTTGTACCTGTTCTCTTTGTTTGTACTTTTACTTTTAATACTTAAGTACATTTAATAGAAGCTACTTTAAGACTTTTACTTCAGTGATTTTTTAATGAGTGACTTTCACTTTTAGTTGAGTATATTTTATGTAAGATATCTTTACTTTTACTCAAGTATGGGTTTCAAGGACTTTTTACACCACTGGTATCTATACTTTGACTTGAGCACTGGCATTGATTATTTGTCCACCACTGAATATCATATATTATATAATTTACAGTAGATACGCACTAGAAAAAGGAAAATGGACTTCATCTTGTACAGCACTTTTGGAATCCATATGACAACTCAAGCACTTACCTATTCACACTCATCCACTCTCATATTCACTCAATAGACGAAAATGATTTTAAAGGCAACAACAAGTTTCAGCTAACACACCACTGTGCTTCCATTTATGTCACTGACAGCAGTGGGAGCACTTTGGAGTTCAGTGTATAGCCCAAGGACACATAGAAAGCAGGAGCTGGGCATGAATCCTATGGCTTCCAATTGATGGTGGAGTGAATAACAGGCTAAGCCACCAACACTTCAATCGATTAAATCATCTATCTAGTTTTACAGATAAAGTGTGACACCAAACAAGAGCCTTGAAAATTTTCCAAAGCAAAGACCTTTCAGCAGCTTACACCCGCTTGCTGGTATCATCTGTCCTTCGTTCTCTTTTATTAAAAGTTTTTCTCAGTGGTGGCCTTCCTCTTCTGCCTCCTTTACCTGGCATCTCTTTTCTGACATAAAATTTAACTTTTTCTTTTACCAGCACCGCCAATGTCCTATATTTGGCCAAGAAGAAAGAGAAACAAAAGGAGAAGGAAGGGTAGAGGAGGCAAGGGATCTCCATACAGTGGCTGATTTATTACTTCACTTCCTTGACTGTGGCTCCGAGTGACAGGGCCAATGCCAAACCTCAGCCTTGTGCTTGTTAGATTAGTTTTATGTTCCTTCACTCCATGTCCTAAGTGTCTTTCATTCCTGAGCTACATAATACTTAATGCTTTCACCAGATTTCATTTGACTGAAGACACCAACATTAAAGTATGCAAATCTGTGACTGCTTTTGGAGCAGTGTTGATGGTTCCACTTCTTATCACCGCCTTAATTTACTTTAATTTTGCAACTTTTTAATGCTTAATTATTGAAGTATTGTTTACAATGCATTCCTATGTGTTTGATGCTTGATGGGCTGTCTCTATTCAGGGCCTTGCAGACTTGCTTGGTCAACTCAATGTCTTAACAGTCTGTGATGGAAAATCTCAAGTTCATTTGAGAATGGTCAACAAACCTTTAAACTAGACTTGCTCTAAATGCACAAACCACAGCCAAGACATTACAAACATTGATGTGTTATTGTCAAAATGTGTAAAACTGCCTTCCCTTTCGCTGTTAACAAATTCTAAAAGAAAATCTGGATCCATATTCTGATTCTGATCACCACCAAAATTAAATAACTTCTTTCTTGTGCCAAGACCAACATTTCATTAAAATTTCATCAAAACCTTTTCTGACTTGTCAGAGCTTTATAAGCTCCTGGTCTGACATATTTGACACTCTCAATTAAGCTCCAGACAATAACATACAATCAAATTCTTTATACGCACTCTTTGGCCTTCCCCCAACAGATAATTTATCCACAACTGCTTGATGAGTTAGTACCTTTAGCACCTTGCCAGCGAAGTGCATTATTGTTCTGAAATGGAAACACATTTCCCATACAACCCACAACATGTTCATTCAGGCGGTCATACGCATCTACAACTGAAAAAAAAATCCATCAAGAGCTCATAAGTAACTTTTCAGAAGACACAGGGCTCTCTGTTGACCCTTATAAACTAGAAGATTGTTAAAACACCTGACAATGCCAAGGGAACATCCTAGCGGGGAAAATAGACAGGAGGTAGGGGAAGACATATTCTATTTCTATTTCTATGACTGTATTAATATCTTGGTAATTTAAGTTAATTAACTTTTTTTTTTTACAGTGCTTGTTTATTTGAATAAGTATTCATTATTGTTGGCATGATTTGGCTGAAACATTACTGTAATAGTTTTCTTGTTTACACATTCATTTTCTCTAATTGTTATTATTTTTTTCTATAATTTTTCAATTTTGTATGATTTTTTTTATGCTATCAATACCTATGTTGCAGTCAGTAAGGTACTTTGACTATAACCACAGCAGGATGTGGGAGGGCTGGATGCTGGGTGGGTTCTGGGGATGTTCAAGGGATTCCTGTGGACATGTTGAATATCTAGCTTTTTTTTTTTTTTTTTAAATCACTGTAATGCCCAAAAAAATCAAAACAAAAAGAGATTAAAAAAATCCTTTCTAAACTACTTAATTTTGCTCGTCTATAAACTAACAAATGCTGAAAAAGACACAGCCACCTTGGCGTCAGTGAAAAGTACTTTATGGTTAATATATCTATTTTTCAATACATTGCATGCTTATTTGAAAATCTACAATGAGTATCAAAAAATTGATCAGAAAATGGACCCAGTTATTGATAAGTTGCTGAATAATTTCAGTCCACAACAAAACTTTGAGTTTTTCTTTTCCCATCATCCTAAAATCTTACATAGTGGTAGTATTTCCACATTGTGTTATTGCCTTGTGCACCTTTTATGCCTCTTGGTTCAATCATAAACAGCACACTCACAGATGCATGGACTTAAAAGGTTAGTTCAGGATTTTGGAGTGGGCGTTATTCAAGGTCCATTGCATTAGTTGACATGTTTGCCACTATAGCAACTTGTGAGCTTTTTTCTTGAGGGCCGATTTTAAGATGCTGGCATATATACAACAGTACATCGTGCTACCAAAAGCCTCTTAATTCATCCATGTTAAAGTTAAAATACTCAAAAAATAACATTGACTCATCTCAATGCTACAGTAAGATTCTTTTCCAGCATTTCACTTTTCTTCGACAAAGCCCATGTGTAAGACAATGGAATTTGCTCCAACAAGAATGTGCCCATACTTTGACAACAAACATTGTCGTCCTCATCCATCACTGTACTTCCGTGTGTTCTGTGTATTTCATAAGCATACAGCAATCAGATGTAAGCTCTACTCTGTGTCTGTATTTAAAGCTGCACAGTGTAAAATTCCAGCTTTCAGCTCTATAGCGGCCCCTGTGGACATTGAGTGTAACTGCACTGTCGTAAAAAGAGCGCCTCACACCAACATGCATTTGCAGTCATGCAGAGGGAATGAGAAGCAAGCCAACAGGATGTCCCGAGAGACAAATAAACCATGTGGACTGACAAGGTACAGTCTGATTTTGTGTCCTTCTGAATAAGTCACTTTTCAAGTGTGAGCTGTCAGCTGTTAGCAACATATACGTACAAGTCCAACAATAACAGGGCCAAATCAGCATCGGTTGGCTATCTCTCCTCATCTTTCAGCTAATGTCAGTTAGTAAACAATGTTTATTCTGTCTGGGCATTTAGCTTGTTATTATCCTGATATTTTTTATGTCCCCTACTATAAACTTTTCTTTTCTTTGGAATTTTTTGCCACTTCCGCCATGGTTACAACTCTATGCAAGGCTTTCTTTGTCTTCTTTTTCTTAATTTTGGGTTGGATACTCTCAGCCAAGGCGTATTACTGCCCTCCACAGGACTATAGCGCCAAGTATTCAGCCTTTTCGTTTGGCTTTCACCTCGACTTCCGTCTTTTAAATAAATAGGTAAGAAGGACAAAGTGACATATGCCATAAAGCAGTCAAAGCAGTGAAAATCTGTAGTTATTTTAGTGTGGAAGGATTCCTGCCATTCACCTTAAAGTAACCAAGGTGATACAGACCCGATCAGACCATGACAAAGGTTTCATTCAACCTGTTGTAAGGTGATGTTCCATCATAGTAACTCTAGAAATATTATACGAAGGTGGAAAAACTACACAGTGTTGCTTTAAAAGTGAGACAGGACACCCAACTGCCATACTTACAATAGCACTGTTGGTTATGTAAAGAACTGAACACAGCTGGATGAGTGGTGTAGTGAGCTTGTTAGGTGGAATCCTTCTGAAATAATAGTAGTACCGTTGTTGGTGCGTGACAGGCTGAAAAGATCTGAATTGGTCTGACATTAAAGAAGCTCTGACCCCTCAAACATTACTGTGATTCCATCAATTTGACCACACAAAGCTGGATCCTGCAGCTGCTTTGCACACAGCAGGAAACAAAACATTCCTATGATGTTTCGTAATGCTGATGCTCAGTTCGAAACAAGAGCTTTGAGTAATTTATGCACCCTGCTTCTGAAATTAGTAGAAGAAAGTGACTTCTAATAATCACAGCATTAAGGAAATTGCTCTCCTGGGGCGAGTTTATATGAGACTCTGTGAGAAATGGTTCAAACTGTGTGCCCTCTGGGAAGAACGCTCAGCTGTGTGACATGTTGCAGAAGATTTAAAAACAGCTTAAATAACAATAAAAAGATGTCATCCACTGCCAAGAGGATATGAACACCTGAACATAAAAACAAAATAAAAATGCAGAATGTATCATTCTAATACAATCAACATAAGTGCACTGCAATGTCAGCCTCTCACATTAAAAATGTTTTTGCAGTGCACTGATCCCATTTCTAGAAAGGCTTATCCATTTATGTGAGCTTTGAACTTCATGCTGTCATATCAATACTTGGAGAAGGTGTGGGTGACAGGGGTCCAATGGTCATATTTATCCCCCTTTTTCAATGTAGCCCACACACAGTGTTGGGCAAGTTACTTAAAGATGCTATGAGGAGTTTCTAAGTAATTACAAAAAAGTCGCACTTTTAGATATATGCCTGATCGAAATACACACTTTAAGATGAGTTTTATAGCATCAAAATAGGTTATCTATAAATGCTTTTCCCTAGCTAAGTGGTCAGGTCGGACAGCCGGCTACAAAACTACGATACTAAGTTTTCCAAAAATTGCTTGTTGTCACACATCAAAAACTACCACTACGTAACTAGAAAGAGATACTTTACCTTGTCGCTTTGCATCCTGAAAGTTGTTAGAAAAAGAAGTTGTAAAGCAATGCAGAGTTCTGAGGAAGGTCCGAGCTGCATTTATTAGCATCACAAGAAGCACACGCTTTGGCTTGAATCACGTCTTTTGGTGTGTTCCAGTTGTAGTCAGAAGTAGGAATTTCCGAGTTTCGAGGAGGAAACTGCAGCTGGGAACTCTGTGAAACTTCGCCACCCCCGAGTTGACAATCAAAGATGGATGCCCCCAGTGTGAACAGTTATTTAGCTCCTGTAATAATCCATTTATTTGCACTTCTGACTGGGTAGTGTCGCTCTAGATCAGCTGTATACATAGTATTGTCAGACTTATATTTACAAAAATGCTGCCATAGTGATAATCACATTCTTCATGTGATATTTGTGAACAACAACGCAGGGCGTGCTAACAACAGCCAACAATAGCCTGGTAGATTGGCATGTTTTTTTCTGACTTCAACTGGAACACCGACAAGTCGGGGATGATGTCACTCCCATTTCCGAGGTTACTGGAAAGCAGCATTACGACAGTCGCTGCACGTGCTCATGGGTAGCAGAGTTTTTATGTCTTTGGAAATAAATTCTCCTCATATCAGCTTTAAAAAAAATGTGATGCATCATTTATTATTTGTTACTGTCATTTCAAAGTAATTAATTACATTATAATTTTACTGTATTTTAAATGTAAGGCATTACACTATTATCACATTATTTATAAGTTACTCTAGTCAAAATAACAGGAAATATGGATTTTTCATTCTAAATGTAGCTCATTATGCTCAAAAGTTAATTAAACATCCAGTGGAAGGTGATGTGGTGGCTATCTGACTGAGTTCAGCTTAAGACTATAAACATAAGAAGATAATAACCACAATGATGCTCATGGCACAATACAAGAAATTACCATAGCAGAAACAGACAAAATGTAAAATTCTGGTAAATTGTATTAGAGATACTGTAACTAGTGAAGGACTTTTCTCCTCTGCTGATCTCACAGAGTATTTGTATTTAAAGGGACAAAAAAAGCCACCTTTATTTCTGGTTAGATTAAAAATGCATTGTCACTTGCATTATTGACATTTGTACCAAGTAAAATACTGTTTGTTTGTTTTTTGTAATGCCTTAAATTACTTCATTACAGTAAAAAGGAATGCATTACAGTAATCACTGCCTACAACACTGCCTACAAATCAGTTTCATCAATCAAAAAACTGTTAGCATGAAGATAATCAGACCAAATCAGCAGAGGACCTCAACTCAAGGTATCATCACTTCAATATGAGAATAAGTAGAGGAGAATGTCACTAAGGTCTCTTAAAATTTATATCTGGTTCTGACCAAAAACAATCAGGTCCTCAATTTTGAAGAGTCTGCTTGATTTAGCACCTGTGAAAACTCTGGAGCAACATACCAAACACCGGGGTGTTGCTTCATTTCCAAGTGAGCCAGAGTTCGGTTCTGGTGGTTGTGAAAGCCATGTATTGAAAACAAACAAAGACCAAACAGAGGAAAATGTCATGAACTGACTAGAGACAGAATGACTCAATGGCAGACACACAGTTCTGGGAGGCAGTTTTATTAAGCATTCCAAAGTTTGGTTCACAAAAAGGTAAAAGCACAGGCAGCGGTATCAAAAAACATGAGACTGAAAGCAGAGTCAAACAAACAGGGCAAAGATCAACATGAGCATGAATGAGAGCAAATAAAAGACTGCTGGAACATGACGAGAAGACATCAAACTGGCGGCGAAACAGTAAGGGATAGGAGGTTAAATACTCAAGGTGATTGGGGTTGATCAGACACAGGTACAAAGATACAATCAAGAGCAGGTGTGCCATTGATGGGGGAGGGACAAGACACAGGCTTTGGTCGAATAGTAATTTTTGCTAAGGGGGGTTCCTAATGGAGAGAAATGAACCGGAAGTAGTTTGTGATTAGAACTGTTCAAATAGTCTAAGGCCCCATCCACACAAAGACAAAACGATTAACAGTTTCAGAAATGATCGTCATAAAGATGAAGGCATCTCAGAAAATGTGTGCGTCTCCATGAATGCTCTCGATACACATGAAGACGCTGTAAAACACATGCCAGACCTCTAGGGGTGGCTGTAACAATATGACAGAAAAGGACGAAAAAACAGTGGGCATGCGCACTTGCGGCAAAAGTTGTAAACAGAGATTGTGATAAAGTGATCATAAAGTCCCGTAATGTGTCCTCGATAATTGTTTGTTCAACTCGGTGGTGATTGAGAAGAAGGAGATTTTGCTGCAACAGGGATAGTAGGGCCACTAGCTTCATCAGCACATATGCTACACCGTACGCCGCCATTGTTGTTGTTGTTGCCGCTTGTGGCGCACACGTGTCAATGAAGATATGACGCTATGACGTAAGCGTATCTGAAAAGTTACAGAGAGCCAGTAATCACGGAGCTGCATATACGGCATTTCAAAATCTCTCCACTCTGGAACCTGTTTTCCAAAATGATCGTTTACAGACCCCCAAAACGCCGTCTTCGTATGGATGATACGCAGATTCGGCAAAAAACGGATGTGTTTAGACCTCGGTTTGGCTTTGTGTGGATGGGGCCTAAATACATAGGAATGGTGGCCCAATGCTTCCTTTATTATCTCCTTTAGCATAGGATACACCGGACCATTCTTTATGAAAGGAGAGGAGATTATACTGTCCCACAATTCTCTGCGGCAACAGCTTTTCTAAACAGCACATATACCGACTGCTTCTGAATTCAACCAAATAATGACAAACAAATCACACAGATCATGTGAGTTACCTCTGCTGTTTGATTCTTTCTAAAGTTTACCAAAACCTGCCTTAACTTTCCAGCTGTCTGATTCTCTGAAGAGAGCAGGATATGAGACATTTGATGTTGATTATGTTTTAAACTTGGTTTAATATTATTAATGTGTACACCATTAGATTGTGGTCTTATCAGTTTCTGCCTTTCTTTCATTCAGTTCATTTATTTCCATGCACTGATTGGTGTTCATGTTGATAATGAGGAGACAAATTTTAAATCCTCTTCCAACATCAGTAATGCAGATGTAATTTTTACCAGGTTATTATGTTCAATGTTGTCTGAAAGGAACAACATTGTCATGATACATGACATGTCTCTTGTAGTTCATCTTTGGAAAATAGTAGTTTCAACGCAGTAGTAACATCCGCCATCACATGATGATGTAGCGTAGTGAAAGTGTAGTCGGATTCTCTCTGCACGGCAGTTTTCCTTTCCTAAGTCCTTCTGAATTCTCCTTTCTCCTTTCCTTAACCTCATGACCTTTTCCATCAGGGTTAAAGAAAAGTAGATAGGAAAGGGCTTAGGAGGTGACTATTAGATCGCAGACGCAACCCTGAAAGAGAGACAGGGTCAATGATTTTTTTTTAAAAAACAGGAAACATGACACATAAAACGTGAATGTGAGAAATAAAGCACACTTAACTGTGACAGAAATAAATAGAAAAGAAGTGCATTTTAGAATGAATTTGTCTAAATATCACAACAGTAAGCTGGTTAATGTAACATTTAAAGGACAATATCAAACAGAATAGTTAACATTTGCATTGCAAGCACTACTCGTCTTCAAACCCTCTTAAAGAGCGTCAACATGTTTGTAGTGAATGTAGTGACAGATCACAACTGTCAACATGGAAGTGTCAGCAGCCTGAATACAGCTTCACTTGTATTGTGTGAATCCTTTAATACTTATGAACTGCGTCAAGCTAAACAATGTCATTCTTAATGCCTGGTTGTGTGTGTCTGGGCCATAGGTTACCAACAGGATGGATGACAGGAACATTGATCTCAGCTACATAGCATCTGACAGGCTTTGTTTCACCTGTGCAGTGTGAAAGCTAAACCAAATGAAAAGTTAAAACAATCTTGTACTCCTGAACCAAGTCGGCAGAATTTTAAAAGTAAAAATAAAATATGGAAATGCATTTTTTATGTTACACAAATCATGGTACAATACATCACAATACATTGCAATTAAATGAGCAGGTTTATTCATCCCAAATGAACTTGATCATGGTTTGGTTATTAAGTTGATTTCTGCTTCACTAAGGCCACTCTGCTTGTTGTTCTGAAGTCTTCCCTGCAGGAAGAGCAGCACTTTGTGGCACAACAATCATATAAAACACCCACAAGCTGTAAAACAATACATTAGAGACTTGCAGACTTTTGTTAAATCATGTTAGACCTTTTACTGTGCATGAAGCAGAATTTCTGCAAGAAATCATACTTTGGGGTTCATGCAGAGACAAGCTATACAGTTAGAAAGACAATTTGTTTCTGAAAAGTGTTATTTATTTTGTAATCAGTTTGCCAGATTGCATTGAGAGTTTAAAAGTTCCACACTTGGAAGCAGTTGAAGAGAGAGTTACACATTCTAGAGGTTTGTGTACACACAGTTGCCCTGCAGATGCCCATAGAAACATCTGTTTTTAGATTGTTATTGTCACTTTAATTGTATTGAAAGAGGAGGCAGATATGCCCCAAAACTAACCCAACACAAAAAACAAGGACAAAAAAAAAGAAAGAAAAAGAAAGTCAAATGAAACAGAACTCTTGGCATGATGTAATTTGATACATTATTGTGCAATTGGGGCAGCAGTGGATCAGTGGTAGAGTCAGTTATCCCATCAAGAAGATAAGTGAAGATTGTTCAAGATACCAAAAATGCCCTTATCACTGCATCATGGTATATTATTGTGATGAATGGTGTTAGCTAAATCTGTTGCCCTTTGCATAGCAGCCTTTGTTATACTTGTTTGAATGCGGTCTGATAAGGTTAGTCTGTATTGCTGTGTTGAAAGGCTCTGAGTAGCTGATGATAAGACTTTCAACATGCTCAGATCCAGTTCAAGTCTACCATTGAACAAGTGTGAGGCCATTTCTGTTTGTGAACTGTGCCATGCCTATGTAATATGCTTAAAACCAGCCCTATCAACTAATTATGAATAATGATAATTGCTCTAGTCTTTCATTTTCTTGCAACTTTTCAATGGTGTTATCATTGGCTGTTATATTCCAGTTAGTGTTGAATCCAAGCTAACCCATGAATTCAGTCATGCTTTATTCCACCAAAAGTCTGAAAATGTTTTTTTTTTTTTCCAATTAATTAATTTGAGTAGCTAAGATGTATGAAATTGGGTCACTATTCCTCATTTAAGAGCTGGTGTTGGGTCTTGAGGCTAGAACCACTGCTGATAAGAGTGATGGACTGCAAATTTAAAAGTTAGAAGGAAAAGTCTAGAGATTTTTTTTAATTGAAGGAAAGCCAGATATTAGGGGACATTGAAAATATAAATACTTCAGGATTTAATTTAACAAATCTCTCTCCAGTTCTCATGAGGACATGTTCCCTTATGAGAGAAATAGACTGTAACACTTCAATGCATTGTTTTAAAGCATCCCTTGTGAAGCCTTCCTTTCTTCTCCCTTTAGAAACAAAATAAGGTGCATTTAGCCCTCCCAGCTGCAATAATTATGCAACAGGAGGTGGGATAAAGCAGGCTTCCCACTCACATAGCGATGACCACATATAGCCGCCAGCATATCCTCCACAACACCTGCATTAGGGACTTTAAGAACAAGAGCATCACTGAGCGAGACAGTTTCTGTATTTTGTCTGTTTTGTGATGAAGATTTTAAATTTAGAGCAACACAGTTTTATTTTTAGTCAAAGAAAAACCTAGAGGCTCCATCGCAAGGGGCCCAAAGACATAACTGAGGTTAGCATCTAATATTAGATATACATCACTGTAAGTAAGGGCTTGGAAATTTGGGCAGAGGTCACATCTCAACATTTTTTAGCTGAACTGCGACATTACATGTATTGTACCATACTGTCTTCATCTGCCTATCCTAGGTCAGGCCACAGACCAGCAGGCTAAGCAGAGAAGCCCAGGCTGCGGTCGGAAAGTCATTTTTGCTTAGGAAGGTTCCTAACGAAGTGAAATGAACTGGAAGTAGATCGTGATTAGAGCTGTTCGAATAGTTTAAATGCATAAAAGGTGGCTCAATGCTTCCTTTATTATCTCCTTTAGCATAGGATACACCGGACCATCCTTTATGAAAGGAGAGGAGATTATTCTTTCCCACAATTCTCCGCGGCAACAGCTTTTATAAACAGCGCGTTATCCGACTGCTTCCGAATTCAACCAAATAATGACGAACAAATCACACAGACCATGTGAGTTACCACTGCTGTTTGATCCTTTCTAAAGTTTACCAAAATATGCCTTAACTTTCCAGCAGTCTGATTCTCCGAAGAGAGCAGGATATGAGACATTTGATGTTGATTATATTTTAAACTTGGTTCATTATTAATAATGCGTGCACTATTAGATTGTGGTCTTAACAGTTTTTGCCTTTCTTTCATTCAGTTCATTTATTTTCATGCACTGATTGGTGTTCATGTTTACAATGAGAGGACAGATTTATTTAAATCCCCACTTCCAACATCAGTTATGCAGATGTAATGTTTACCAAGTTGTTATGTTCAGTCTTGTCTGAAAGGAACAACATTGTCATGATACATGATGCGTCTTTTGTAGTCCACCTTCGGAAAATAGTAGTTTCACCGCAGTAGTAACATCCGCCGTCACATGATGATGTAGTGTAGTGAAAGTGCAGTCGGATTCTCTCTGCACGGCAGTTTTCCTTTCCTAAATCCTTCAGAATTCTCCTTTCTCCTTTCCTTAACCTCATGACGTTTTCCATCAGGGTTAAGGAAAAAGTAGATAGGAAAGGGCTTAGGAGGGGACTATTCGACCGCAGCCCGAGACTTCCTTTCCTGACCACTTAGTCCAGCTCTACCTTGGGGATCCAAAGGCATTCCCAAATCACCACAGAGAGATAGTCCCTCCAGTGCATCATGGGTCTCCTATCCGTGGGACATGCCCTGGACTCCTTACCAGGGAAGGAGCACTGACTCTACTCAAACCCCCTCCTGAACTGCCAAGCTTCTCACCCTGTCTCTGATACCCCTTTCAGACTGTCCAAAAAATGTTTAAACCCGGTTACAATTGGGTCCTGTTGGCAGTTTGAATGGGTCTAAACTGCATTTCAACCCGCCTTGACGAACCCTGCAAGCAACACTTTTTTTTTGCATATGGATTTTTGGGGCATTTTCTGCCTTTATTGATAGGAGAGAATGATGGCGGATAGGCTTGTGAAAGGAGTGAGAGAGAAGGGGAAGACACTCTGCAAACTGGCAACAGGCTGGATTTGAACCTGGGCCGCCAAAGGCATGTATATGGGACCACTCTGCCAAACCGCTCCCCACAACACAGGTTTTTATCGGCTCGTCTCCCCCGTTGGCTTCAGTGTGAACATCACACCCGGTTGAACGTGGTGACACATCACAACTGTTACCATGGAAGTGTCACGGCAGCCTAAATGCAGCTTGGCTTGTATCGTATGGATCCAGGTTTCCTGGAAAAGAGGGTTGAATTGAAAGGGAGCAGCATAAATCCATCAATCATTCATTTGTCCAGGCATTGTGATGTTTTTAGAGTATCATGAGAAAAACATGCAATTTCTAGTATTTCTTACTTAAAGCTGGGGTTTGCGATTTTGGAGAACTAGCTGTCTGTCTCTAGCCTGAAGGGGGCGGTAATGCTCCAAAATGATGGATGCCAACCACCGAAGAAGAAGAAGAAGTCTCGCGAGAACTGCCACCTGCAGTAGCATGGACGGCAGTTCTCGCGAGATTAGAGCCAACAGCGGAACAAACTTAGAAAAACAGAGTTTATTTTAGATTTCTTGTACATCTGTCTTAAAATGTGAGGGATACTGGAGCTTGGTTGGTGTTGTGGGACTGCTCACAGCGGACTTCCCTTATTTTCAAAGACAAAACTTGAAAGGTAAGCATTCTCCAGCGGAGTCTGTTCCCTACACGCTACATGCTACATGCTACACGCACTGTCGGTGCACGCCGGGAAAATGCACTGCAGCAGCAACGCATAAACGGCGACGGGATTTGATTGGTGTAAAAAAAGGTATCCCGGCAAGACTATTGGTTGGGGTTTTCCCTGTTTTACTCCTGCTGTAGATAGCGGATATTTTTCGCTCTGTTTTAAGAACACGTTATGAGTTGATTACCATCGGGTCATAAAGACCATTTTAACCAGTATTACAAAAAGTGTATCTAAATCAGATCGCCAACCCCAGCTTTAATTTATATGTTTTTAAATTATTTTGGTTGTTTCTTAAGAATTCTGCCTTAGTTTGATGTCGCAAATCTCTGAAACGTGACCCATAAAGACATATTGTGACAAGTAAGTGCTCTCTGCCTCTGTATCCCACTTCTACAAACAATAACAACTTAATTGTGCAAATTAGTCAGAGGAAGTGCTCACTTTTTTGAGCTATATATAGGATATATACCTACTGAAACTATCCATCAGTAAATGGGTACACTGTGATGTTATATTATTGTGTGGATGATAGGCTGTGTCGTTTAAATGATGCTAACATGACATTAAATGGTCCAAATTGTGCCAAGAAAATAGCCCCATACCGCATCAGTTTCTAAAATACCAGAAGCTGATTTAAAACTAGGGGGAAAGAAACACGGTGAGCGAGGTGAGATGAATGCTATAGTTAGACAACTTTAAGAACTTGTTTTGTGTTTGACAGTGAACGGACTGATAATTAGACTGTTCACGCAAACACCAAAAGTGGCAAGCATATTAAAACATTTGATTCACCACAGCTCAGCAGTCATTTAAAAACCTGCATCATATTTGAATAAAGGTATTTTTTTTGGTTCTTATTATAATTATTATTTTTTCTAGAACTGAAAATAATAAACATTTGAAAAGGCAAGTTAAAGAGATGCAAATAAACAAACAACAACAAAAAAACAATAGCAGATATTGACAGGAAAAACAAATGGACTACTCCAAAAAATAACCAGAAAAGTATTAGTTGTGATAGTGAATATGTATTAATGTAATAATGATGGCGCACAAATAATAACAATTGTGATAATAAACAATTTGTTGCTGATATCTGCCAAACCTGAGAAAATGGCTTGGATGAAGCGATCTACATTTGTCATGTTGCTGTAATGCAGCTTGTTAATTTTCACCAGGTTGTAGCTTTAGTGTTGTGAAGCTGTTTTTTGTTTGTTTGTTTGTTTGTTTGTTTTAAACTCTGCCCAGCACAGCTGGTGTCATATGGTGTAGACACCAGCAGATGCTAAACGCCCCTCTTCTTCCGGCAATAAGCTTGTTAAAAGTTGGATCACAAGACGTGTCGCAGACTGATTAATATAACTCCACTCTTACTCTTTTATTTTGATGAATGCCTTTTTGTGGGTAGCTTAGCCTGCTAGCTTTTTTCCCATTAGAACAGCATGACTAGCAGAGCAGTCACCTGCCTGATTTTGAAATCATGCATCTCCGTCTTGCTAGCCTTCATTGTCCAACAGTTTCACTCGGCTAAATGCCTAACGGACCAATCAGGGATGAGAGGCGGGAGCTGCGGGTGTGATGAAAACAGGAAGTGACTTGACAGGAAGTTAAGTCACTTCCTGATGTACAAATAATGGCAGCTAATGTCGATTAGCCTGTGGTCATCGTAGCTACTAAGCTGTACTGAGCGAAATATGCTTTCCTCAAAAGTTTACTTCATAGGGATTGTCTTTAACGAGGTTCATGTCACATATAAGCAGTGTTTCCTCTAGGTTCATTGCCTTGCTCCATAATAATAATATCATAATTAAAGAGCATTTAGATCTGAATAAATAGTGAGCACTGTGGGCACACAACTACAACATTCTCAAAAAATTAAAATAAACTGCATAAAGTATAAAAAGTATTTAAAAAAAAACAGGAAGAATAGAACATTTCATGTAACCATGTAAGCTCAGCAGGTGGAGAGAAGATGAATCATAAAGTTATAGCAAGTGACTGACAATGAGGAGAAACTACATGCTGAAAGTTTCCTACACTGCTGCTAGCTGTGCTTCCCTTCTTAGTAAGGGCAGTTGGTTTAAAAATGCTGAGATTTTTGCATGGGGAGATTGTTTGGTAAGCTTCAGGTCATCCATTAATGTTTGTCTAAATTGTTTTTTTTTTAATTATATTTTTTTACCGTTATGGTCGCTCCTTCATCCGCCGCCTGAGTGTGAGTGTGTGTGTATGTCTGTATGTGTAGTGTGTGTGTCTTTATCATCCCCTTCACACAACGCGCCGCTTCCAGTCATTTCAATGAGGGACAGGCGGCAGACAGCACGCGGTTTGGACCGCCGCGGTAGAAGCGGTTGCCGCCGAAGAGCATGCACACAGATTTTGTCCTGCTGCTCAGAAACCAGCGTTTTGAACTTTCTGGCTGTAGTCGCCTGGCAGCAGCAAATCATATCGTACTATCGAAGAACTGGACGTGGGAAAGCATTTCTACTGAATTGTTTTTAGGGAAGGGAGTGTCATAGTAGTATGTCAGAGTGAGCATCTTCAGAGTAGACGATCTTTGTAGTGTTCACGCTGCTAAGGGGGAGCCCGGGGATTGGCTGAGGGTTACGGAAGTGTAGACTGAGAGAGAGAACTGCTAACTGTATGACACGCTGTTTGAGTCTGTTAATAAAGAGAATTAACGATTCAGAAGTTATCGGCTCGTTCTATGACAGGGAGTGTTGTGAGACACTTTTAGGTGGCCTCTGCTCTGACGTTCGCTGAATCACCGCTACGTCTCGGCCCGCGGTGGCAGCAGCCTCTTAAAAAAATGCATGTGGGGGGACTCTGCCTGCAGAGAGACGCTTTGGTTGCCGCGCGGCTTATCGGTGTAGTGCGAGAGGAGCGGGGGAGGAGGCATTTGTCAGAGCGGAGAGGAAAAATGCATTTTATTAAATGTAAGCAAACCATAGCGACACAACTATGGGCAAGATAGTTATCTGCCTCAGCACCCGCGACACCCGATTTAATGCAGGACTCTGATGTGAAGGCGGCGACATGATGCTGCAGTGGTGTATTTACAGTTTTTAAAAAAAATGCAGGAGCGGCGGGTAGGATTTAGGAGCGGCGGCCCGCCGCTCCTAAATGAATGTAGAGGAAACACTGATAAGTGTTAAATGATACATCTGTGTGATATGATATCATGTGAAAACAACAGTCTTAAGGTAGTTGAGCTAGCCGCTAACGGCCATTAGCCGCTACAGCTAACGGCTAACAAGGGCAGACAACAGTTAGCTGTTGTTAGCCATAACGACTAACAACAGCTAGCCACTACATCTAACAGCCGTTTGCCCTTGTAAGCCGTTAGCCATAGTGACTAACAGTTAGCTGTTAGTTGCTACATTTAGCCGCTACATATGCTACGTCATAGCAGTGCTGCTTGATATGGATTGGTCTGTGATGAGTGTGACGAGCCAAACGATCATCCTTATAAAAATGAAATGACTCAAAGGTGATATGCACATTTGTTGTGTGTGTTTTTTTCCTGAATCATAACAAAGCAATAGAACTGTTGGTAATCTGCAAATGTCCAGCTTTTGTAAGCATATGCGAATTATAGACTGAGGTGTGTGTTACCTGCTGAGGTCTCCTGCTAATCTTGTGAAGTGTTGTGTATTGGGGATGGACTCCTGCTTACATGAAACTCAGCTTTGAAACTATAACAGAGAAAACAAAATAACGATGAGTGTGTGGCAAACCCAGCCATTAATTTCTGTCAACCATTGTTATTAATCTGTTTTTATCTGTTCTTCCTTCTCCTATTTTTTTCCTTTCTTGTTGTGATATTTGCAGATATAGTGTTATGCAAAATGTAATTAGACAGTTCCCTTCCTTGACAAGGGGAGCTGCCTCCATCATTCTTTGCCTAGGGCCTCACAATTACTAAAACCGCCCCTGCTCTCTCTCTCCCTCTCATCCCCCACACGCACGCGTTGGCACTAAGCGCACGCGTCCCCCCTCCTCACAGGCGGGCGCGCACTCGCAGACCTGCTCGCCGATGCGGTGCACAGCAGCCGCTGACAGTGCTCGAGCCTCTGCCTGTGATCGCTGCCTTGCCGTCTCCTCCGCTCGGCTGGATGTTTGCGCAGAGGACACCCGCCTCCTCCTCCGCTCTCTGAGCAGATCCTCTGCACCGACCCCCGCAGCACGATCCGGCCGCTTTTCCACCTCGAACTTTTTTGAGCCGTTTCACGCTTCATTTTCTTCTTCTATTGTTTGGTGCACCTGTTCCGTGACTATGTCTCTCTCGGATTAGAAGACCCTGAACACCCTGGCATTTCTCATTTTGGGGGCTTGATGGAACGCTTATTTGTGACAGATCTGGAAAGTTGCGCTGCGCCATGGAGCTTGGGCGCAAACTTTAAGAGCTTTTCATAAGCGAGTGACAGTTTTTTTTTCCTTTTCTTTTTTTCTTTTCTTTTTTTTCTTTTTTACAATGAAGGCAGGTGAGTCAACCCCAGCGTGAGAAGCGCGCACTGCTCCAGGGGCTCTCCAGGTACTATCAAGGGAAAAAATAACACGGAGGAATTCGTGATCTGTGCGGCGGATTGCGCCACGGAGGACGGAGGGAACGTGCCGATGAGACATCATGGGTGAGTACGCGGAGGACTGTCTTTTTCTGAAACGATTACCGCTGGAGTAAAACAGCCCCGGGAGTCTGCAGATCAGCACTATTATTAGTTGAGCGCACTTGTGGTCCCTGCTACGGCAGCATGGCTTGTGTTTCTTCTCTTTGGCGCATTAATGAGTGTCCTGAGTCTTTTTTTTAAACCTCTCCTGGATGAAACCTTAATCTTTTGAGCAGTTTGGTGATTTTATGTTGCGCATAACATCTGCTTGACCGAGGGGTTCCTCCATGGGTATGAATTCAAAACAAACTGCAGACTGAAGTGTGCGTGTGTGCAGAATATTAGTGGAGGGAGACACTAAAAAGAGAAAAATTCTCGACGCGTGATTCTGTGCGTAATGACCCCCAGCACACCAAAAGCATCATCTTTCTTACACATGATGTCCTTGTTACTGAAGCTGAGGGGACAAGTTTATCAACAGAATCCCAGATCTGACTCCACACTGACAAAATGTGGTGCGATGTGCCTCAGAGATGTGTCCTCGGCACCCTCCCTCAACCCCCCTCTCCCCCAGAAGCTTCCTCCGCTCCTTCAAATCACAGCTCTGACATATTTTGACTCCGTCCTATTTCCTTCTACCTCCTCTCTTCTCCTGACAGCTCTGGGCACCTACAATCACATCCCACACTGCCTATCACCTCCTCCATTTTACTGACTGTGGGTGCTCCAAAGCCTCACAAACCCACACTTTTCTCTCCAACAATAGGGGGGCTTTTGCGTTCAATTTTCTCATGTTTTCGGGTGGGCTGTGGGTGGCCTGGATTGTCACTTAAATTTGCTATGAAACGATGTGGACTCTCTCTCATTCTCACGATGCTCGCAGCCCTCTCTCTCCCTCTCCATGCAACTTTTGCTGTTGAATAGCTCACCGAGGGATCATTATTCGTACGTAGGCAAGCGCTCTCATGCACGTTTGATATTAGGTGCAGAGGGAGGCACTTGAGCTCTTGTTACAGCGTTTTGTTGCATCCTAAATATTCTGGGAAAGCTGACATCCTGCAGGGGTGCATGTGGCCCACATCTGTGCAGAAAATGAGGCATTTCTCAAATAATGAGCAGCTTACTGAGACTAATGAGCACACACTGCTGCACTTTAATTATGTCATCACAATTATAAGCCAAAATAAGTGCTTACATTTCGTAGTTTATCTCTTTTTTTGCTCCATAAGCTCTCTCTCACTCTGGATGCATCCAATCTTGGTCTTATTTTCTTCATATTGGCGCACAGAAATGAAGCAAAAGAAACGAATAAATAACCACAAAGCTGAAGAATTCGGCACTGAAAATAATATCCTCATTTTCTTCTGAAATGTCACACAAATGATTTGAATCTTGACAAGTGCATCTGAATAATCTCTTGACAAAAATATATCTTTTTTACTTAATATATACTTCAACATATATACATTTGACACTTGTCATCATGTTATTGTATTATATCATTTTTTAGATGTTGCTTTAATTTAATTAAGTTAGTTTTTATTTGATATTATTCTTTTACATCTTTACTTGGCAATCACTCTGCACCACTTTGGTAAACTTGATTTATTTATACACTGTGCTATATAAATAGAGTAGATGGGGTTGTGTATCTTGTAATATATTTATGCTTAATTATCAGACCTATGTGGGCTACATTTAATTAAAAATAACTTTTGGACAAAAATAAAGACAAATAAACATGTTTAGAGTTTCTGCAGCTTTTAGAGGCAGAAATGGTTGGGAACAATATTGATACAATTGATCATTTTACTGCCTTTCAGCCATTCAGGCTTAAGGTTTTTTACTTTAACGTGACAAAAAGTAAAGAATCTTGCTTGAAATTGAAGTCAAAATGAATATCAAACTAGGTGTTCTATTATTTTTATCAACTTAGCAAAATAAATCGTCAAATAACCACTACCAGAGTTAATAATAACATTTCTAAAATGTCTAAATGGGTGAACACTTAACTCCGTGTGGGAGCTGATTGAACTCTTTACAGAGAGTTGCAGTGGAACTAATGACTCTTATAGGTGATGAAATGCAACACTTTGTTCCAGTGTGACTCATGATAAACACTTCCATTAGAAATGCACTCTCTCAGAAGAACTTTTGTCGAACTTTTTAAGTGTAGCACACTGTTATTGTATTAATATTACAGATTTTCTTAAACACAGTACATACAAACAGACCAATCTGGTACTCAGTGCTATAATATTTACCTGACTGTGTCATCAATTACAGAGGTCATGCTTAGATGGCAGATTTCCTGCTCGAACCTTGGAGATGGGCAGGGCAGGATGATTGACACTACAGGTGTCAGTTCCAGGTTTAGAGTTAAGGATGCTGCAGTGACTGCTACAGTTTAGGTTTATTCACATATAAACCTTTTCTATTGAGTACATTTTCCAAGATTTGACTCCATCCAGAGTATTTTTACTTCTGCACTTTGCAGTGTATCAAGCCAAATTAAAGCTTTTATAATATGGTTTCTGACTAGTGTAAAGAATAAAACCACAAATCTTTAAATAAGATATACCAGCTAATTATGATGCTGCATCTCCATTTGAGATGCTTTTTGGTATCCATTGACCGAATTTATAATTTTGATAAGAATAATAGCAAACATTTTGCTAAGATATGAGTTTTTGGAGCATTCAGAAGCAACAACGGTTGGCAAAAATAGGGAGGCATCACTATTTCAGTCTGTTATGTGATGATCTCCTTTAAGCTCAAGGTTTTGTACTCAGTATGAAAAAATGTACTCTAATATCAACACACGAAACATAATACAGTCAACATCAAATAAAATATAATATCCTTCTCAATTTAAACGAATATATCAGAAGTTGCAATTAGTCCTTTTGGACAAAAAAACAGCATAAATGTGAACATGGTAAGATTTGAGTTTCACAACATTTGGAGCAGCAAAGATTTCTCATAATTCTGATGATTAATTCAGTCTAATATGATTAATTTGTTTTTAAGCAGCAGTCAAGTGACTCAGCTTGTCATTTAACTGTTAAACATTCAGTAGACATTTTTCCTCATCTATTGTTTCTTTATAATTAAAGTAACTTTATAGTTACTTTTATAACATTTAGCACATAATACAGCAACTTCGTTTTAGTTAAGGAATTATCAAACCATATTCATGTCATTAAAGTGACTCTTAAAAAATCTGCTTAAAAGGAAATTTTTGCCCCTAAACCTTGACTTTTCATGATGGCAGATAAGAAAGCCTAAGTGTTAATCACCTTCACTCTTTAAGTTTTCTCCCTCTTTCTCAACTTAACCAAATCAACTAATGTTGATTCCCTGTCTCCTTTTGGAAACATTTGGACATCCATCAGCAGGGTTCTGTGTCTTACAAGCACATTAAGTCTCTTTTTCTGCATGTTTTCCTTAAATCAATATAAATCAGAAGTTATTAGGTGAATGTGGCTTAAATAATTTGCAATTTGATATTTATTTTTACAAGATTACTTACACGTAGTCTGTGCCGTTTTCCAAAGTAGTGCCTGATGATGGTGGCTCGTTCGTGGGAAATTAAGCTTGAAGCATGTTATGACACACTGCTTTTGTGGCTTGTTTACTCACACAATTCCAATAATTACTAGAAACGATTGGTAAAGTATAGCAACCATCTTTTCTAAGACTTTTTGAATGGAACGAGAACTGAGCTGCGACACTCTGGCACGGATCAGGCTCGTGCCATGTACCTCCCACAACTCCACTGAGAAAAACCTGAACTATCCCTTTAAAATAAAGTATATACATGTTTATTGTACTTTAAGTAACACCATGTATTTTGAATGATGCATATCCACTTAGGACACTTTTTTAGCATCATAACGGATTGTCTTGATATCACAAGTAGATGAAGTCTCACTTTCTGAATCTTTTTTCCCCTTTTCTTTTAAACTGACCTGCAATCATCAGAGAAATGAGGCTTATGCTAAACATGTCAAAATGTTTTTGACAAAATAAGGGCAAATAGTTGTGATATTATTCAAGATTTAAAAGTGTCAGAGCAGCTGAGGGCTTCGAATTGTGTTGATGATCATTATTTCAGCATTTAAGTGTTTCTTCTGTTCATGGGTGATTTTTTTTACCTTTTCTTTTCCTGAAATGATAAACAGGACATCAAATCAATATTTGAAGTTTCCTTTTCAACTGATCACTAAACTTAAAATGATATCTACTAATTTAACCAAATGACTGAATCACATTGGTGCAGCGGGTAGTGCTGGTGCTTCACAGCAGAAAGGTTGCTGGTTTGACTCATGGTCCGGGGCTTCGAGCATGTTGGCTAACTGGTGACTCTACGCTGCCCGTTGGTGTCAGTGTGAAAGTGAATGAATGGTTGTCAGTTTCTCTCTGTTGGCCCAGTGAATGGTTAGTGACTAGTCATGGGTGTGCATCACCACTTGCCTAATATCAGCTGGGATAGGCACCATTATCCTGAAATGATGAGCAGCATAGATAAGGATCCCTTTTGCAAGGCTCACTGCAAATATTTTAACCTTTAGGTGTATTTTTTACTCATTTAAGTTAGATCAATATATCATTACATGTAAAAATAAGCCACAGATGTGTTTTCTTGTACATGTTCATATATTGAAATAAGATTTGCCCACTAAATTTGGAGCAACATCTCCAATTGAGTCCTTTTCCATCAGCAGATTTTCTTTTAGGTACAACAAATGGTTTCATTTTCTGCTTTTTTTTCTCAAAATGAATGCTCATTTTATGTAATAAGGTATGTTTAACTTTTTTGGACTTACTAGTACAAAAAATTTCTAATTGAAAATTTGACATAACACCTGGTAATGTAAATACTTTCCAGGAATTTAGACAAATACACTGTGAAATGTGAGTTTTGTGATACCTTCATATTCTTTTTTACTTTGCTTCAACAACAATAAAATAAAATGGCAGTCCTTAAAGAAGGGCTGAAAGCGCTGGGCCAGCTTTGCCACTTCGTCAAACAAAAACAGGTATATCTGTCTGGTATCTTGAACTAACACCTTATTATGCCTTATATAAGGCACACTTCCCTGAGAAATAAAAACATATAAATAACATTAAAAGTAATAAAGTAGTAGTAAAAAAGGATTATATTGACAGAAATTGTTCAGAAAAGTTATTTCATAGTTGAGCATTATGAAACAGTATTTTATACAAGAACTGAAGGTGCAGCTCATCTCCAGGCTGAAGTTTTCTGCTTGAAAAGGAAAGACTAAACTTATATAAACTACATATCTCATCCACATCATCCTCATATAGACATTTTAAAAGGTTCAAACCAAACACTAAAGTCTCACAAAGTGCTTTTGTCCAATTTACTGCAAAATGAGTTTGATTTCACTAAATAAAAGCCACAGTTGTTTGATAAGTCTGTACAAACATGTTAATAAAGATGTAAGGAAAGGAAAGTAGGGATGTCCAAAATTAAACATGATCATAACTGAACCTAATAAATGTTTATTTTAGTTGTCACTATAGGGTGAAGGTTGGCATGATAATCAAACCATAAGAGAGGCAAAAAGGCAGCTGATTCTTTTGTGTGGCTTTTTAGTGCATGTCAATTCACATCAATTATCAAACCAAATGTTACTGTAACCTTGTGATAAATTAATTGTATTGTTAATGCTGTTTGTAGAACTTAGGCAACAAAAATATGAAAAAAGTGCATTGAAATGTAAAGAAGATTAAAACTGATGTTGATGTGCTTGATTATTTAGTTCAAGCATAATGTGGTTAATTTGTGTGTCACAGAAAAGGACCATATGTTTTCATAATGTTTTTTTTAAAATTGCATTTATTTTATTGGCATTTATACTCTGTGAGACATAAAATATGTGAAGAAAAACAAACATATCTATGTAAAAATAGGCTTTTAACAACCCTACAATATCTGTAATGGAGTGATTCAGGTGTTTGACCATCGGATTAGCTTTTGTACTTTTAAAGGGTGATCAAATATGAGATTATTTGAGATCACCCCTACAAAGGAGATGAGAGAGCAATAAAAATCTCCCATGGTGTAGTTTCACTTGTTGAGTGTCTTGAAATCTGTAGACTACATGTAGAATGCCTGTTGATTTTTCACATGGACAATCAAACTCTGATTTTTGGTTGTCATATCTTGCCATATGATCTTTACTTAAAGGTGCTATGAGGAGAATCTGTTTCTGACAACATTAAGACTGCTACCCATGAGCACGCGTGCACTGACTGTTGTAATGCTGCGTTCCAGTAACCTCGGAACTGGGAGTGACATCATCTCCGACTTATCGGCATTCCAGTTGAAGTCGGAAAAAAACATGCCGATCTACCAGCTATTGTTAGCTGTTGTTAACACGCCCTGCGTTGTTGTTCACAAATATCACATGAAGAATGTGATTATCACTATGGCAGCATTTTTGTAAATATAAGTCTAACAATACTATGTATACAGCTGATCTAGAGCGACACACCCCAGTCAGAAGTGCAAATAAATTGATTATTACAGGAGCTAAATAACTGTTCACACTGGGGGCATCCATCTTCCATTGTCAACTCGGGGGTGGCGAGGTTTCACCGAGTTCCTGGTAGGAAATTCAGACTTAGGGAGACGTTCCAGTTGCAGTTTCCTACTCGGAACTTGGAAATTCCTATTTCTGACTATAACTGGAACGCACCAAAAGAAGTGACCTGAGCCAAAGCGTGCGTTTGTTGTGATAAATGCAGGTCGGACCTTCCTCAGAACTCTGCATTGCTTTACAACTTCTTTTTTCACAACTTAAAGGATGCAAAGTGACGAGGTAATGTATCTCTTTCTAGTTATGTACCACGGAAGTTTTTGATTTGTGACAACAAGCAATTTTTGGAAAACTTATTATCGTAGTTGTAGCCGGCTATATATCGCAACTTACAGCCCGGTGCTCTAAGACGTGTAATATAAATAATAAAATAATATAAATTTGCTCTAGTTTTAATTGTCTTGTTCCTGAAGTTGAGTATCCAGGCCAGTCCAGCCCTGTCTGGACTTGCTAAGATTTAAGTTTGTGCAGTTTTTGAGAGCTGGAAGGGCCTGCAGAATATTGATGTACTATTATTTCAGACATGAAGGCTTTTTCCCTGTCAACTATGTAGTTTTTTTTGCCTGATCTGATGATCAAACCTGATGTCAAACTTCATATTCTATCATAAAAGGATGAAATCACTTTGTACAGAGAATCACTGTATCATTTTTATTAAAATTAAATTAAATCCTTTTCTAATAGACACCCATGACATCATTTAGACTGCCAAACACAGCAGGACATGGGATCTTTAATATTAAACACAATGAGGTCATGAAACCAGATGGTCTGATTTAGCCAATTTACTGTTTAATATCTGTTTTTCTCTCTCACTCTTAATGATCCGTATTCTCTTTTCGATATGAGAGATTAAACACAGAATTAAACAGTATGTCTCCTGACTGAAGATAGTTATTTATGCCCTGATAGGCATGAATGCTTCTTATTCCTGCTCATGCACCGTGCTTTTTAGGGAGAGATACTGCACCCCTCCTTTGGCCAGGTTCATTTGGACAAATACGAGCACAGCAATTAAACTTTGTTTGGCACAAACTGCGAGCTCACTTTCAAGTAGGGCTGGGCGATATTACCTAATCTCAATATCACGATTAATTGAAGGTCTTACAATTTCGATTACAATTAATGAATGGTTATCTTATGCTGTCCTGGAACAAATTAGTGGTGATACCATGACACGGTCTTCCTGCAGTATTTACACTTAGCTTCTTTCTGCTTGATGTCATCTGCACAGCATTGTCACTTGTCTCCTCCATGTTGGCAGCACGTCCTTCGCTCTTGGCGAAAGTGAACATAGACTACATGGAGGAAGCACGGTCATGTGACTTACACGGGGAAAATAATCAAAATAATTGTCATAAGTAAAATTACTTTGATGAGCACGTCTAAATATCGATCTTGATTATTATTCAATACATTTCCCAGCCCTACTTTAAATAGGTGGTTTCAGACAGTGATTGGCAGTAACATCATAACAAATAGCAAAGTTAGTATCTTAACTAGAAAGCACCCAGGGAGCACTGACCTCCACCATATTGTCATTTTGACCATAAATATTACTCCTGCCTTTATTTCATCAAAATATTTAGATTCCTTGACTATGAAAACATACCATTAGCAACTGGATTCATGATGATATCTATTTTAGTTCAGTAGTTATTCACAGAAATCACATTTTTCGCCATGGCGGCCAGACACTGATCCCGATCAACACCAAAATCGAATCAGTTCTTCCTTTTCCCATGCTGAACATTTCCTGAAAACTTCATCCAAATCCATCCATTGTTTTTTGAGTTATTTTGTTCACGGACGGACGGACAGACGGGCAAACTCTCCCGAAAACATGACCTCCTTGGCAGAGGTAATTACGTTTCTTAGCTGTCTGTTTTCAAGTAACATATCAAGTAGTGTGATAGTGTCCCCACAAGCTACATATGTAAAAGATGTGGAGCAGCAGAGCACTCCGCAGAGCCCAAAAACACTCTTTAGGATGAGTAATGGCCTCAGCAGACAGTGACTGTGTTTGTGCATGACGGTGATGCAGCCTGATCCTTACTGCCTTTGCCCTGCGCTGCTGCCAGACCTGCAGGCAGGCAGTGAGCATTCACACATGCACAGGAATTTACTTAATACAACAGCATAAAGACATTTTAAGGTAACTGTCACCTGCATCTTAAGCTCATATCTGAGGACACAGTGATCCAACAGTGGACAAGTTGGATATCAGGGTAGGGGAGACAGGGGTGGTGTGAGCCACTGAGGTGAGACGATAACCTTTTTTTATTACCTCCACCAAGGAGGTATTTTTTTTTCTTTTTAACACTTATTTATGTAGGATTCGCAGTTGTACAGGTGGTTTGTTTATGCCAGTGTATGCCTGTTTGTTTGTTATCAAGATTATACAGGAGAGGTTGATTATGAATGATTGTTTGTGCTCAATAACTAACAATGATATCAACATGATCCTGAGTGCTAGGTGTGGGTTTTCCCGGTCAAGCAATTTATACCATGATGGTTATTTATCATGGAATAATTGCTTATAGATTTGACAGCAATATGTGAGCCACCTTTGTGGAGGTTTTGTGCTGTCTGAGCGGTTTCTGATTTAACCTGTTATGTTTAGTTTTGTTATCAGCATAAGGACTGGTTATTTTACTTCTTACTCACAAAACATAACTATGAATGTCAAAGAAATGAAGAGCTCGTTTCCAAAACGCTATAAATCCATTTTCATTTAGAAAAATGACATTATTTACTCAGACCCACCATTGTGTTGGCTGTGGAACTGAACTTTGAAAGACAGTTTAAACGGGGATATATGGCTTTCTGGCATTAAATACTGGTATACAAAAGAATAGCACTGAGTAATATATGTTTTTTAAAATAATTTTGGCTTTTATAGCGTTTTGGAAAAGAACTCTTCAAATATTTTTTAGCATGTTAGGAATAAAAAAAAACTGATGAAACATGTTTCTACTGTCATATACTGTAGAAACATGTTTGCTTTCGTACATTAGTCCAAGTACATTTCATAAAAAGATGAAAAAAGCAGGCTAGCTATTGTAAGAAATTAAACACAGTAGTAACATTGGTTTACTATTATAAATATCTACTATTCACACAACCATTAGTTTCAGGATTGTTATTAATTCACTCATTTTTTTTGATTAATCACAATGAAGAAAAAATCCTGTTGCTTTAAAGGAATACTCAGACGATTTTGGACCCATGCCCTTTCCCTATCATTGACAAAGTGAGACAAGCTCAAAAATACCTTTTTTGTGTCTCTGCGTCCAGTGGCTGGCTCCCAGCTGTTAGCTTCGTAGGTAGCTTAGCTCAATGGCTGGAGGTCAATAGGAGTCAGAGCCGGACTGACAAAAGTGGACAAAATACTCCTTACAGTGGTCCAGGGGATGGCGTATTAGCACGTGAAGTAAATCCGAATGGTTATAAAACATTTTAAAAGACGTGTTTTCTTTTCAACCCGTTAAAATAACGTTTTGATACACACAGACCTGCGCATGCGCAGTGCTCCGTGGAACAGCAGTAGCAGCTGGAAGAAGGCGACCCTCGGACGTAACCATGTTTATGTAGCCTCGCAACAGCTGCAAGAGCCACGATGGATGAGGAAGTTGAATGAGAGTTTACTGACACAGGCATGATGTTTTTCCTTTCACCAAAAAAGTCACTGGTTTACAAAACTCACCGGGCTTTGTAAACTGTGCGCCGGTATATCCTTCCGCGGAGCACTGCGCAGGTCTGTGTGTATCAAAACGTTATTTTAACGGGTTGAAAAGAAAACACGTCTTTTAAAATGTTTTACAACCATTCAGATTTACTTCACGTGCTAATACGCCATCCCCTGGACCACTGTAAGGAGTATTTTGTCCACTTTCGTCAGTCCGGCTCTGACTCCTGTTGACCTCCAGCCATTGAGCTAAGCTACCTACGAAGCTAACAGCTGGGAGCCAGCCACTGGACGCAGGGACACAAAAAAGGTATTTTTGAGCTTGTCTCACTTTGTCAATGATAGGGAAAGGGCGTGGGTCCAAAATCGTCTGAGTATTCCTTTAACGTAGCTTCCTTTTTTCACCAGGGCGTAGCTCTAGTGTGAAGAAGCTGATTTTTTCATAGTAACTCATAACAGAGCTCCCATTTACTTCTTACACTGCACAAGGAGCTTGCCCACAGGTCTCTGCTGGCCTCTAATTGACTCCTGTGGCGGTTTGTTTACAGTGAGAATGTAATCGATACAGCAACAGGCACTAAGATGATGACAGGTTACATTATCACCTCGCTGTAGAGGTATCATCAGCAGCAGCAGTGGTCATGGAATAGTGATACAACATACCATAACAGCAGCTTTTCACCATTTCATTAGCAGAGCATCATGAGATGTGACAAAATAAACAGATTAAAGAGTCTAGTCAAGCTCATTGAGTTGATCCTCCATGTTTTCAAAGCTTCTCTCTGCTTCGCCACATCCCTGTCAGTCTCTCTGGCGATGCTTCCGCAGGTGCTGCGACACAGAGAGTCACTCTTTGTCTAATGACAGGAGACCTTTTTTTCACCTCAAGCAACACTGATTCTGAACCCCTATCTGTCAACTCGTCAATGGAACTGCACATCTCTTCACAAGAACAACAAAACAGAGAGAAAAACACAACATATAATGAGCAGAGAGAAAATAAAGAGTACGGGAAGGTAATACGGGAGTGGCTTTGAACATTACAGGAGCCCCGTGGTCTCTGTGTGAACTCACCCCCCCTCTGTTGAAGTAGAACTGCTTAGGCAAGAGCAACAGGACAATTACGCTCAAATAACCTTCAATTTATTCAATAATCCATCAGTTTCTTACAGCAGCCAGAGACAGTAATTGGCCCATGGAGCTCATTCCTGCAAAACCTAAGCTAAATTTTTTTCTTCCTCACTTTTTTTTCTCCTAAGAAGTAACCTGTGGACACACTTTCCAATCCACTTCTTAAAGCTTATAACTGCGCAGATAATTAGAGGATCCAATGATATTCACCACCAGCAGAAACTTTTCTCACAGCCGGGAGACCATTATGCAGTCTTAAACAATAGATTTGAGCAAGTCTCTCCGCTTTTTAAATTAATTACTGTAGTCAAACTGCCAAGTTTTAATTAGATTTAAAAAGTACATTCAATTGTTCGAGAAGATTTCATCCATCCTGGAGATTTAAGATGCAGAAATTTGGTTAACAACTGGGTGGATTATACAGTCTGTTCTGCAGGAGGGTGATAATGGACATTTTGTCAGGTACTCTGAGGTACAGTATGTAACTTTTTACATTGACAAAATCGAACTAACAGAAAAGGACAACTCTTCTGTTAAACTATTCTAAACTTTAATGCCTACATTGTCTCAAGTAACTGTCAAAGTCAGAGAAATCATTACTTTTCAGAGCTACAGTGGACAACAGTGAGTCAGAGTTGGTTGTCTTTAAACTGCAAGGTGAAGGTTTTGATTCCTGTTCCTGGAACAACGTGTTGATGTGTCCTTGGGCAAGACGCTTAAACCCAAATTCCCACTACTGAGCCAGTGGTGTATAAATGAATGTGTAATTAGCCCTCAAGTTCCTTGCTGATAACTCTGGAACCATAAAATGGATCTTTGTGAGGATGACTTTTTGGGAGCTGATTCTTTGTCAAGCTGTAAGGGATATATGTTATTGGCAACAAAGCATTAATTAATGCTTAATTAATGCTCAATTAACAATTAATAAGCACTTATAAGGCACTATAAGATGTTTATAAACATTAATATGATTTTTTAAGTGTTAATTGATGCATTATAATATAATTATTTTTGCTTATAAGAGGATAATAACCTTTAATTAATGTTCAATAAGCACCTATTTACAATTAAGTGCTTATAAGGCACTATATTATGCTTATAAACAATTTTACAATCATATTAAGTGTTAATTGAAGTATAGCAAAATAATTAATGCTTATAAGAACACTAGAAGAAGCTTAATACGCTTTAATTTAAGCTTAATTAGCACCAATTAAGAGTTAATAGGCACTTCTAGGGCACTTTGAGATGCTTCTAAACATTGATCTGATTATATTGTTTATTGAAGCATAGTATAATTATTATTGCTTATAAGAACACTATAAGACACTTGTAAACTTTAACAAGGTTACGTAAAGTGTCAATTAAAGATAATATATATATATCGAATATATCCACATTAACCACAGTGTCTTGATTAAAAAAGTAGAAGTGTTGTTATCAGATCCAAACAAAGACCCTTAAAGAAAGTGATAACATCGTCAGTCGATTGAACAATTAGATTACGTCAGTACCTTTTTTTTTTTGCATTTCCTGTGACAAATGCATCATATTAGGAGCAGCTAAAGGTCAAAAAGAGACAAATTAGTTACCTGTTGGTTCCCAAAAGTCATGGACACTCTGGATGTCGTGGCTACAGATCTGCCTCTGCCTTTCTGTTTTTTTCTATATCTATCATTGGTGTTAACCTCACATTCCAGGTGGATAGCCCATATATCTACAGGAAATAATTCATAAGTCCATCCAGGCAACAGCTCACAGAAAGTGTTCAGGCAGGGAAGGACCTTTCAAAAAATATACAGAGGGAGAATGAACAACCATTCTGTCAGTCAAATTCATCGCAGGACAACCAGATAAGGTAGATGGGTGTTTGCTGCCAGGGAGTAAAGTAACATTCACAGGCAAGATTGTACATCAAAATCTTGGCGAAACCTGTTTGGAGAGCGATGAAAATTTTATTTCCATTTAGAAATGTTTACAGCAGTGATCATCAACCGGCTGCCCAAAGACTGCATCAGTCATCAACAGCTCAAATTTAGAAACAGGGGGGAAAATTTTGTTTTGGTTTTAAGTTTTAAGGCTTTAAATTCCCACAAAATTGAAACAGTTTTATCAGCAATAACTCCATAGATGATCTGTTTTACAGAAATTCACAATCAGCTATTATACGCAAGCTCAACAAGGAAAAATAGAAAACCAAAGTCAAACCCAGTGATGAGGAAAAGGCAGCCAAAGAAGAAAGTAGCTAGAAAATCTTAACTTCCTCAAGGGGCTGGTTAATATTTAACTGATAGAGACCAATCTCACTGCCAATGGCCAAGAAGTGCTTGAAATTCAGAATAAAGATGAATTTAGGTGTTGTTATATTTGTACAAAACATTTAGATACAATTTATATCTTTATATAAGTTATGTTTATTTAAAAACCCTGCCCTATAGCATACATTTGAAAAGGGGCTTGGTACAAATGTAGTTGATGATTCAAAGGATTGGATTTCATTTTTCATGTCAGGAGGAAATGTTGTCAAGTTCTGATAAAACCATCGCTATTGCAGGCAGTATCAGTGCCGACTCCCATGCAAACAATCATTGTTTACAAGCGTCATACCTTTATCACACCTGCAGCTCCAGCTTCGTTGTCATCAAAGGAATCTGATTGGTCAGTGCCTCAGAGAGAGTTCCAGTTGAAGATGAATAAATTACCCCAAAAATGGTGAGGCCCAGTTGGATATTCTTCAATTATCTGCTTAGTATTGCCGATGCTTCAGGACCTTTTTAATTTATTAAATGAATAAATAAATAACGGAACAAAAAAAAAAGACATCTACACCCTGTGAAATGCAAGGGCTCAAGGGAAAACTACTGTTTCATGAACAAGTAAATGTCACTTCACACATTCCACTTTGATTCTCGCATATAGCAATGCTGGAGCATCTTGGGATTAGGTTCAACTTAAGAAAAAAGTTCTTTTTGGTTGATTTTTTCAGCCTTTATGAGGAGAGACAGTGAATAAGCTCATGAAAGGGACTTAAGGTGGGCATGAGACAACACACGCCAAACAGACCTTGTGCAAGAATCGAAGCCACTTTTGCAAATGGGACAAGCCTCATTGCTCATCAAGCTGCTGAAACATCGCCCATGGGGGTGGTTTTTTAAGGCCTTTATCCCACATCATATGGACCTCATTCAAGAAGAACAAGAGTTATTTACCATAAGCCTTAATTAAAAAAAAACAAACAAAAACAAAAACACAACAAAGGTGGACAGAGTAGAGAAGAGCCCTCTTCTTCAATTTTGGACGTCAAGTTACGACACTGTTTCAGGGTTTAGAGGTTAGAGAGCAGGGCCGTAGCCAGGATTTTGGAATAGGTGAGGTCCATGATGCGCTAAAAAATTTTTTTACGATGTTTTTCTTAAATTTTATTGTATAATTTTTTTTCAGGCTACAAGTCACACAAGACACAAGACTCTCCTCTCTGTGCTCCATCTTACTTTCCCTATTCTCTCTTCCATCCTCCTTGGTTTCATGTTCCTCTTTGTCAATTTCTTTCTTTTTCTTTGCCAGAAATGCATCCAGTGTATTCTGTTTTAATCTCTTGGACATGTTTGCCCTGCTCTCTGTAACTTGTTTTCTGTGGAATGGGTATATTAAAATTAATATGAGCTGAAAATAAAGCACGCGTCACATGACTAGAGGTCCTCAAGTGCATCGTGACGCGTGCTCGGCCAGCTGATGAGCCAGGCGCTCATCAAAAAAAAAAAAAAAAGCGCTGGGCGTGCTCTCCGCTGTGGATAAAAGTAAATAAACTGGCTTTGATCAGATGATTTGACAGGCCGAACTCGTGCCGAATTATCTAAAAAAAAAAATATTGTGGTCACCTAGGTGTAGATGGGCGGGGATGTGGTCTATAAAGTGCTAATAATAAAAACACAGAGTTTGGCCCGCTGCTAAGCACGTCACAGGGCGCATTTGCGGGTACGTGCATCAGCTGATCAAACAGCTGTTCACCGCAACATGCACACAGGCACAAACAGAACACAAAGCCCATGGATGTTTACCACAACTTACAATTTACAGGCATGTTTCACAGAGAGGTTTCAAGTTTTTATGAGTTTATGTTTTATTCAGTTGGGCATATTTGGCGAAAAAAAAAAAAAACTTGGAAAAAATAGGTGATGTCCGGACCTCGCTGACCTCATTCCTGGCTAAGAACATGTTAGAGAGGTACAAAGGGTTAGTGTTGGGTGAAGCTCATGTCTCTGGCGTAGACTGTAGAAAATATTGGACAAAGTCTGAGACATCAGACGATGAGTTTCTCACTCGGGCTTTGGAGGCCTGTCTGCAGAGGCTGCCATGTTGAAAATACTGTCCAAGCCTCCAGCCACATAGAAAGAGACAAAGAGGTTGAGCTAAGGCAGGTCTTAAACCTCCTCCTTCAGATCAGCTATGCTCCTACTTATGCCTAATGCAGATCCTTAATGAAAGCAAAACAGAGAACTTATTAAAAACAGTAAATGGACTTAAGCTTATAGTGCTTTTTTAGTTTTCTGACCACCCAAAGCACTTTTACTGTACATGGCCAACCTGACTGATGGTTGGAGTTTTTATGCTAGTTATCCATCGGCATAAGCTAATACATTTACACACTTTCATACCCAGCTGATGAGCCAGGCTCATCAAAAAAAAAAAAAAAAAAGCGCTGGGCAGTGCTCTCGCTGTGGATAAAGTAAATAAACTGGCTTTGATCAGATGATTTGACTAGCCCTCTGTTTTGAGGGCCAAGGAGAAGGGGTGAAACACACAGTTGAGAAATGAAATGCCACCCAATTCCTGCTACATCATCACCCAGAGCCGCTTGTTGACTGTGCCGTAAGCAGATGCGACAATAGCCGTAGCCACAGCTGTGAAAGCTAGCTAGCTTATGAGAAATTTCAAAATGCAACCAACAACTAAAAAGATGAATAATGTTTACTTGATGATGAAATAATTACTTATAATTAAGCACTTCCTTCAGTCTCAGCTCTGCTTCGTGTCAGGTGGTGTATTATGGGACATTGTCTTACCCTTGGTGTCAAGTGAGGTCCCGGTCTGTCTTCATTTCGAGGGCTGTGAGCCCTTGGTCTTAGCCCTATGGAGAACCGGGACACCACTTAATCAGACGTTAATGTGCAAAACCAAAGGGCAGGCTAAGGGGTAAGACAAAGGCTAAAGGTGCGTTCACACCGCGTTGGGGCGTCGGTGGCGCAGTTGGATAGTGCGCTTGGTCAGTGATTGGGAGGTTGCAGGTTCAAGCCCAGCTCCGGGCGACACATGGTGATGTGTCCTTGGGCAAGACACTTAACCCCAAGTTGCTCCCACTGCTGCGTCAGTGGTGTGTAAATGGGCATGAAAGGGCGTGAATGTGTTAGAGATACTGATGGATAACTAAGATAGAAACTCAGAACCATCAGTGAGTGAATGTGAGAGCGAATAGGTGTGAATGGGTAGGTGTGACCTGCGGTGTAAAACAGCTTTGAGTAGTCAAAAAGACTAGAAAAGTGCTATATAAGCTCAAGTCCATTTTACACCGGACGCTACTTAACCTACCTCGGCGATCAGTCCCCATGCAATGTACAGCCGCAATGGAGCAGGGCTAACCCCCCCGTGATGCGACAGCCGCTTTTCACTCTACCACATAGCTTGTCACACGATGTGAAAGTAAAAAAAAAGTTGATCAATCAGCAGATGTGTGCACATGTGACGGTACCCTCGACAGACAGTTATTCATCTGGACTACAGAGTAACAATCCATGTCTGTGTGGGAAACATTAGTCAGTGAGGACATTAGTTCCGCCTAGACGGACCACGGTAAACTCACAGATGATGCTGCTGCATCGTCAGCTGCAGCGTTTTGTGTTTGATAAGTGAATGAAAAGGATACAGCTGGAATAATGTCCGCTTATACATCCTATTATATGATATATGATATGATCATGGTGAAACTTGAGCGGACGTGACGTCACCGAGCGACGGCCGACGGCAACGGTGACTAAAATGAGGTATTTATGGTCGAGCGAAAAAAACGTCAGCGGGCAACGCGATTTTAGTAGCTGGGTCACTTGCGGTGTGAACGCAGCATAAGGGGTACAATTGAGATTCACCCTAAGTGTCTTGTTCAAGGACACATCCAAACTAACCAAGGAGGTGAACTCGAACCCTCAGCCATCTTGATAAAGGTCGAACTTATAAGGCTGAGCAGGCTACACCCCTTGAGGGCCAACTTTCAAAAGATTGCAGTGAGAGAGCTGGTGCTACGTACCAAACCCTGACCTAGAATCAAGTCACTGCAAGTCATTTAGCACCAAAATCTCCACATCTACTCTTCCACCAAATCCAGTTATCTGGAGCTAACTGAAGATCCATGGTGCTACTGTATCATCAAGTGAAAATCTGACTTTGAAGCACTCTGTCATAATCCCACTTTCCTTTTACTATGTGCTAATGAAAATGTGAACTCCTTTAACCATCTCTTTTCAAACCAGGCTGTAAACATACTTATTTCAACTACATAATGCTATTTAATCTATGAGTCAATGACTTACTGTATTTTTGCAGCCTGTCCTAAAATAGACACTCAAGAAACTGCAGGTAGTTATTCAATTTTGGCGATGGTTTTATTTTGAAAGAAGCAGCTTGTCACTGTGTTCTGGTGGTATCTTGATGGCATTTGATTTGTCATTTTCAAAGTACTCCAGACATTTATTTGCAAACATTCTACACATTATTATTTTAAGATGCAGGAAATTTGTTCAAAAACAATATCATTTATAAATTAGCTTTGCTGCAAAATGCAGCAGCATGTGTTCTGCTGAAATATTGTCAGGCAGTTAAGAAAGGAAGGAAACTCACTTTGAGCATTCCTGTGAAAATTGCTGCAGCTGTGACTGCTTTAAAAATCAGAGCAATCAATGAGAATTACTCTGCCGGTGTGAGCCATGCTTCCTGATTCTGAAACTGGCTCAAAACCCCCATCCATTATTTTCCCAACAGTTTAATAATATTCATTTCACCACTACCCACACACACCGTCAAACCGTCATAACACAGCACACCACAGCACAGCACGCTCCCTCCCCCTTCCTCATGGTCAATCTTTTTTTTCCCTCTTTGTCACATTTCTTGTTCAGAGTGCTGAACTATCCGTCATCGAGACACTTTTCCTTTAAACTCTTATTCTGTTTCATTTTACGTCTTCCTTGAAATACTGGAAAACTCCAGCAAACAATGTGTCCTGTACAGTGAACTTGTGTTGTGAAATATGGGCAGAGACACAAAGCTGAGAACAAAGTCTGGCAGTAAACACAGAGAGCTGAGCTTGCACAAAAAAATGACTGAAAAGGCTGCAACAAGAGGGACATGATATTGTATCATCTATTTTTTATTTCACTCAGGAACACTGCAGCCTACGTTTGCTTGGCAGGGTTTTAAACAACTGATTTTATGACCAATTTTGTATTATTATCAACATGCTCCCAGTCTAAATGAGAAAATTTGATTTTCTGTCCTTGTGTTTGAGCATTTGTTTTCCAGGAGCTAATTTATGCTTTGCTTTTGAGGGTTTTTGAGTTGAAACCTTTCCAAATTTACCTTTGTCAGATTGTAATAAGCAATTTCCAGCTTTCCAAACTAAAATATACTCCTCTTAAAAATGTTGGAAACCTTACTTCAGTTGATTATTTCTCCCCTTTAATAATAGTAATTGGTGCTGTATATCATATCACTGGTAAGTCTTGTTAATCATCTTTATGGAGGCAACAACACAGCTAAATGTGTGGGTAGTGCCCCCAAAATATGTCAAATCCCCTCTTCCCCTGGAAAAAAAATATATGGTTCCTTAGTGAATCAAGAAACTGATTTTCTTCAGTTGTTGTCTTCTAACCTTGTAGTTCAGATGGATCACCCTGGTCTTACATCTGTAATCAAGAAGATCCATTTTGCTAGGCTCCATCTGTGAGCAGCCTAAAAAAAACTTTGCCCAAGTATAGTCCTTCAGAGCAGGAAGAGGTTGGAGCTACCTCTCCAACATTTACCTCTGGAGCTACTAAAATATGAATAAAAAAGTGCATTTAACAGGTATAAAACAAGCAATACAAAACAATGGACAGTGGAAAACATCATCAGGAGTAGGAGAGTTTTAACAGATGGGTTTTGAATATGGTGTTAAGGGGGATTAAGGAATCACTGGCCCATCAGATTAGAAATGCCTCATGTAAACACCTTAGCCAATCAGATTCATCCGGATCTGATTGTATTTCGGATTGGATTGTAAGAGGTAGTCTACACCGACTGATAATCTGCTCCGTGCTTCATGTAAACGGCTGAGTGGAACGGATTGGGTTGATACAGCGGATTGTTCGATCTGCGCAGGCGCTCCGTAGTACCTAAGAGGCACGTATTGATGTATGTAGAGCATGCCCAAACAAACATGGCAAACAAACAGAAGAACTGGACTGTGGAGGAAACAAACTTTTTAAAAGAAACCCTGCGAGAGTTAAAAATGACTTCAGAGCCCCAATTAATGTAACCATGACACAATAAGCGTCCCCAACAAAACACGACGTGGATCCATCTTTCTAGAGGTTCACAGGAAGTAGGAAGTGCACCTCTTCTTCTCTTACATATTTGCAGGACGTGGCAGAGTGACCTTCTGGGCATGCCAAAAAAAAACAATGCAATTGGATTCAGCTCATGGCTACAGATTGAATCAGATTCACTTAATCTGATCAATTTCAATCAGATTGAGGAAAACTACCCATGTAAATGGGGCCAGTGTTGTGGAGATCAGGGGGGAGGGAGTTCCATAACTGGGGAGCCGAGACAATCAGAAGGCACAGAGAGGTAGACAGAGGAAGAGGATCAGGGGGTACGGGCAGCTTCAGCAATGTTGATGATGTCAGAGAGGTATGGAGGGGTGATGTTGTGGGTGGGTTTGTAGGTGTGGAGCCAGTGGAGCTGCTGCAGGTTGGGTGTGATGTGGTGAGAAGATGCTAACAGCTTCAGTAACAGTTAATCAGATCTGGACTATATTTCTTTGTAAAATAAAAAAACAAATAACATTACAAATTTCTTGAAGATATTTTCACTCCACTGCCGACATATTTTGCAGAGAGATTGTTCTGTGAAGTGGGTAAGGTTCTGTCGCACCCACCTTCTACATTATCTGATTGGCCCAGAATGAATGTGATTTATGGAAATATTGTCTGATCATCAGAAAGGTATGCATTTGAGGAGTGTGCCCATTCCCAAACTCTTTCTTTAGGTTCTTTTGGATTAGTGAAATATACTGAGCAGTCCATCAGGGGTGCCAGGTTTGTTGTTTTCCTTGGATGCCCACTTGGCTGTCTTACTTTGACTTCACCAGTTTCACAGTACTTGGTCCAAAGTTTGAAAATGGTACCAGGATTGACACCAAATAATGCTGCCACCCCGAATACCAGCTTCCAGTTGTAAGGGATTTTGGCACATTTTGGGGAGCTCTGGATGGCTCTCGGTCTGTGGCTTCTTGTCATATAAAGGGGAGGAGTTTAGTGTCTGAGAGGTGCTTGTAGTCTTACAAAATACTTTTCAAAAGACAGCATAGTATATATAAAGCATTATGGAGCTGACAAGGAGACAGGTTTAATTTCTGTGTCAGACATCCCGATCCCTGTAACGATGCTTTAAACCATCTCGTGGTTGGGGGGTTGGCAGGAACCTTTTCTGAAGTGAAATGGAAATCAGTACCGAATGCCAAGTCTAATCCCTTGGGTGGCCTTTCCCAAAGTTTGAGTCATGACCCAAAATTGGTCACAAGCCCTTTTTTACTGGGTCAGACTAAAATCTCTGAAATTAACTTAGGAGCAGTCATGCGCATCACCCCTTTATCTGTGTGCAACCCTGCTAATTGACATCTGCATGCACCTTCTGGCTCCTCAGAGCGAGGGAGAGAGAGCAGTACGTGTGTGGAGTCTCTGGCCCTTTAAACAAATGACCTTTGCTTTTATTTTCTGATGAGACCAGCATTTTTAGGGAGAAGCATGGAGTTTAATATATATAGTAACAAAGGAAAAAAAGCTCAATATAGGCAAGATAACCAAGAATATCCGACTAACAAGAGTGACATTTGTGCATACAGTTAATATCATATGAATAGGACTTTGCTGAATGTATGCATGTTGGCTTCCTGATACGTTAGCTTTACGTCTGATTACACTTTTACTGTCGAGGATGAATCTCAGCTTTGCAAAGTAAATCAACTGTCAGTCTTTGTTTCCCTTCCATCTGTAATTTTTACCTTTCAATTACTTTTATGGGCCAAGGCTAGCCACACATTACACGATTTAGGCTTAATTTGCTCCACTAGATGTCTGGGTTGTAATTTGCCACTGGTAATAACTGATTATTCTTCAAATGAATCCCCAAGTGTGTGGAGTGAATAAGACTGTTTTAATCCTCCCTCACAATTTTAAGCCTCCCTGATCTTCAATCATAGATATTGGTATTGTTTTATATGTATAAGCATTCTCCAACAATGTGTTGCATTCCATCTGTGAAGTCCCTTTTTATCTCTATAATTTGTCACTACAACAATCACAGTGCACTTGTCTAATAGTCACCATTATACATGATCACTTAACTGTGCATATCAAGCACCTGGCATCCCTCTTTTACATTTAGTTATTTGATACTGGACAAAATAAAGGGAAAAAGGTTTTCCCATGACAAAGTTAAATCCACATGAGAAAAGGTTCTTGGTGCTTGAATAGTCAAGCTGGAAAAAAAAACAAACATAGGCTTTTGGTGAAATAGTTATTCTGGGTAGTTGTTAGACTATTAAAGGATGAACATTGGTGCTTCCATATATTCTATTTGAACCAGAGATCTGTTTCAGAATCATACTATTCTGTGCAGCCTTTCAGACACTTTAACAACATCAGCTCTCAAAGGAGAAATTCAATGTGATTAATTCCAGGGGGGTGACCATCTGCTTGCTCTTGAACCAGAATTTATTATTTTATTACACCATACAAATAGAAAAAAGGTAAAAGAAAAAAAAGAGAGACGTATTTCTTAAGTAGCTTCTTTTATTTTGTGATATTGGTCAACACTCATGAATGCATTATAATACTTTGTGTGCAGAGGATTTTATTAAAGTGGCGGCTTTCTGTTCTGGTTTCTCACAAAGCAAGTTTCCTTCATTCACGAAAAAGCCTTTTCTTTGATTGAATGCACATCAGTGGGTCACAGAGATTTAACTTTTCAATGGTTTCCCAGACTGTGTAAGAAAACCCTGCTGCTTCCAAGGGCAGAGTGGGGGGACATTTTCCATCGAGCTAACAAAAAGAGGAAGAACAGAAAATGAAACGAGGACAGAGGCCTCTGTAGGTTCTCAGGGGATGTGAGGCCATTCCTGCTGATCACTCTGGGACAAGTTCGTTTTACCTGTTAGCTTAGGGAGGCAAAGGAAAATGAAAATATGTCCCTTTCTCAAAGATGGCCCTAAAACGCTCTCTTGTAGTTTAGGTACACATGTTTATCTGCTTGCTCATTCAAGCAGGTAATATGCCAGTCACATAGCAGCTTAGTGTATCTAGCTATGCAGACATGCCTACATTCAAACTGAGGACCAGAGATGGGGAAGAAATATGACTGAAGTGACTTTGAATGTGGCACAGGCTGGTCTGTCCAACTCAAAAACTGCAGATCTACTGGGAATTTCCCACACAACCATCTGTTGATTTCAATAGAATGGTCAGAAAATAAGAAAATATCCAGTAAGCAGCAGTTCTCTGAAAACTACTGTGCTGATGTCAGAGGACAGAGGAGGATGGCCAGAGTCACCAAATTATTGTGGCCACAGCCTGCCTGTGTGTTGGTGCAGACCATGTCTGTTCCTATATGATTGCTGTGTACTCATCTTTTGATGGCAGGATAATGCCACATGTCACAAAGCTCAGATCAAAACAAGCTGTTTTCTTGAACATGACAATGAGTTCACTGAACACCAGAGGACAATAGCACATCTATGTGATGTAGAATAAAGAAGATTTGCATCAAGGATGAGATGTTTCTAGCACCTTATTGAAGGTATGCCACGCAGGTCTAACCTTGAACTAAACAACAATGAACATTGTTCAACAAATCAGTCATGCATGTTTCTCTTTAGGACCCCGAGGAGTGAGTTTGCCTTATGGTGTGTTCAACTGGAAGTTGTAACTTGGAGCTCGAATCAGTGTAACCCCAAAGTTGAGCTCTTCCAGCCTTTAAAGGTGCAGTGTGTAGAATTTGGCATTTTAGCGACATCTACCGTTCAGATTCTAGAAAGAGCCTAACCATAACCAAAACGTCACGTCGCTGAGTAACGGAACACTGTGAAGACCAAAAGGGATCTTGAACATGGCATCATTTACTAAAATGACAAGGTTTGTAACCATTATTGATACACACAATTTAAATCCCTTGTGCAGAGTAACAAATGTCAAAACATCCACCACCGTCCTGTCTCCTCTTCTTCACCTGCATTCCAGGTAGATTTCAGAACTGGGGGGCAGATTTGCATTTAGTTCTTTTTGTCCCTAAAATCCTCTCGTAGACAACACGCCAGATTGTAATGTCAGCCTACATGAACGCGGCCTGCGGTAATGTACATTTTTAAAACCTTTTTCTAACTAAATAAAAGTACAAAAACGTATAAAAACGATTTATTGGGATGATTGTACTCCTATTTTGACATAATTTAAAAACAAATAGAAACGTTATATCCTATATTCACTGTTTCTATTCAGCGAAATGCTGCCGAATTCTACACACTGCACCTTTGAGATGTACAACAAAACATGAAACTGCTGTTTACATAAGTAGCGGATAACATGATATAACATCTATACCGGTTTGATGAGATTAACCCGACATTCTGAGTTGGAGATCCAACTTCATGTGAGTTTCCGATTAAAATTTTGACTTGGAGTTTGGAAAATTTTGACATTTGTGTACAACTGGAATGCACCATTTGTCAAAACACAAATGCCAAGCTCTCAAGCACCTATGCAAAAGGTGCACAAACAAGCAAGTCTGCCATTACTAAGTCAGGCAATGTATATGTTCTTGACAGTCTGAAATCGATATGTCCTTGGGCAAGAAACTTCGCTCCAAGTTGTTTCAACTGCTGCTGTGGATGTGTAAGCTAATACTGACAGTTGACTTACACAGAAACTCTCACTGAATGAGTGTGAATGGGTAAGTGTAACCCAGAGTGTAAAGTAGTAAAAATAAGACTACATACGTGCTACACAAGCTCCAGGCCATTTACCATTTTCTGTTTACCTCCCTACTGTTTTTAGAGTAGGGTTTATTGAGTTCAGGGATGATGTTTAGTACTCGATCTTACAGCAAATATATAACAATAAAACTTATAAGGAATACTCATACAACTATCAATCATAATTTGAAACTAAAAATAAATGATCTGGTAGACATGATTTGTACTGGCACTCAATGAAGACCAGTTGGGGACTAAGGGCGTTTTCACATTAGGACCACTTGTTTCGAACCCTGCTGCGGCGCAGTTCGCCATGGGTTCGCCCCCCTCCCCCTCCCACTCCCCCTCCTACTCCCCCACTGGCTTGCATTCACACTGGCAATGTCGAACCGTGCCCGGACCCACTTGCGTATTTACTCAGTTTGAAACAGCAGGGGGCGATACACACGTAACTGGTTACCAAACCTGCTACGGAGGAGAACGAAGAAGAGACTACCATGGCAACCATTTCCTACACCAGACAACCAATGTTTATGTTTTGCTCTCTTCTACATTTTCCTTCAAATGTGTTTTTTTATCGTGTTTGAGACAGCATCAGCGACCTTCTGGACCCACGTTAATCATCGTAATCCTCATCCAGAATAAACAAATCGACAAACTGAGTAAGCAAAAGATTCAACCATGGGATTAACAGGAAGTAATGCATCAAAAGTAGATCGTTTTGGACCACTTTGTTTCACACCAGTGAAACTGCACCAAATGTCAGGAGATGGAGCGGATCGAGACCATCCCCTCATGGAGGTCTCGGACCGGCTGATTTGGTGCGCACCAAAGTGCGGTGGTTGCATTCACATTGACACTAACGTACCAAACCCTGCCCCAAAACTTCCTTGGTGCGCACTAAATGTGGTTGGTGTGAAAACGCCCTAAGAGAGCTGTCTGGGATGTAGAGCTGAGGCAAATTATTCATTCACTAAAAAGAGATGCACTTCCCATTAATAGTCTGTAATGTGTCCATTTAGCGTGACTGATGTCAGATGAGTTGAAACTCTAATATCTGAGGTCTCCAAGGTTTTTAAAGTTTGATTTAAGTTTGAAATGATCTTGTTAAGACAACCTGAGAAATAAGACAAAGACCATTCTCGTGTTAAAAAAGGGAATTTAAAAGCGTATTATTTAAAAGGTTAATGACATTTCTGATTGTAGAATTAATCTGATCAAATACAGTAGAACTCAAACTAAAACACAATGGAAAAAAAGGATGAAATCTGAATAAAGACGCTCCTTTTCACACTGATCAATGGACTTTCTTAGTCTTTCATAACCTCCATGCAACACATTCCAAAAAGCAAACACACACTCTCTTCTTCTCTGATGTCGACTCCTCGGCCTTAACAACAAGCTCCCCTCACAGTGGCCGGCCAAAACCTCTCAGTTTGTGCTGATCTTTTGACATCAGCGCTCATATCGATCAATGAAACCCCCTGCCTCCATGCACAGATTTCTAAACAAAGAGCTTGTTTGTGTGTGTTTATGTTACTGTGTGAGAGAGAGACAGTGTCAGGGTCCACAGGAAGGCCAGCATCGGTTGAGCTACTAACAAGTGAGATACATTTGGCCTGTAAAGACTTGAAGCTGTCACTCTTTGAGATGCTAGGATTTGATGGGAAGCGCTGAGTGGGTCCAGATTGAAGACTGTCAGTGATGGGTGATTTAACGGGAGATACTGTTCATAGCTGGAAGTGGGCAAAGTGCACAACATATTGATTTCACAACAGTGCCAAGTGATTTGATTGGACAACAGGGTATGTCATTTACACTGCAACTGAGTGCGACATATACCGGATTTCATGTGAATCACTCCATCCATGGACTCAGCACACTGTCAGTTGTTCAAACGTTATGAATGCCTTGCTAAGATGTAAGTGTTTTCTTAAAAAATGAATCAAAAATTAAGTAAAATAAAATCTGATGAGCACAATGCACCATTCCAAAGGTCAGTTTTCTCCTGTAAACTGGTACAACCAATACACCAGTATATAATGCTAAGACATTCTCTGTCGTTGTATGTGCAACAATTGCCACTACCAGCCATTGGACATGACCTGATGTTGTTTAAAATGAGCCTCCTTTCATTGGAATAAGGTCTGAATCACAGAATCAGAATCTCTTTATTGTCCCGTGGAGGGAAATTAGTTTTGCAGCAGGGCACACAAAAGACAAGGTAACAACAACAGGGTTAAAAAACATAGAAGTTATAAAACATAAAAATACACAAAAACATTAAAAGTTTAGTTCAGATCTCATACCAAAATGGAAAATTACTACCAAGTAATCTAAAAGTACAATGTGCGGAAGTGAAAAGGAGCAATAAAAGTGCAAGAATTAAGAGCAACCTTAGGGTTAACTGCCATTAAGTAAATGAATAGCACTGGGGACAAAGGAGACCTGAAGTCTTTTAGTCCTCCTCCTAGGAGCCCTAAAACGACGGCCTGAGGGCAAAAGCTCAAACTCGTTCCCAAGTGGATGATTGTGACGATTCAGAATGGTATTAGCCTTTCTCAAGACTTGTCTATTATAAACAGACATTACCCTGGCCTGCTGACAACCTGAGATTTTTCCAGCAGTTTTAACAAGACTGCCAAGACGCATTCACACATTTGTGATAAAGTGATATGCTTGGAGTTTAACAAACCTTGTGACGTGTTGGTTTGTAAAAAAAACAAAACAAAACAAAACAAAACATGAATCTGTACTGCATAATTTGCATGTAAGTTGAAATTGTGTGTTGCTCCCATTATTGGACAGATCTTCTATGGAAAAGAGATCCCTGATCTCAATTGGACTGACTTTGCTAAATAAAAGTAAATAAAATATATGAAAGAAAACCATCTGAAGGAGGTAAGAAGGGCAACCTAAAGGCTTTAGCTCTTTAAATAATGTGGAGCTACAGCATGGGCAATCAAAAAGACAGACTGAATCTCATTGAACTAATTTGCAGTAATTCAGGCCCTTGGTTCCCGTGAGATTCTGTGGTGCACCAGCTTATACCCCTTTTCCACCAAGCTGGTTCCAGGGCTGGTGCTAGTGCTGGTGCTAGAGCCGGTTCACAATTGGTTCAAGTGCGAACCGGTTAAGAACCGTTTGCTTTTCCACAAACGGGTGCCGGCCAGAGAGCTATGTCAGCACGTCAATGTATACGTCTGTATACGTCTGTATACGTCACGCCAGTTTCCCATAACAACTAGCGAACAACAATAAACAAAACAATAAACTTACCATGCTCTGTGGAGGTTTGCTCCATGGTTGTGTCCTCCTGCATAGATTCCAGCATGGCTGTGGCCGAATTCAATGCCCCGGTAGCGCTGCACGCCGGTCGGTCCCCGAGAATAGCATCAAGCATTTTGTAAAACGTGGCCAGCCATTGCCACTACGGCCCAGATCGGTCTTCTGGTCCCTATATTCTTTCTTTATATATTCTTTATATATATATATATATATTCTTTTCAATCTGTTTTTTGCTTACTCCAACCTCGTCTTTTTAAAAATGGCTCTCTTCCGTGTTTTTACTCTCCTAATCCCGCCCCCACCCCCTGACGTAAGCGCGTTAGCCCCCGACGTAACCTGGTTCTTTCTGCTGGCACAGCAAAGAGTAGGTGCTTGCCAAGCACCGGTTTTGAGAGCCAGCAACCGGTGCTTAGTCTGTGGAAAACCAAAGAACTGGTGCTAAGTCTGGTTCTAGCTCCGAACCAGCCCTGGAACCAGCTTGGCGGAAAAGGGGTATTAGTCAACTTTGTGGCTGTCAATATTTGGCTTCCATATAACATTAAAAAATGAGAACACTGTCCAGGTATTCTTTCATATATTTGCACTAGGATGACTGAAAGCAAGTACGATTTGTGCTTTTTTTGTTCAACGATTTATACCAAATTTCAGTTTTGTCTTTGTCTGTAGGATCAATCTGATAGATCTGAGTTTTCCAAGAAAGCACATTTCTCAAAAACAAAACTTCCTGAGGTAAAATGGTTTTAAGTAGCCAACCCATGTATTCATCCAGAAAGTGCTCTTCACTCACAGTCATATATTGCCAAGTACTTGACACAAGATCAAAAAATTCAAGGTTCAAATCTATTCATAGACCATCTATATTCTGTCATACAGTAAAAGGAAGGCACACACATAAAGTCAGGGCAATGAGGCCCTCATGGGATTATACCAAAAGACCTATAAACAGTATAAATCATCTGTGCATATATCCCTTTCAGTAATACAAAAGGTTACAATTCAGTTCTCTTATTTATAGAAGCCCTGAAAAGTCACTGTAAATAAAGATTTTTTTTAGTAATGCTGTATATTATTTTTGATTACACAAAAATTGCAAACAGCCTGTCTTGATTCCACACATTGGAACCATTTTGAAAAGTCCTAATTAGGTTCATTAACTTCTCGAAATGTTGTCAGCATTTTTGGCAACTCAGACTGTATTATGTATTTAAAAACAAAAAAACAACAAAAACAAGATTATAAGATAATGTCAAAAGACACATATGATTTTAAGTGTCATTTTACAGTTTAATCCTTTACATTCTTGCTTTTGAAGCTTATTTTCTCCTCATATGTCATCTCTTTTTTTTCCCTTGCTGAACTTGATTACCAGGCTTTAAAAACAGCAAACCCATAAAGCTTTAAATCACTGAACTATCAGACTTCACAGTATTGAGATAAAGATGTAAGTTTATGCTTATACTCTAAAACAAGTCATTTTCCAACTGACCTTCCATGAAATACTTCTCTTGCAGCTGACTTTTTTCTAAGTGGGCAGCTGTGGCAGTAAAACAAAACATGGCATAAAAGAAGTGACATTCACAATAACCAATTAGCTCTTTTGGAAAGGTCTCCGTCCTTGCAAATTATATATTACACCCCTGACACCGGCCTCTACAAAGCGGCTGCAGCAGGTACTGATTGCTGTGAAACAAGCTGCTGTGTTTGGGATCAGATTATTGTTATTATTATTGTCATTTTAGCTCAGCTTGTTATGACAAAACAATGTAATGCAGATTGAATCAACAAAAGTGAATGATTTTAATTAACATGTTTGATTGTTAATGAGGTATTTGTTGTATTGAAATGTCAAGCATACTCAAGGCTGCACAAACATGTGGGTTTGCATTATTTTGGTATAATAAGAGAGATTATTATAATAATATAAGTAATTTAGCTGTGGAAGGAAAAGGTTAATATTAAAAATGTAATCATGTGGGCAAAATGAGCCGCCTGACACAAAGATTAGGGAGGTCCTTGAATGGTTTTATCTATCTACTCCAACATATTAACTTGGTGACCAAATGCAACCGACTGACTAACGTTTTTGAAGGCGCAAAAAAGGGCTCCATGTAACGAAGATGCAGTGATATTAACATTTAATTTCTAACATCTTAAATTTCAATACTTAATAAGAATCGAAGATTTGACATTGTAAAGTATGCTATAGCTAACCCCATAAAAGCTCCTATATAAAAACTACATTCAATATGATATGAAATGGAAGTTTACAGAAATATCGATGACCTCTGCTGAACAGTTGAGCAGGAAGTTGAAGACAGAAAAGCCTAACCCAGTATATTTTCATCAGAAATGCTAAGGCACAGCTGTCAACATTTCCTGCTCTTACAGGTATGAGGGTAGAATGAACATTGGGACAAGAGCAGTAAGGCAGAGGGAATTAGGGAAGACGTCATACAAGAACTATGGAAAACTGTCAGGTTGCCCCCAAGCATGTGTTAGTGGTTAACCAAACTTGATTTAAACGAAGAAGTTGTAGTTATGAGTGAAAAAATTAAAGGAGAGACTTCACATTATGTCTTATTTGTCAAGAAAGTTGCCTATATTTTAGCGTAGCATCTTTAATGCTGCGTTCACACCGGATGCTACTTATACTACCTTGGCGATCACTCTCCATGCAAAGTCAATGTCCAGCTGCAATGGGACGGGGCTAACCCTTCCGCGATGCGACAGCCGCTTTTCACACTACAACATAGCTTGTCGCGCGATGTCAAAGTAAAAAAGAAGTTGATCTTTTCAGACGATGTCGTGCGTGGCTGTGCAGCAACAGCCAATCAGCGGTGTGTGCGTGTGTGACGGTGCCTGTGACAGACAGCTTTTCATCCGGACTACAGAGGAACAATTTATGTCCACAAACTCACAGATGCTGCTGCTGCAGGGCATCAGGGCATGAAAAGGATACACCTGAAATAATGTCTGCTTCTTATTATATGATATATGATATGATCGGGGTGAATCTCGAGCGGACGTGACGTCACTGAGTGACGGCCGACGGCAACGGTGACCAAAATGAGGTATTTATGGACGTGCGACGCTACGTCAGTGGGCGATGTGATTTTGGTAGCTGGGCGCTTGGGGTGTGAATGCAGCATAACTCTCATTTTAGGACAGGGCAGCTTTTTACCCATCAACCCCACCGCAAGTAACCTGACAAGTCAGATGGACTGCTCCGTATATCTGCCACAGAAATATTTCACTAGTCCATCTTGGTAGGAGCCCTTTGAATTTGTTTTCAGGGGCAGAACGTTAAAAAAAAAAAACACAAGCTTGTGATTGGACAATCATTTGGCTCGTCACATTAATCACAGACCAATCCACATCTTTACAGGGTTGCCTCCTATCATAGCATACATAGTGGCTAATGTAGCGGCTAATAGCAAACAACAGTTAACAACAGTTTATGGATATTAGCCATAGCGGCTAACTTAGCCACTAACAGCTTACAACAGTTAATGACCTTTAGCTGTTAACTTAGCCGCTAACAGCTACTATCGCTTACTATCGTCTTACACTAAATTGTCCCACACAGATGATTCATTGAACACTTGCATGTGACATGAACCTCGTCAAAGACAATCCCTACAAGTAAACTTCTGAGGTGGGCAGATTTTGCCAAGTTTCACTGAGAAGCCATGAGGATGATAGGCTAATCTGCATGTCCGTTCTCAACTTCCAGTTCTCAACTTCCGGTTGTCATCATGTCCGCATTCTGCTGCACCTGCCTCTCTTCCCTGATTGGGCCCATAAGAATTCAGCCGAGTGAATTTGTTGGACAATGGAGGCTGGCAAGACAGACGTGCAGGATTTCAGAATCAGGCAGGTCTGTCTGCTCTGCAAGGCTAACCTTATCAGGCCACATGGTTTATTTGTCTTTCAGGGCGTCCTGTCGGCTTCTCCTCCCTCTGTATGTCAACAAATGCAGTTACACTCAATGACCATAAAAGGCCCTAGAGAGCTGAAAGCTGGAATCTTACATAATGTGGCTTTAACAAGTACAGAAGCAGATAAAAGGTAGATAATTTACTTGCCTTCTTCACCTCATGTCAGCCTTGCAGTCATTCCGCTGAACACTCAGAGGTAACTAAAAACTTTTACAAAAGGGTTTGCGAACAAACACTTGTGTGCTTGGCAGTGATAGGAAAGCTACTTGTAAAAAGTAAAAAGCTAAGTTGCAACAACAGCAGAAATTTAGCTTTGTTAAAAAGTGCTTTCACATCTTGATTCATCCTCTCTTCTTCTCTTTGTGCATCAGTGCTCTGTACTTCTTACCTGCAGCTTGCATGTTGATGCTCATTTTAACAAGCAGTAATTAACGTCAGCTCTGATCAGTAAAAGTCAGCTCAGCACCAAATACAACAGGGAAGGCTGATGTGCTTACAAGAGTGACTGAGAAACAATTAATTACATAAAACAATGCAACAAAATGTGGAACCTGAAGCTGCCCTTTAGTGACCTCATCTGAATTTTTGATGAAGAGAACCCAAATGACTTTAATGTGTTATATTATGAAACACAAAACATGCACAAAGCTGATGCAGCAGAGTCTAAGCAAACAACAAACCATTTCCTCGACAATTAAAATGTAAATCTGCACTTTCGGGGTGAGTGCAGAATTTGAACTTGATCAAGGCTCAGCATCACTCCCAAGACAAATCCAAGAATGATCAAGTGCTAATTAAACTCAAGCCACTGTGGAGAAAGATCACATGGTCTTCTCTGGACCAGTACAGACCTGATCAAAATCTTAAGACCAGTTGAAAAATTGCTAGAATATGCATTTTGCACATTTTGACCTTAATGAGGTTTTAAATAGAGCTACAATATGCAAAAGCAAGAAGGGGGAGTGTGACAAAAAGTACTTTGAAAAAGTAATTTATTGAAAACAAACAGAAAACTGAAATAGGCTGTTTATCAGCTGATCAAAAGTTTAAGACCACAGCCTATGAAAGCCAAAATCTGCTAAAAATGTTCATTTTCTGTCAGGCATTCAAACGGTCATGCTCTCCTGATGGCTAAAGCTAATAAGCTTTCTCTTCTTGAACGTGGTCGGATCGTCGAGCTGCATAAGCAAGGCCTCTCGCAGCGTGCCATTGCTGCTGAGGTTGGACGTAGTAAGACAGTCATTCTACATTTTTTGAAAGATCCTGAGCATTATTGAACAAACAGGTCAAGTGGTAGACCCAAAAAAATTACACCTGCACTGAGCCGGAGGATACGATTGGCTGTCCGTCAAGACACAGGGCGGTCCTCGACCCGACTTAAGGCCCTTACTGGTGCCACCTGCAGCGCAGTAATCTGGCAGCATCTGCGGGAAAAGGGTTTCAAAAGCAAAAAACAAATTCAAAGACCTCGTCTCCTTCAACGCCACAAAACTGCCCGTTTAGACTTTGCCAGGGAGCATCAAACATGGGACATTGAAAGGTGGAAAAAGGTTTTATTCTCTGAGAAAAAATGTAACCTTAACGGTCCAGATGGCTTCAACGTTACTGGCATGACAAGGAGATCCCACCTGAGATGTTTTCTACCTGGCACAGTGGAGGGGGGTCCATCATGATCTGGGTGCTTTTTCATTCACTGAACACTGGAGCTTCAGGTGGTGCAGGGTCGTCAAACGGCGGCTGGTTACGTGCAGATGTTGCAGCGGGCATCCTTCATGACTGAGGGCTCTCGTCTGTGTGGTAACAGCTGGGTTTTTCAACAGGACAACGCTGCAGTTCACAATGCTCGCTTGACCAAGGACTTCTTCAGGGAGAATAACATCACTCTTTTGGACCATCCCGCATGTTCCACTGATTTAAATCCCATAGAGAACATTTGGGGATGGATGGCAAGGGAAGTTTATAAAAATGGCCATCAGTTCCAGACAGTTGATGCCCTTTATGAAGCCATCTTCACCACTTGGAGCAATGTTCCCAAAAGCTTCCTGGAAACACTCGAATCAAGCATGCCCGAACGAATTTTTGTAGTAATTAACAAGAACGCTGGAGCTACTCATTACTGAGTCCTACTGAGAAACATTTTTGTTCTGGTTTGGAGAGTTTTTTGTCATTTTTTGAGCGATGGTCTTAAACTTTTGATCAGCTGATAAACAGCCTATTTCAGTTTTCTGTTTGTTTTCAATAAATTACTTTTTCAAAGTGCTTTTTGTCACACTCCCCCTTCTTGCTTTTGCATATTGTAGCTCTATTTAAAACCTCATTAAGGTCCAAATGTGCAAAATGCATATTCTAGCAATTTTTCAACTGGTCTTAAGATTTTGATCAGGTCTGTACCTCAAACTGCCTTCATCATGCAGATGTTCTTAATCACTCTGGTTAAACAGACATGGATTGGTTTGAAAAGTCCTTCCCAAGTCCTTTCCTATCTACTTTCCCTTAACCCCAGCGGAAAACATCACAGGGTCAAGGAAAGGAGGGAATAAGAGGGGGGTAAATGGAGACCTGCTGTAAAAGAGAAATTTGACTGCACTTTCACTTTGATGTCAAGTTCTTGTGACAACGAGTACTTGTGCCGTAGGTAAGCCATGATGAACTACCATGTTCTGAAAATGAACTTGTACAAGTGTTTTCTGCTCACCGCTGTGAGGTTAGGTGAGACAAGGCTCTGACAACCTGAAGTCTGATCATACACAAGAATGTTTCAGAAGCACTACTCACCCTGTTTCATTCACATGTATCATGGTGAATGTTGTTTAAATGTGTTATTATATTTGAAGTTGGCTCTTATAAAATGCCTCATTTGTTGATCTTTCCTGATGTTCTTTAATAAAAGTTATTAGAGACCCCATTGCTCTGTCCTATTATTGGCATGATTTACCTCATAAATGTGGTAATTAATATATAATAATACAGGAAACAAGGACAGCAATTGTATATTTAGGAATCATCAACATTGTAGGCTGTTATGGAGAAAAAGAAATGCCTTAAATTAAGTGCCTTTTTGGAACTGTTACATGTAATTGTTTCTGTCCACTGATGATTAAAGAAGAAAAAAAATAATGGTTACATTTTTAAAAGCACTGCCTTTGAGGCAAATCTCTTTCTCTATACCTGCCAAAAGTGTTTATACTGTATTATATACATATCTTCATAGTCTTGCAAAACTTGTGCTTTCACCCTCGGAAGTTTACGTAAATGTTCGGCGGGTGCTGTTTTTATCAGGGGTGCAACAATTCATGTATCTGTATTGAACTGTTCGATACAGTGGCCTTGGTTTGGTACACCTAAGAACAACAATATGCAATTTTGTATTTATTTGATCAATTTCTGACGAGGCGCTACGAGCTGGAAGTTCAGTGAATCTACGTTCGACTACTCCGGGCTGCATTCTTGAGCACAGACCCGCTGAGCTGTGCGCGCACCTCCCCTTTCATCAGGCCAAGCTGCTGAGACAGAAGAAGCTACATACACTAGGGTGCTGCAACATGGCGAGTGCTTTACCTTCAGCTGAAATTGAAGACCCTCCACTATTATTCAGATCTGGCGTTTGGGACTACTTTGGCTCCCGTGTTAAGTATGACCCTGATGGTAAGTGTGTAGTGGACAAAAACATAACAGTATGTCAGAAGTACAACACGATACTAAACCACGTTGAGGGAAATACAACAAACGCTGACATCATCCCGGTGTTAAAACTAGTGGAACCAGACAGAAACAACAAGCAGCACACATGCTACAGACTTTACCTGGGTCATTTAGACAGCCATTAGCACATGATTCAAAGAGGGCAAAGGAAATCGACCGGGCAATAGCTGATTTTATTGCTGTCCACATGAGACCCTTTTCTGTTGTGAATAACGCCGGGTTTCAGGAGATGGTACGGACACTTGATACTCTTATAGCTACTTCTTTGTAATATTTACTCTGCTGCTAAGAATGCACCACATAAGATGTGTGAGTTCTCCATTAGATACATTTATTTTTTACTTATTCTCATTTTTACATGGTATATAATGGCTGTTTTTTAAATCTCTAACAGTGCAATACACTTAATTCCATGTAAATATTTTGTCAATAGTTATAGGTCACTTTTAACTGACAGTGTTGGCTATTTGTTGGCTATATTAATAAATCACAAGTAAAAAAAGGCATTGAAATTTCTCATATTTTGTATCGAAAAAGTATCGAACCGCGACAGAAACGTTACGAATTATGAATTATGTGTATCATTGCACCCCTAGTTTTTATATATGCCACATGCCGCAAGACATTATAGGGCGCTCCTTTCTCCTTTCCTTTCATAGAGGATGGTCCAAAGCAACGGCCTTCCTTTCCTTAACTTTTGAATTCAAACAGCCCTTATTGTGGCCCATGCTGACTTTCTCTAGGTCATTTCTTCAGTAAGGAAGGTTCCTTACCAAAAAAAAGGACTGTTCGAACGCACTCATGGGAGAGGCAGCAAACAGGTGGGGCTATGGTCCCAGGTTTTGATGTCATCATTTTAAGGATCAATTGAAATAGAAACAGGCCAAAAAATCGTCTCACAGGTCAAGGGTCTAAATATTTCAAACAAGTGTAGCCACACCCACACAGTCCTGAGAAAAGTCTAATCAGGAGTGTTTTCTCCACCTGTGTGGATTACCAAGGATATTCATTTGTGACTCAACATATATTTTACATCACCAACAATGTTTTATTTCTGCCTAAAATGCATGAAAAGTACAGTGAGTATTAAAAATATTATCCATGGAAATTATAGAACCATTCTCTGCTCCCCCATCACAATGCCTCACTTGGTACTGTCCAACATGGAGCTGGAGGTTTAGTCAAGCCACCTGTTCATGAATCACTTTTTCTGATCTGGAGAGACTGAAGTGATTCAGATTTCTGTGACTTCATTAACACAGAACAGTTTACAAGACAAGAGGAGGAAATGTTAAAGATACTGACAGGAGAGCCATGGAGAGGCGACGGTGGAAAAACAAAAGACAATGTTATAGGGGAGACCGGAGATGGTTGTAACTTTTTGCTTAAGCCTCCTTTAACTCCCTCAATTTGGGACTGGAATTTATTACTTCTATGTTACGTTCCCATATTTACAGCTGCCATCAATTCAGGATTCAGCAAGGTTATAAATTCAATTCAATTCAATGTAAAGAGGTTTATTGGCATGAATGTGGGGCATCATATACTCCCTCATATACTCTTAAGACCAGTTTTGCTGTGTTGGACCTTAAGAAAGTTCACAGCCGACCTTCATAATGCAAAAAGAAAAAAGAACAAAACTTTTGATTTCATGTCATTTTCTGTCAGGTATGCACACTGTCATGATGGAGGCAGAAAAGCTTTCTGTGTCTGAACGTGGTCAGATTGTTGATCTGCATAAGCAAGGCCTCTCACAGTGTGCCATTGCTGCTGGGGTTGGACTCAGTAAGACAGTCATTCTCACTTTCTTGAAAGATCCTGCGGATTATAGATCAAATAAGTTAAGTGAAAGACCCCCAAAAAATCTCTTCAGTGCCGAGTCGGAGGCTAGGACCGGCTGTCTGTCAAGACACAGGACAATCCATGACCCAAATTAAGGCAGCTACTGGTGCTGACTGCAGCCTCACTGCAGTATTCAAGAAATTTAAAAAAATGTTCTACCCCTTAGCCCTTCTATTATCACTGAGGTCAATTTGACCCCATTCAATGTTTATCATTCAAAAAATAATAGATCCATTCATTCTTTTTACTTCATAATCATGACTTTTCCTTATTTGCTGGGGACAACTTATTTAGCAAAAAATTGTCATTAAGATATTTTTTTCAATTTGCTGGATACTTATTGCATGCATTGGTGTTCCTCTGGGGTCAATTTGACCCCAAGCTGTTTTAGCCATGTAAAACTTGTCTGTGGAGGAGGAGAATTGTGTGAGGCCACCGCCGTGTCTCTGTGTGCTCTGTGCGTCTTGACGCAGGCATCTTTACCACAACTAAAAAACGCACTTGGTAATAAATGCGTGATACTTACAGATGTTAATGAAAACTGGTGGGTCTGAGGTTTCTGTGTTAGTCTAATTTTTAACTCTACGTCAACGAAATCATTAGTGTCCGGTCCTGTGAGGTCCGTCCGGATAATGAAGGCGAGACAGCGCTGAAAAAATATGTATGTGGCGGACTTTAGTTTTTTTTTGTGTGTGTGTATATTTTCATAATGAAAGTGACTTATAGGAAACTTCCAATTACACGCGTTATTTAAAGCCCAAGTAAAACAGTTAGTTTGAATGGTTATGATGATGTGGATCTGTCAGTAAAGTTTGATATTTAGTGAAATAAAATGTTGGAGAGACATCAACATGTATCTGGAGGCTTCAGTTCACCACTTCACCGTCTGTGTCGCCAGTTTCCCATGCCTCCAAAATGTACGTACGCCTGGTTCAGAGTTTGCTTACCGGTGCGCAAATTTTACCATCAGGTTTGTTTTTATAGATCACAAACTTTGGGTGGGAAAAGGCGTACGCCAGTTTCAGGCCCCGTTTTGTGCGTACGCAAGCTTCATAAATCAGATCCCTGGATGCAGTTGACTTGGAAACACTGGTCAACAATTTTATGTAAACCATTTTTGAAGGCAAATATCCCTGGGGTCAGATTGACCCTAAGGGTAAAATGTGTGAGTAACATTTGAGGATAATAGGAGGGTTAATGATGTAATACTGATAACACAGAACAATGTAGTATTTTGTTGTTATACTTTTATTTGGTTAGAAAATGTATAAAACCCACTCACTTACATGGATGTTGACTAAAAGCCCTGTTCAATGAATAACTAAATCATAAAAAAGTTGAGATAAGAAGTTTGATCCTATAGAGATGATAGTGAGGTATGATATTGGATCCATCATGTCCAGCCCTAATAATGTTCAAATATGTAGTTATTTAGTTATTTGGTTTAGTTAGACTACACAGCCATCAAACATGTATTATCATTAGCATCTAATCATTTGTGTGTTCAAGAGTTAACCCAGCCTTGACAGCATATCAGAATGGCAAATCGACCTTGGCCATGGTGAACACTGAATGATAAGCATGTCAATCAATAGACATGGCGTCCAGCGCAACGGCTCTACACTCACAGCGAGAGGCTAATGCATGTTACAGGCAGTTTCTCATGTGGGTAAATAAGAATTCTATAAACCCCTCTGCTGCTAATCCCATTGATCTGGAATGTAAATGATTACAGTTAGCAGATCAATACACCTAATCATGGCCTTGGGTCCTAAGGAGGTAATACTTTATGGCTGTCTTTTTTTCCTGTAAAAGGGTCCAGCTGGGAAAAAGCAAGAGCACTCAGTCTGTCACCCTCCTTTTTCACCGTCAGGATTGAGTAGGCGTGGACTCAGTAGACCCCAGTAACTCCATCCCTCACAAACCCAGACAGAATAACTGAGCTAACAAAAGTGACTGCTCATTTCATTTATATGTTGAATAAATGGATACCGCCCCATTTAAGCTGTATTTTGCCATTACTGCTGTCATATTAAGCAGCCACGCTTTCATTTTCCATATATCATGCTCCTATCCCCCTATATATTTCTAACTGGCCTCTCTTTCTATCTATGCACGCGTGTGCAGCTCCAGAAGTAGTAAAATAAGCTTTTATCGTAAATCACCACTTTTAAACTGCTTCATGCTTTTTCCTGTGCGTCCAAATTACAGCTGACTCCAATTTTGAAATTAATGGCCGTAAAATAATGGGCTTTAAGTGTGTAAAAGGTACTTCATTTCAATATTGTAAAGCCGATGCGTTCAATTAATCAGAGTTGCATGATGGGCTCCGGGACTGGTAATATGTCACGTACTTCTGTGCCCTGAAAGTATTTTTAATTTCATGTGCCTTAGATCTGAGTGAACACACTCAATAATGTAATATATCACACACGCCATGGTGCCCCAGAATTTTGCTTGCCTAAGCTCCATCACACATCACACACTTTAAAACCCTTGGCTCAGAGTGTCAGAGAGGAAGACAGTGGGGAGGGGGGAGGCAGGGTGGAGGTGAGGTTGGAGGAAATAAGTCAATTTCTACAGCTTTGAAAGTCCTCAGAAAAGTTTTGTGGTTATGAAACAGAGTAGAGTTAATAGTAATGACTTACAGGACCTAAAAATGTCAATGAGATAATCAGACAGACATGTTATGCCACTTTAATCTGGTTTAGCATTTAAAAATAAAGTGGAGCAATTCAATGGCAAATATTCTCTTGTTTTAAATTTGATGCTGCAGCATGTTCCAAAACCGCTGAGACAGAGGCAACAAAAAGACAGGGGAAATGGAGGTTAATGGGAAACAGATCAGTGTCATGATGGTGTATAAAAGGAGCATCTCTGAAATGCTCAGCTGCTACAGGCGACTTTGGGGGAAGGTCCATCACTGTGTGAGCAAACAGTTTAAGAACAATGTTTCTTAATGTACAGTTGCAATGAATTAATTGATTTCATCTTCTACATCCCATACAATCACTCAAGGATTCAGAGAAATTTTTGGGGGAATTAATATTTCTAAAAAGAATTGACATAGCTGATATACATCTTTTTAATAGTCTTAGAGTGACAGCCATGAAGCAGGTGACAAGGACATGGAAATAAAAAACCCACCAAAACTCAATCTTTGGTTAACAACCAGATTTTACAATCTGAAAAATTAACATATGAAATAAGAGGTAAAATACAAAACCTAGGTAAGATGTACCCAAAAGAAAGACTTGGCAGACTATACAACTTTATAAATTCAGAACAGGTCAAATAGAGGTATACCCCACCCCCCCCCCAATCTATAGTTGTTGTTTTTTTGTCTGTTATATGTTAATTAAATTGTAAATGTACAAACCAAAAACCAGTGAAGTTGGCACGTTGTGTAAATCGTAAATAAAAACAGAATACAATGATTTGCAAATCCCTTTCAACCTTTATTCAATTGAATACACAGCAAAGACAAGATACTTAACGTTCAAACCGGGAAACTGTGTTATTTTTTGCAAATATTAGCTCATTTGGAATTTGATACCTGCAACATGTTTCAAAAAAGCTGGCACAAGTGTCAAAAAAGACTGAGAAAGTTGAGGAATGCTCATCAAACACTTATTTGGAACATCCCACAGGTGAACAGGCTAATTGTGAACAGGTGGGTGCCACGATTGGGTATAAAAGCAGCTTCCCTGAAATGCTCAGTCATTCACAAACAAGGATGGGGGGAGGGTCACCACTTTGTGAACAAATGTGTGAGCAAGTTGTCCAACAGTTTAAGAACAACATTTCTCAACCAGCTATTGCAAGAAATTTAGGGATTTCATCATCTACGGTCCGTAATATCATCAAAAGGTTCAGAGAATCTGGAGAAATTACTGCACGTAAGCGGCAAGGCCGAAAACCAACATTGAATTTCCATGACCTTCGATCCCTCGGGTGGTACTGCATCAAAAACCGGCATCACTGCGTAAAGGATATCACCACATGGGCTCAAGAACACTTCAGAAAACCACTGTCAGTAACTACAGTTCGTCTACATCTGTAAGTGCAAGTTAAAACTCTACTATGCAAAGTCAAAGCCATTTATCAACAACACCCAGAAATGCCGCTGGCTTCTCTGGGCCAGAGCTCATCTAAGATGGACTGATGCAAAGTGGAAAAGTGTTCTGTGGTCTGACCAGTCCACATTTACAATTGTTTTTGGAAACTGTGGTCGTCGTGTCCTCCGGACCAAAGAGGAAAAGAACCATCCGGACTGTTATAGGCGCAAAGTTCAAAAGCCAGCATCTGTGATGGTATGGAGGTGTATTAGTGCCCAAGGCATGGGTAACTTACACATCTGTGAAGGCACCATTAATGCTGAAAGGTACATACAGGTTTTGGAGCAACATATGTTGCCATCCAAGCAACGTCTTTTTCATGGACGCCCCTGCTTATTTCAGCAAGACAATGCCAAGCCACATTCTGCACGTGTTACAACAGCATGGCTTCATAGTAAAAGACTGCAGGTACTAGACTGGCCTGCCTGTAGTCCAGACCTGTCCCCCATTGAAAATGTGTGGCGCATTCTGAAGCGTAAAATACAACAACGGAGACCCCAGACTGTTGAACAACTTAAGCCGTACATCAAGCAAGAATGGGAAAGAATTCCACCTGAAAAGCTTCAAAAATTGATCTCCTCAGTTCCCAAACGTTTACTGAGTGTTGTTAAAAGGAAAGGTGATGTAACACAGTGGTAAAAATGCCCCTGCGCCAACTTTTTTGCCATGTGTTGCTGCTATTAAATTGTAAGTTGATGATTATTTGCAAAAGAAAATAAAGTTTCTGAGTTCGAACATTAAATAGCTTGTCTTTGCTGTGTATTCAATTGAATATAAGTTGAAAAGGATTTGCAATTAATTGTATTCTGTTTTTATTTACGATTTACACAACGTGCCAACTTCACTGGTTTTGCGTTTGTATATAGAATTTTTTCTTTATTTTTCAATCATTAATTCTTTTGAAAGTGAAATAAGACAAAAAATGCAATGTTTCCTTTTTTGATAAACTGTAATTGAATTATAACTAAATGAACATTGCAATAAAGTTACAAAAAATAAAAGAATTCAGAGAATCCAGTTAATTCTCTGCATGTGAGCAGCAAGGCTGAAACATAGGCTCAGGAACACTTAAAAAAAACTATTGGCTGGCTGGTTTTGAGGCTGCACAGGCTGCAGTACACTGACAAATGTTGCATGATCCCCACATGTGCTGCAAAAAACATTGATTGAAGGCCAAAGATTATCAACCTCTCTGTTCCATCCTCTTTCTCTGCACTGCTCCAGCTCAGCCACTCTCTCCCACTTCTCTCTCTCCTCCAACTTCTTTATCTCTCCTTCATCACACACATTTTTCATGGCAGAAGGAAGGCAGGGAATAATGCTGTTAGTAGTCTAGTTCCATTTTCAGTAGCTTTGTAGTGGCATTGTTTTCTGAGTTAAATATCGCTTCAGCAGTTTAGTTATTTTACTGATCAAGTTCTGTGGTAGCATTTGAAGATGCTAAATTTTCCTCAGCAGAAAGGAAGAGCAGCAGTGCCCTAGTAGAATTCTGTCACAGGCTAAAGCACAGGAAAAAGATGTCAATACCCACACAGGTGTCTCCTGAATAAAAACGCCAATTGTATCATATTTGATACATACTTCTATAATACCTCTATCTACTCAATATGATCAACAAATTACAAAAAAAACCCCATCTGAATACAATTAGATAAATGATAAAAATGTCCTCAAATGGATTATCAGTTGCCAAAAACACCTAATGTATCAAATAAGTTATGAAAAATCTATACATTGAAATTTATGGACATTTTGATTTTTGTAGGATTTTAGCAGAAAGTGAAATAAAAATTTAATCTCCAAAAAATTAGAATTTTCCAGCTATAATCCACAGTCTTGGGCCTTAAATGGTAAACATAGCATTAACCATCTTTAGAGGGAAGTTAGTAACTTATTAACAAAAGGATATGAGGTGCTCAGTATAAGAGGAAACAATGGACAGGTTGGATAACAGATAAGAGGAGACAGGTTTAGTGTAAGCTACCGAGGTAAGATGAGCATCCTCCTGTTTTAAGGCAACTTTGGTTTTATTTTTTTTACTTATTGTCAAAATACTTCTTTTTTTTAACTATAGAGTTTTACTAACAAAACGACTTTGGATGTCAGCAGACTTTTTTAGCAATTTAACTTACAAAACATTGAACCAAATTGATATGGATAGGTTAAAACAGTTATTAACATCCAATGTTGATTGGTCCAGGAAACAAAGGAAAGGCATTTTTGGGCTTATCAAACAAAACAGCTGGTGGCATGACATATAATGCGATCACATTACTGGAATTTGAGTTTTTTAATTTACTTCCTAAAATGTGGTTATTGCACGTGTACAATGCAGTTACAAAAAAATAAAACAACTTTTGTTCAGCCTTGGTTATTAGTATAAGGACTAAAACAATTCCTGTGGCTTGTGAAACTCTGATATCTTTTTGATATCTAATTAAATCATTTTAAGGCTTTTATCATATTTCATTGGAACCAAACAATGGAAAGTGTTGTACATTTTGAACAGAGAACTGGTATTGACATGTGAAAAGGAAATCAAAAGTTAGACCCTGTCTCCTTGTCCTGGGTGTTTCAGTTCTGTAGATTTTGGGGGACCTTATGCCCCAGTCAGACTTTCCCATTTCTCCTGGCGATTGTGCATAACTCTACACGACTGGCAAGCCTAGTGTGATCGGCATGATACGGTCAGAAAGGACTCTCTTCCCTGACACACCCCGTAAATACACTGTCAGTAACGCTTCTATAGCCCTTCCACAGCACTTTGGGGGCATTTGTTCCACTTCATTTAGGTCAATACAACAATATAACAAGGATTCCATAAATTTCCATCATGCTGACCTCACCCCCGTTCGAGCCCAGTTTGAGTCACTAAAGCACAGATTGAGCCCTGTCCCTTGTGTCACCTTGAATGGGAAACAATATGGGGCACAAATGGATACGTCCTCGTCAATCGTTTTCGGAAAGCTTTCAGGATTGGGCCATTATGACCCGATTGAGCCCCATACATGCCACGCTGTTACTGATCGCCTTAGGACTGCATTAGGCTTCCACCTTGCAATACTGTGAGCGGCGATTCTCCATGACAGTTATGAACAGTTCAAAACAGACAGGATCCTTCCCTGTTCCCCAGCTTTAGCCATGACAATGCTGATCCAGATCAAGTAGCGCATGCATCATGACCGAAGCACGTTTCATCAGCATTATGACAATCATGCACAATCACCATTGGAAACAGAGAATGTTTGACTGGGGCTTTACCACTGGTTCCTCTGCAGTCCATTGCATTTCTAAAATGTTCTTTTTGATACCCTTGTTGACAGACAGGACAGTGGAAAGAGTCAGAACTGTAGAGAACGACAAAGTGACATGCAGGAAAAGAGGCATGGGTCAGGTTTTAACCCAGATTGTCTACTTTGTAAACTCCAGCCTCTGTACATGGTGCAGGCAATCAAAGTCTTTGCTTTGTCATGCTGTCATCAAAAGCACACTGCCAAACAGCCATTGCTGACATTTTTTCACAATGTCGAATCACACAGAGAAAGGGAGATTTCTTTTGAAAACACTTGCACATATACAGAAAAAAATATGAGCCCTGGTGTGAGGCATGCTGCTTCTCCACAGGGGTCACCAAACTGCTTAATTTAAGAGGCTGGATTCAACTTCAAACCTTGAATCTGTTATGCATTACAAACTGAATATAGGTCTGGGTTTTACCTCCTAGAGCAGAAATACCCAATTCAATCATTAATAATTTATCATTCTTGTCTAAGTTAAAGCCCCACTATGTGAGACTCAGCTTCCAGCTCTCTGGGGGCCTCTATGGTCATTGAGTGTAACTGCACTGTCAAACACCAACATGATTTGTTGACATACAGAGGGAGGAGAAACAAGCTGACAGGATGTCTCAAGAGACAAAGAAACCATGGGGACTGATAAGGCTCAGTCTGATCATGTTTCTATTCAAATAAATCACCATGTACTTACATGTCCAACAATAATAGGGCCAAATCGGCACTGGTCAGACATCCCTCCTCGAATTTCATCTCACACCAGCAAGTGAACGCCAGGCTAATGTTTAGCCCTGTCTAGGTATTAAGCTTGTTACTCTCCTGCTTTCCTATTTCATCTCCTCCGATGAAACTTTCCTTCTGGTTTTTCGCTGCATCCATCATGATAAAAACGTTATATTAAGCTATCTTCTTCTTCTTCTTCTTGTTTAACGGCAGGTTGCAGTCAGCATCAGAGGAGCATTAGGCAGGAGTGTGAGCCGGAGGTCCATTAGTAAAAAAAGTGCATATTTACTTTAACCTAAAGTGTGTTTATTAAATCTGTGGTAAAACTTCAAAAACTACTTTATATTCCCATTGTCCCAACATTTAGCTCTTTGACTCTGGGGGAAGAGATGCTCTCCGTAAAACAGTCAAAGCAGTAAAAGCTCATAATTTTTTGATTGTGTTAGTTTCCTTGCCATCCAGATTGAAGCTACATTGTGCCGGTGAAGGCAATACAGACCCCCTCAGACCATGAAAGAGGTGTCATTCAACCTGTTGTCAGTTGATGTACCATCACAGTGACTCTGGAAATATTATATTAGGATGGAAAGACTGCATAGTGTTGGTTTAATGCATTATTGTAAACATGGTATGTTGCTTCAGATTCTTTTATAGGCTAACAATGAGCAGAAGTGACAAGTGTGTGTATTAGCTTTGACAGAATAAAGGAGAAAGTTGAGCTTTTTTATTAACGCTAATCTTATTCACGTGGGATAAGTATGACCTGTGGACCTTTAGTAATGTGTAAGTTACCCCCCTGCTGTCAGAGTTTGGTGTAGTGCATTCACTGGAAACACTGAATAAGATATTTCTTTAATTTGCTCCCAAACACACTGGTGCTGCTGACTGAAAACACCAATGAGTTGCCTGAAAGAGACAATAAACAGAGCTTGGTGCTAGGGGTGGGCGTAAAGATCTTAATATCGATAGTACCAATACCAAGCTGAGTATTGGTATCGGATCGATATTAGCGTGATAAGATCGATACTGCAGTTTCTCTTATATCATCTTTATTTTACTTTCCCCCGCTTCTAAACGGCGCACCTCTCTCCCTCTGTCAACATGTTACTGTTCCTGAACAAAAACCTATAAATGTGTTGTCAATATGGAAACAGAGTCAAAAGGGCAACCCAAGAGAGGGCTATGTGAGCAGAAAGCCAAAGGTTAAGGTTAACTGTAGTTTACACTTTATTTGTGCGATGGAAGGTTTTTTTTGTTGTGATGTTGACATTGTTATATTTATATATTTTTTTACATTGCTGCCTTTTTTGTTATTTTGCACTTGTGATTTTTTTTCTTAAATGTGGAATAATTTATTACTTTTATACAGTTAAAATTTTGTTCTATTGTTGTGGTTCATTAATAAAAAGCATTTTTATTGCCTAAAATCTTTGTGCTGTGTTTTACCATAATCATAATTGACCAATTCAAGGCAAAATTACAAAATTATTAAATGACCATTGCATTTCATGTAAAAAGTATCGGTATCGGTATCGGTGATACTAGCCCTGTATTTACTTGGTATCAGATCGATACCAAAATTCCCAGTATCGCCCACCCCTAGGTGCTAGTCTTTGTTTGATATCATTTTACACCATGTAATACCTGAATGCCAATGTCAAATGTCATGTCCAATCTTGTAGCATTGCATGACTAAAGTCTCCACTGCATCTGGCACATCTTTAATCATATACTCAGCATTCTCCCTTGCAAACAGTACATCAACTGCATTTACTGTACAGATGGAGAAATGGACCTGCAGTGCTTCATATCGATGAACGGTAGTAAAGGCTCATAAATGCACAGCTCTCCATGGGCCAAATAAAGTTCCTTCCTCATTGTTGAAAGGGAAAAATCCTCTCGTCATAAATTATTTCGCTCATGGAAACAGATGAATCCTCCTCTATGGATTAAAAAAGCTTGGCTGAGTGAAAAAGTGAAAAAAAAAATCAAGAAGTCCTTCCAGCACCTCGAAAAAATCCCTCTCCTCTCACTTCTCCCACTGATGTGAGTGACATAGAGAAAAAATAGAGTACATTTAGGCACAATGATGCACCATATTGCACAGCAGTCACACTACACTACACATGGGCAGTTGGAAAACTGTAATTAGATTCTGTGATCAGTCAGCTTTGTCACTAACACATTGTATCATGTCTTGGTTGACCATTAAGAAAGACTCTGATTCAAGTTAAATAAGAATAAGTCTAATTTTGTCTCTGTAGATGATCAGGTGCAGCTCTTTTTCCCTCCTCTTTGGATCTGAGGCTATGACTATGGACTCTGTATTGATTAGCTGCCCAAACATCTGTTGGGGAGGTTTACAGGCCACAGAGCAGACTTCCAAAACAGTCATGGTGTCTGCCTGTGTTGAGCAGAAAACACACATTTAAGTGAAGCCCATTACATAAATAAACTAGAAAAGCACTCGGGGAGCGCAGACCTCCGCCAGTGCCACAGTCCTCCCCCATATTGTGATTTTCACCATAAATATTAGTCCTACCTTTTGACATCAAAATATTTCAATTCCTTGACCATGAAAATACCGTTAGCAATTGGATTCATAATGATATCTATTTTAGTTCAGTAGTTTTTCACAAAAATCACATTTTTCATCATGGCGGCCAGACGCTGATTCGGATCAACACCAAAATCGAATCAGTTCTTCCTTTTCCCATGCTGAACATTTCCTGAAAATGTTCAGCATGGGAAAACATAACCTCCTTGGCGGAGGTAAACACAGGAGGAAAAGACTGGAGCATTTTAAGGGCCATTGTCCTTCGAGAGGAAAGTAATGCTCAGTTTGAGCTTCAGCATGTTGTCTTCTTAACCATTTCTACATGCATAAACGTACTGAGTTGCTGCCAGTATAGGCCAATGCTTGGGGAGCCACAAGCTGTGGATGACTGTGCCAACCCTGCATAAATATATATTTTTAGAGCCCCTTACGCTGATCAACCACCAGGTTGCCAACTTCCCCTCTTTCTCTCCTTGCTTCAGATAATTCAGCATCTCCTTCTGTCTCTCTCCCTATGTCTTCCTTTTTCCTTTTGCCAATCTCTCTTTCTCTTTCCTGCTCTGATGGTGCGTGCTATTACTCACTCGTGCGTTCATTCACACAGGGGAGACACCAGAGGTAGCAGGTTTCCTGAAAAATAAACAGCTTTAGTATCTCAGATTGTGCCTAAAAGCACTGATGTAAGATTACAGAGCCTGAGATCTTTATTGACTTAAGGTTTTTAAACGCTGAAGCCTGTTTTAATTTTAAGGAGAAATATTGATAGGTCTGAGTCTGACGACCACAGAGATAAGTCTCCTTCCTTTTGATACAGCCTGCTGCAGAGACAGGGAGGGAACAGCAGCTATTCAGAGGCAAAGTGTCGGCCATCTAAATGTGTGAGTGAAATACAGAAATTCTTGTAAAATACTGGCCTAGACTTTAATGTATTGGTGATGTAATCATACTGTATCAATTATTTCTCCTGATCTCATCAGTGCATGCTAATGCAAGAAAGCCTGCAAATTATGTAACAGAAAAAATGGAGGGAGGACATACATTTAAAATGGGGCCTTAGATATGTATTAATAAGCATTAAACTTAAACTGATAAGGATTTTAGACTGTTTGCACAGAAATGTTTGTAATTAAGTTTAAATAGTTTATTCTTTGGCAGAATAATGGAAAACTTACTTTTTAACTATCATAATGTACAATGATGCTTGATAACATAAGGCAAGATGAGATAAGATGCACTACATGTAATTAGATTAAGATTGGCAACAGAATAATAAACCAAATAAATAACTGAAATGTGGGCAATGACAAAATAAAACAGGTGAAACCACATCAACTAAACATAAAATAATAATCAAACTACTACTACTACTACTATTTCTACTACTGCATCTCCTTTTATCACTACTACTAATTATAAGTAGTAATAAGTGGATATAAGTAGTAAAGGCACTAAATCACAGTTTTGCCTAGGGCGCCAAAATGGCCAGTGTCAGCTCCACATTTAACTGTATCACCTTATAGGGCTCAGAAGTTTAAAGCATATTTGGAGTTTTATGTGCCTTGTGTGTGTTTTTTATGTGTCTTCTGCATGACTGAGCATTTCTATGAACAAGACACAGGCATTAAGATCTCAGCCTCTCACCACTGCTGCAGCTGCCGAAAACAACATGTGCCCCAGGTCCCCCTAATAGACCTACCAGAGTGATGTCCTACCATTGTTATGTCGTCAGTTTAAGCCCATTTGCTTGCAATAGCAAGCTCAGTGCAGAGCATAAATGTGGAATGAATGAAGAGTTAGTGACATCATGGCGTGAAGCAGTGCTGGACTGACAATTATCACAGAGTAGACATGGAAATCAATAAGGGTTGACTAAGGGTGAATCCCCCCCTTCCCCTCTGTCTTACCCCTTCCCCTTGGCCCTCTGTTCAAGGGGTGCCAAGATGCAACTTGATTCTCGTTATGTCATCATCCAGAGCCACTCGCTGGCTGTGACGTAGGCAGATGCGAGAATAACCGCAGCTACAGCTGCGTAAGCTAGCTTGTTATAACGAGATATTGTAAAATACGACCAACATTTCAAAACATGATTAATATTTCCTTGATATTTTAATAATTTTTTATAATTAAGCACTCTTGCTTCATGTCAGCGGGTGCGGTGCATTATGGAAAATTCTCATACCCCTTCATTTCAGGTGAGGTGCCGGTCTGTCTTTGTTTTGAGGGCTGTGTAGCCCTTGGCCTTAACCCTTCCCCTTAGCCTTACGGAGAATTGGGACACCACTTCACGAGACGTGAACATATTAAACCGAAGGGTAAGGGGTACAATTGGGATTCACTCTAAGCCTTTGTGGGGAATGGAGCCTTAAAGGGGGGTGGAGCTCTAACAGAGCATCTCAGAAACATACAGATCATGATACTAACAGGGACAGTCTGAATATCAAAGGGAAATATTTTTTTACTAGAAAGCACTCGGACAGCGCAGACCTCCACCAGCGCCACAGTCCTCAGCCATATTGTCATTTTGACCATAAATATTAGTCCTACCTTTATTTCATCGAAATATTTAGATTCTTTGACCATGAAAACATACCATTAGCAACTGGATTCATAATGATATCTATTTTAGTTCAGTAGTTATTCACAGAAATCACATTTTTCGCCATGGCGGCCAGACGCTGATCTGGATCAACACCAAAAGTGAATCAGTTCTTCCTTTTCCCATGCTGAACATGTCCTGAAAACTTCATCCAAATCCATCCATTACTTTTTGAGTTATTTTGTTCACGGACGGACGGACGGACGACAGACTCTCCCAAAAACATAACCTCCTTGGCGGAGGTAAACATTACGGATGGTGAACTTGCCTTGCAGTCGCCAAATATGAATATATGAACCTGATATAAAGAAAAATGTGACCTCTCTAAATACAAAAGAGATACAGAAAGTCAAACCACATTGAAAATTCAGGGCTATTTTACGTGTGATGTTTGAAGTAAGCTTTTTATTCTTTATTTAGAGCTGACTGGTTCTCATCCCCGGGTAGAAGTTACAGGCTTCTATGTTCATGATTGTAAAAAGTTCTTTCATTCTTTTTTTTATTATTACTGAGACATGCCCTACTGATCTTCTATTTCATAAAAATCACCTTAATGTGATACACTCTGTGTCTGTATGTCTTCACAGTTGAGATGGATGATGTATGACCTTAAGACAGCATAAAGGGTAGATTTTATTTTACATTTGAGATATTAAAGAAGTAATCTTCAAGAACTTCCATGAAGAAACCCCCTTTCCTCTTAATGTGCACAACCTGTGCTACGGTAGACCATTTAATAAGAAATAGTAGATATATTTTGTTTTCTAGAGCACTTCTCATTTCTTTGGAGTGCCCCTGTGTTCAGCCCTAACACTGTTGGCCAACCCACTTGGGCACTCTGGGTAATAGCCTTTGCATCAGTCCTCAGAGCACCGTGCATTCAAATGAAATATCAACTTGTCGCACGGCCAACGAAGACGACAGCTGACTCTGTGTGGTCTGCCAGAATCCACTCGCGGGCTGATGCGGGGAGGGGAGGCACTCTCTCTTTTATGGGATATCAGGAAGGTTGGCTTTAAACCACGGAGGTGAGGTAATTGGGGAGAAAAGATGTACTTTAGGGAATGATGTCATCATTTCACTTTTGCTGTTTTGTGCATTTGTAAGCTCATTTTAGTTGACATTTAGTGTGAATATTAGAGGACAACTGCTCCCAGTCTGTGGGTCGGGAGCCCAGAGGGACACTGGAGCACAGAGCTGCTTCTGCTTTAATTGATATTTATTGGCTGTGCTTGCATCTTAAGTAGACGTAAATTATATTTCAGAATTATTTGTTGCACATAATAAAAGAAAGAGCAAGGTGTCTTGGTGTGCTTCTCTTTGCAGCTGAAACAAAATTAACCAACAACATAATCCTGCAAAAGCAAAGGTGCATGCACTGAATACTTACAATGTAGTTTTTTAACAGTATAAAACTTTGACAGCGTTCTCAGGTAGACTGTTTGACATCCAACATGCAGCTCCCGTCTCACATCTTCCCCTGCTTTCTCAACCTTATTTCTTACTCTGTTTCCTGTCCTGACAGAAATCTTTCCTTATACGCCACAAAGGAGCAGTCACAATCTTTGAGTAAGCTCAAATAACTTTCTGTAGTTGTGTGTTGCAGTTCTTTTGCTACAGAAAAAAAATTATATAAGTTTAAACCAGGGAAGGCATGTGATAAAATGCAGCGTTCCAAGAAACTCGGGGCTGTTCATTGTTAAAAATAAGTGTAAAAACAGGCTTAAGACTTGAAAGTAGTTAGGGAAAGATTAGCCTTGGCGATAATTACACGAGTACATTCAGCACTTTACTGCTGTAGAACACGTTAAATCTTTAAGATGGAGCATCTCTTGGAGAGATGGTATCTTGAAAAGCCCCCAGCTCAGATTGGTCATGCTCTACTATGAAGGGGGGAGCCAGGTAAACAGATGTGTGAGCTTACCACCACATCAAATCTCTTTAAAGAGGGATAGAGAAGCTGGCCTGAAGCGTGGCTGCAGCACTTTATTGTATTTTTATGTTCCAACAAAGTGGGAGCGATTTAGTTTAATTTATTCAGAGTATTTTTTAATGGTTGGCATAAGGAATTTCTACTTTCTGATTTGACATTTTAGCTCTCGAGTTTCTGTGTACTTTTAAAATTTAACCACAGTAAAAGCTGAAGCTGCAGTGTTTGTTCTTGAAACCTACTGCTTCTTTTGTTATTTCAGAGAACATGGCACACTGCTGAATTGTCCCTCGTAGATCTGCTTTTAGAGAATTAATGTCTCATACTGATGGTTGTAGTTAACCCTATAATGCCAATTGTATCATATTTGATAATTTTATAATACCTCTTATCTACTCAATATGATCAACAAATTTCCAAAAAAAACGCCAACACTTAACTTAAAGGTCTAGTTTATAATGCATTAGAAGCACATGCATAAGACGTTATAATGCATGTATAATGCCTCATGTTACTACCTGGCTCAAGGTAGACAACAAAGAAGGGAGGCAGCACACAGTATGAACCATTCAATTTATAATTTATTAAATGAAGGTATCCAAAATAAACCATCAGTATGTGTAAAATGTAAAGAACAGATTTAGAGTGTATGCAATGAAAGATGTGTGAGCTTGTGTGTTGTGGATGTTAGAAGATGCAACAAACCCAAACAGGTGATGGCTGGGGTGGCAGATAGAGGCCCTGCTGAGAGAGAGAGAGAACGACCTATCCAGCCAGCCTTTTATGCCTTCTGGCCCTGCCCTGTTGGGCAGGTAACTCAGCCCCTCCCAGCTCCACCCTCCACCATCTCCCTGAGGCTGGAACACAGAGCAGAGTGAGACACATGCAAGGGGAGAAAGAGGAGGAGGAGCAGGAGGGGCTGTCACACTCATAAGTGTTATCATAATGGTGTATAACCATGTATAAGAACTTGTACCAAGGTTTATAAAGTATTGCAAGTGTGGACATAATGTATTATAATCAAGCCTCTATCATGTTTTATACCTGCATACTCAAGTGACAAGAGTTTTGAATGAAGAATCTGAAGTTCTGGGTCACATTAGAACCATCCTTACTCTAGCCAGTAGTAAAGAAAGGTTGTAATGCCTTATGAGGATGACTTTAAGAGCTTTTTGTAAAGTGACAACACTGTATAAAGTTATTAGCATTTGCATGATACGATAACACAATTAGAATCACTAAGGAGCAGTATTTTGCTGGCTGGAAGTAAAATGTAAGTTAAAAATTAATGATCTTTAAAACAACCTTATTTTGCAAAAACAAAATATAAAGGATGTTGCAGATTATTCTCTACATATCAATACAATTGAAATCTTAAAAAAAAGAAAACTTACATAGCTCACAAATTAAAAATCTTGCATCTGAGAGAACTGAAGAATGCAATTTATAACAACATAACATATTAATTTTTATAAGGCATTATGCCCTTTCTGTAACTGAGAATTTAGTGCCTGTTCTATGATAAGCAGTTCTATGTGTGTCTTTGCTCCTGGCTGGACTAAGGATGGTTATATTGTATAAACACTTGTCACTTGAGTATGCAGGTATAAAACATCATACAGGCTTGATTACATTATGTCCACACGTGTAATACTTTATAAACCTTGGTACAAGTTCTAATACATGGTTATACACCATTATAATGACACTTATGAAGCATTATACATGCATTATAACGTCTTATGCATGTGCTTCTAATGCATTATTAACTAGACCTTTAAGTAAAGTGTTATCAAAAAAACATCTGAATACAATCAGATAAATGGTAAAACTGTCCTCAAATGGATTGTCAAGTGCCAAAAAACACCTAATGTATCAAATGAGAAACGAAAAACCTACATGTTGAATTTTATGGACATTTTGATTTTTGTCGGATTTTAGCAGAAAGTGAAATAAAAATTTAATCTCCAAAAAATTAGGATTTTCTGGCCATAATCTACGGTCTTGGGCCTTAAAGGGTTAAATTACTCCGGTAAACATTCATGTCACTGCATTTTAAAGTTGCTTGCAGAATAAGAACATTTGGGCAAATTTCAAGATAAGGGAGGGAAAATGCCTCAAAGATATCTGATTTAAAGAGACCACATTTTGCTTTTAGTCAGGTTTAGATGTTCAGTGTTGATGGCTTTCTAGAGTATGTTCACAGTTGCTTAAGTTTAAAATATTGTTCAAACACTGAGGAACCTGATGGAGCAGCATTTTCTCTCTGTCTAAGAAGCTCTCCGTTCCCCATGTGGGCCCAATTTGCTCTGATTAGTTTACTCTATGGTGATTGGTCAGTTTAGCGCTGCTCAACACCATCAATTAGAAAGGAGGTAATGCAGGCATTGGCTCTCTCTCATTTGGAGTACTGTTTGGTTGTATGGTTCTCTGCTGCTAAAACGGGTATAAAAAAAACTACAATTAGCTCAAAATAGATCTGCAAGAATGGTACTTAAAGAGGACATATCATGCTGATGCATGATTTAATACTTACATATAATATAATAAATTTGAAAACAAGACCTTACACCCCCTTAATTTTCAAAAAATTAGATATTGTATTTTTTCTGATATCCTAGAACAAGATTTGATGCCTCTGAAAATAGGTCATTGCGAGATGTCCGCGAGATTTCAAACATCATGACATCACGAGGTACCTTTCTTTTTATTGGAGTAATCTGATAAAACACTTCCTCCTCTGTGATGTCCGTTAGCCACAAACCCTCACCGAGGAACACATCCAGCAGCAGGGGTATAAATCTCCCTCGCTCACTCTCCCTCATTACCAGCTCTGGCCTGTAGGGGGACTCAATACGCAGTCGCTGCTTTGAGCCTGCCGGAAAATACAGTAGAAGAAGAAGGACAGGCTGGCTCAACCCCCGATAGAACTGACCAATCAGAGGACAAAGGGCTGTGACATTGCGAGGTAACTTTAGGTCATCCTTGGGACCGAGCGTTTCAACAAGCGCTTGATAATGGCCTAAAATGAGGATATTGAGAACGCTATTGTGGGGCAATGAAGGAACTAAATGACTTGTACTGAGGGCAGAAATGCTTTACAGGCATCCTAGTCTGGCATAGTAAAAAGGAGAAACAAGCATGATATGTCCTCTTTAATTGCTCTTTAAAAACCAATGTAGCAAGCATGCATCACAGTTTGGTATGGTTGACTGTCGAGGCTAAGTTAACATCTAGTATAACATTTTCTAGAAATGCAATTATGGAGGGGAAGCCCGATTTCTTTAGTGAATAATTAACAAATGCAGGTCTAAATCATAGTCATAAAACTAGACAAGTAAGCTTGAGTTATTTAAAACTTACAAAACCAAATTCAGAATTACTCAAAAAAGCCGTTTTTTATAGAGCCATTCAGCAATGGAATTTATTACCTGAAAATATTAAAAGAATCAAAAACAAATACTTATTCAAACGATCTATCAAACACATTTTAATGAGAGTGACCATATTATCAGAATAATTAGAATCCTTTTTTTTGTGTTTGTTTTTAGTTTCGTTTTGTTTGTTATAGATGTTACTTTGATTTACACTGTGTCAGTTTTTGTTTGTATGATTATTGTATGTTGTTTATGTTGTGATGTTTTATGTGGACCCCAGGGAGATTAGCAAGCATGACAGTGGAAGCTAATTGGGATCCGAATAAGAATAAAGAACACCATGCTTTCAACAACTCTGCATTCGTTCTACAGTCTCTGCTATACACTTGGCTTGCTAGCACAAGCCGGTAGGACTTACAACAAAATGATTGTAGGATGTCACACTGGTAGGTCTTCTTCAGGGGTGGTGAGGGAGAAGCTGATTTTGGTAGCTGCTGGTGCTAAAATGGGGAGAGGGAGACTGGTCATGACTAGTCTGTTGGCTTTCAGTAGACTCTATATTCATGAGTTAAATAAAAAAAGTCTAATTTTGGGGAGGGGTTACAGTTACACTTCCAAAACAGTCATGGTGTCTGCCTGTGTTGAGCAGAAAACACAAATGTAAGTGAAGCCCGTTACATACATTACTGATTAGCACGTTTGGAATAACAGACGCCACAACATGGAGCAGAAACAGTGAGAGCTCCCCCTGCAGACAGACAGCAGCACAGGTCTTTCACCTTCTCACCTTGGCCATATTAAATCAGTGACATGCAGGAACTTAGTTCCATTGATTCACACCTGATGGACTTTTTATGTGTCCATTAGTTTTATTATGGTGGTCCACCCTGGCAACACTCACAGAGAGAACACTGAAAAACATAAAAATAGCGAAGACCATGATTAAAAACAGTTGGGAAGACATTTTATTCATTCCAGTCCTTTCAGGCCAATCAGACCAACAAAACAAGTGACATAGCAGGAGGGAACCATTGGAAGGCAAGAAAACACATTATGTGAGTTAACTGGTAACTCAACCATTTACAGAAGCAGACAGGAGCAGAGTAAAAACATCCCCTCTATCAGGAAGCACTTTGTGGGGAGTCATTTGCCCTGCTTTTAGTGGAGAAATGTTGTCCTGTGCTGATAAAACTGCTGCTTCTGTGGCATCAGTGCCAAGGTCTTTTACAGGCCTGCAGAGGCTTTTCACTTAAGGTGCAGCCAAACCTCACCTGTTGCTCCCTCCTCTCTGTCCTAAGAGGATGCTGTTTAGTCCAGTCATTTTCTGACCCAAACAAGCACAACAGCAAGAGGATTTGGAAAGTGGATTTTTCTGAAGGCAGAAGTAGAATCTGGTCCATCCAGCTGCATTGCAATGTGAACTCACTGAGAGCAGCTGCACATTAGAGGATGACATTTTTCGGGAATTCCTGTGGGTCACGTGATTCCCACGGGAATCCAATGGGACGGGAAAAAAAAGCAACGGGAACGGGCAGGAGCAGGAGCGACATTAATAGATGATCATTTTCAGCCGTGTTAAACAACCAGATGAACAGATGCTTTCATTTCTGTAGTCATCTCTCAGTGACAGCCAACACTCTTGACCATGCTAGCAGCACAAAAGAACTGCAAAAGTGGTTTGACTTCCTGTCACCACCGGAAGTTAAAAGCGACTCGGAGCGGCTGCCGGCACAAAGCTAAACAATGTGGAGGGAGAAGACGACACGTTGAAAAGAGAGCTGTTTACACCGACCAAATGTCAGGCATGTGAAACTTAAAGGATAAGTTCAGCTTCTACAGCTTTTACATTGTTTATAGAATGAAGTAGAACAATATACTCACCCAGAAGGCTTTCCTGATCCAAACAGTGCTTCAGGAGATATTTAGATCCTAAAACTGCATTAATCGTCCAAAAACTCATTAGTTTCACCAATATTTCATCATGGTCCGCTCGGACTACTCCTCCATTACAGTCTGTGTCGCTGCAGACATGTTTTTGTGGCTGTGCTGACCTCTGAACTGAAGAAGAAGAGCGCTTGCTCCGCACATGCGCAGTACTCTCTGGAGAGCTGCCTCTGCGTCCTCCTTTCGATGAGCTCCTCATCTGTAAACTCTGGCTCGAAACTGTAAGGACACCCGTCATATTCAAAGTTCTCCTCCACAACATCTTCATCCGATAGATATTCATCCATTTTGCACAAAACTGGAGGAAGAAAGTCGTTGTGTAGCCGACAGTCTTTCCCTGAATCAATGAGCCGCACTGCGCATGCCCGGAGGCAGACCTTCTTCTTCTTCAGTTCAGAGGTCAGTACAGTTGCACAACATGTCTGGAGCAACACAAACTGTCTTGGAGGAGTAGGACCATGATGAAATATTGGTGAAACTAATGAGTTTTTGGACGATTAATGCAGTTTTAGGAGTGGCGCTGTATGCCCTATGTGCTACCATTATACGGATGTCTGCCGCTCGATTTTGGATCTAAATATCTCCCGAAGCACTGTTTGGATCAGGAAAGCCTTCTGGGTGAGTATATTGTTCTACTTCATTCTATAAACAATGTGAAAGCTGTAGAAACCAAACTTTTCCTTTAAAGGCGAGGCCTTTCATATGCACTGCACTTTTACCTAAAATAAAAAATGCAACATTTTTTCAACATGTTTGGTTTTATTCCACCGGGAACGGGACAGGAGTGGGAGTAATTTTGAGTGGGAGCAGAATGGGAGTGGGAGTCATTCTACGAGAGTGGGACAGGACAGGATTATTTTTTTTACTCCGGCCCGGGATTGGGACAGGATGGATTTTTTCTCTGGTAGTGGGACGGGACAGGAGTGAAAATCTGTTTCATGTCATGCTCTACTGCACATCTGTGAAATATGTACAGTGCTGCTGTGCCTCCTCCCTCTGGACAACAAACATTTGATGTCAAACAGTTGCCTGTTAAGCCATAAAGGAAACTGAAAGATGCTAAAGAGCCATTTCAACTGTCATGTTACAGTAGAAAAACATATTTGGGTTAACATGACTGACAGATTCTACATTTCCTGGTTTGTTAACCTTTTACATAATTGTGCGTATGTGTGTATTCAGCTCTTAAAATGATTTTTAAAGTCTGTTGTTGAACTGAAACAGTGATGTGGGTTCTTAATGACATGGAAAATTAAAATAACTTGAGGAATGACAAGGGAAAAATGCCCTGTCTAATACAAGATGGCTTCATTTGTTTTCCTGTATGCAAACATTTGACTAAAGCTTGAGCTAGATTATTCTGCTGTGGCTGACACTTACAACTGCCCTGCATTAAAAACAACACACTTGAAGTGATGGTGGCCTGGTGGTTTTGTTAGTATGTTTTTTTTAAACAGAGACTGATGCCCTCAGTACAGACACCAGTTTTAGATTCTGGCCTGTTGCTCCTTTACCTCAACTTATTTCCCTCACTCTCCATCTTCAGTCTCTTACCCTCACCGACCTATCTCTAAATTAATACTCTGAAAGACCTAATTTAACCTTTTAAAATAATAAGACTGACAACAACATTCAGAGATAGGACTGGAAAATGGTAAAGCCTGAGAGAGGTTCAATGACTGGAGCACACTGCAAATGAGAAAACAAAGACCAAACAACTACACCAGAGTGGTCATATATATGATTTATTGGGTTTATAATACCCTTTAGTTTGTTTTACACATCCCTTCTGCATGATAGGGTATGTTTCTGTTTCCAGAATCTGGGTGGCATGCACTTAGAAAAAGTGGAATGCAGAAAGTACAAAGAGCCACTGAAAACAGAACTGAAGTAGATGTGATGCATAAAGACAATAATCAGTCGGATTCTGTGAATCTAAGTCTTACTTTTCTCATGAGTGAAACTTAGTGTAATCCTTTTAATTCTAAGAGTTAAGGTCACTCAATTTGCACATTTTAGTTGAATGTTTGTAACTCTGCAGGCCCTGATAAACCAGTTATAAGAAGGAGCAAAGTTTGAGCTCAATATGAAAGTAATACAAATGTGCTGTGCACACAAAGTCATTTGTTGAAGCCTTACGTCTGCACTGTATAGTATGGTTTAATAAGGTTGCTGGCTAAATACATGTTATTCATGATTATCACCATTGTGTATTGCCCTTCAGTCCCTCAAAAAAGCAGGCCTGGTCCTACTTTACCAGAAAAGGGTGGAGGGATCCCCGACTGTGCTTTAGACCATTATGTTCGGGTAGAAATCTAACCTCTACTGCAAGTGTGTACACTCCTCTCTCATATTGTTATTATCATTTTGTCTTATTCGCTCACTCTATCTCATCTTTGCACCATCTGCCAACATCCTCTTTGGCCTCCTGTCTGAAGCAGCTGTATCAAACAGTACGAGGAAAGGGTAACTGGCTTCTTTTTAGCAGGAAGCCTTTGTGAACAAGACTTATAAATCCCCATGCACTTCTTATGCTGGTTCCAGGGCCTGCTGCCAATGTGACATAGTGCAGAAAATTCATGACTCAGATGTTCTATGAACTCCATCCTCTTCCATAAGTTTTTTTTTTTTTTTTTTTTTTTTCAAATTGAATTTGAAAGTACATTTTTTGGAGTTGGACCAGATTAAAAACAATAACCCTGCAGAAGTGGTGCAGCTCTCCTCAGTGTGGAGAAAACTTTTGCTGAACAAACAAATGTTTTATCAGCACTTATGTGAGAGGCCTCTGGCTTTGTTTGGCACAGCCTGTAGCTTTTCTTTTTGCCCTGGGCTGCCTCTCACGCTTTCCATCTCCCTTTAGAAACTGCTGGGCAGAGATCGTGTTTGTACATCTGGATGAAACTGGTCAATTTGTCCAGGAAGAATAACTCTCCTACTATCTATCTCATTTACTCGCTCTCCTCATTGCACTGCATGTTTCCTTTTGTTTGGCTTTGCACTCAGCTTTATCTTACACCACACAACACTACGCTTTCACACATCCACTTACTAACACTACTGATCTACAGATGGCTCATTTTCTACATTTAGCAAATTCTGCTGCTCCTGCTGCCTGTAAATAAATCTGAATGTGTGTGCTTTTCAGGACAGCTATGTGGGTTTCCCTTCTTTTGTCCCAGCAATAGTGCTGAGTCGTGACACTTAATAATGCTGTCATTTTGTGAACTTAACTTCACCTTCCCCCGAAAAAGAAAATGCAGAGGCTGAATCAGGAGGTCAGCTCCACATACAGTAAAAGAGTGGATCTAAAACTAATAGAATGTGACATGAGCTTGGGTCATCATGAAGATAAATTAGTCATATCCATCTGGTGTGGGCCAAGACATTACATGATGAAAAATGCTTAGTGAGAATAGTAGGGCACAGTTTCCAGATCATTTTTTCTCACATTAATTTGGGAAACAGTCTCACAGTCTTGCTTTAAACCACATGATTATAAAACTTAAGTCCAGTACAAACTATTAACTCATATAAGATCTCTGTCAAACACATATGAGCCTGCAGATGACTACACTTGGGAGTTAATAAGAGATAATTATTACAACATAGCATGACCCTTAAGTCTCAAAGTAAATAGATAACAAAGACTTTTGTTCAGAGGGGTATCGCACAAAACCAGGATAAGGGACCAAGCCGGCAAACATTAGTTATCCTGGATGAAGTTAGCCTCAAGTCGGTTAAACAAAAGCTGGCCAAGTTTATCCCGGACAAGTTACCATGGTGATTTATTCTCTGGAGCTCGCCTGCTCCAGACCAGGCTAACTACCAGGATAAGATTAATCCTGCGCCGGCTCTGCTGTCTGTAATGTGAGAAATGAGCGTGGTTTACAGCATTTCCATGCTTTTTCTACACGTTACATCATTTAATCATCCTGCACCCAAATCTTAAAAGTCAGTGCATTTGCTGGTTGACTTTAGTATTAGTTATCTGCACAGATTATATGAAGACAAAAATAACTTTTAACACAGACAGTTAGGAATCCTTTCTTTATTAATACAAGTCCTAGAATAAAAGGTTTAAAATTATTATAAAGAAAAAGGAAAAAAACAGACCTTACTGAAATTGGTATTAAGCCAAACTGATGTAAAAAATAAAATAAAATAAAAAAAAAACCCTAAACCTACAGAATGAGAAAGAGGAGAAACAAAGGAAAAATAAATATATCACACCACTGAAATGGACTACAATATAACAGACAGAATATCATTTTGTCTTTACTGTCTCCTGAAAATAGGAAAATCGTCCCATTTTAAGATTCCACCTTTAGGAGTGAAAGGGTTCCACATCATTCTGACTCCACTTTTTAACTTAACCCTTTCATGCATGGTGTCCGCTACAGTGGACAGATATCTGGAATAAATTTATACCCTTTAGGTTGCAGTACCATGTCCAACTACCAGGTGGTAAATTCCCAAACCCTTGTCTTAAGTTTCATAAAAAAAAATCTTTTCACATTTTTACCATATTGAGATATTCCATCATAAATTAAAAAAAAGCCAGCAAAGGACAAGTTGGACATTATGCCTGTATTCAGATTTCTCGTACTTTTTATTTCAAATATTGTGAAGTGAATATTTTGATTAATCAGCAATAACACATATACTACAGATATATCTGTTTTTTTTAATTTACTAATTAATCTTTGGCAAACACATTTCTGTTTATGAATCTTTAATAAGGTTCCACTAAATTACTTTTTATACCATTGATGCATGGTATTCACTCTGGACAGATGTATAACTCCATCAAAATATGAAATTGAAAAAATGAAAATGATTTTTAACTTGTTTGAAAGTAAAAACAAACATTTTATAATGTATGCATTTGTGATTCAGTAATACATGCATGAAAGGGTTAAACAATCTTTCTATTTGTTCATTCGGTCTCATTATTGTCAGCCTGAGTGTTTTATTGCAATACTAATAGAGGCAGCTTGTCAAATTGCTGTCAGAGGTTTGATTAATATGTATATCATTACAGTTAATTTAATTATTACTTTTAACGATTGCTGGAGTTGCAAGGATGGATTCAACAGCAACTGACGAGGGCAACATCGCATTTATAGGTCCAACTTCCTATTCACCTGTTACCTCTTCATGATTGCATGCCCTTTTTTGGAGGATGTATTGGATGAGGAAGCGCTCATCATCATTAAGTGCTGAATTTTGAATGATAAATGATCTTTTGTGGTACTTTTTGCTGTGTATGTGCATTTTGTCATGCATTAGTAGTACGCTGTGTAGTCAATTTCTAAAACCCACATCTCCAAATCAATTGTATACCCCACATTCACCGTAAAAGAGAAAAAAAAAACATTTCCAAATTTTATTTAGTTTTCTTTATTTGGTCATTTCTCAGCTTTCATTCTGGAGTTGAGAGAGAGAAAAAGTAAAAATGATTAACACACTCAATTACAGACATGGTTACAGTGTGCACTGCTATGTCGACCAATTTTTCGATCTCTATGTCCAATATCCTAAGCTTCCTTTTTTTAAAATTTCTATGTCCAGATCAATCACCTCCAGATTCCTCTTCTCCCTCTGAATTTTCACTTCTGCCAGCTCTACCTGTTTCTGCAGGTGATTGGCATAAAGCACCCGGATAGTTTGTGAATTCTGTAGAAGAATTATCAAAAAAGTTATCAGCTCTGCATCCTTGAACTGTAGTTATGACAGTGTCTGTGGAGTACAGTTTATTAATTGTGCATGTTCGTGCAACTTACGCATTAAGCCGCTCCGTTATTAACTGCCAGGCTTTTCCCTCTCCTTTTTTACAACACTCGTGTTGCCTTTCTTGTGGATTATATGTTTTACTTCTTCATATAGTTGAAGAAGCGTTGCCTGTTCATCCCGCGTGAAGAAAGATGCACGTCCTTGTTCCATTTTCAATCTGTGATTCTGTGATCGATCTCGTGGTCTTCTTAAGAATGCTGTGAACGCGCACTTATCCCAATGATCCACACCTGGCTTGAATAAGCTGCGTCTTTTCATCCTGGCTCGGCAAACGTGCAACCAATTAATCCGAGAAAGCGCCGACTAGGTTTGTCCAAGCCGCGCCTGCTCATTTAGACTGGATGTATTTATCCTGGTTTTGTGCAATGCCCCTCAGGTGTAATCTAACTATGCCACTTGGAGACTCAAAAGGACATTTGATGATGGGGTTCCCCTCTCTACTTCATGTTGACAGCCACCGATGAACACTTTAACAGACAGGCATCACTTACAGCTCTCTAAGTCCAGAGAGCAGAGAGATGATTCAGAGACAAACATGTGAGTCATTTATTGGTGGTTTATTAGTATTTTCTGAGTAAATAATGTATTAGGATAATGTATTAGTAAATAATAAAATTAGGATGATTCTGGAGTGTTTTCTTGCCGTTCTCTTGCAATATTCTCACCAACTTTTGTCATTTCCACCTTTTTGAATGTCTTTTTCTCCATAGTTCGTGTTTATGCATTTTAAAGATAAATAATATAATAAAATTAATTAAATAAGATAGGCTAAGTTTCTGTTTTGTCCTCTCAAATGTGTTGTGTATGCTCATTTAGAAGTGTTTACAAAGAGAAACCTGCTGAAAATTCAAATCTCTCTATGTCTTCTCTTGTAATTACACACTGTTTTAAGCATTTACAACCTTATAATGCAAATACTTGCTAGAATGATTTGTTTTTATCTGAAAAGGGTACAAAATAATTTACTCATTTTCTGACACATTTTATTGACAAAAAAGGCAAAAAATGTAAACGGGTTCATTTAAGCTCATAGCAGTAAAAGGGCTTATATTAAGAATAAAGTGCTGCAAGTTTGAAAGCTGATGCCTGGATGTATTTCAGATTTAACAAGCACAAAGGAAAAGACGAGATGGACAAAAACAAGTAATATGCAAAATATGCATTCATGTTTATCATTAATATACGGTTAATGTAACTGCTTTGGGTTCAAGTTCTTAATGTAAAAACAACTTTTAATAATGTACCAGGTCAAAACATCACTTTTTAAATTTACAGTATTACTTTAACTGAGATGTCCCAGACTGAATAAATGTTAAATCAAATTGTGAATCAAGTCAATTTGAGGCCTTGTCATATGGAATTGAATCAATCCAGAAAATTGAATAGATACCCAACCCCAGGCATAAGGCACATCCTGTTGATCCAGAACATTCTCAAAAAGTTGTCACTTTCTCTTTCACTGCACTACAGCATGACTCAATCCTTAAAGACCTGGAGCCCTGTTGAAACTGATAAAAGAGTTAGCTTTTATTATCAGAGAACAGTGGAAGGGGCCAGCAATGCCATGGAGTTGGATGAATCGAAAGTCCATATAATTGTGACGTGAATGTTGCTTACATAAAAATGGACAAACATACTTTGAAAATAACTCCTTCCAGATTTGTGCTGTAAGCTTGGACAAATACCTCTGAGAGCACCTGCAATGACATCTGGGGAGGTGTCACTTTCAAAGAGCATTTCTCCCCTATTATGTAAAACCAAACATTTAACAAGAACAGAGTGTTACTGATTGGCAGAACACCCAATGATGAACAGTTCATTCTCAAAAATACCTTTTCTATCAATTAAGCAGTGAACAACAGAAGGAGGCAAAGCTGTGAGGTGTGATCTGACTTGCGCATTAAAAGTGATAAAAACAACAAACCATGAATCCTTTTGGCTGTAATCATGTGTTTGGACTAATGTTACACTGATTTGGACAGTGGGGACCCCTTTTGATGCAGGATGATTTTCTTTGCTGAAAACTTAGGACTGAGGGATGACATTAGATCCTCATGTGTCAAATTATGTCAATTGTGCAGCCCATGCTAGCCCATGGTGTCCTGAAAAATAAAAACATGTCCCTAAACATGTGTAACTGGTTTGTGCTTGAAAGGGTTCAGCTTTTACATGCATTATTACCAAAAAAAAATCTCCAGATGTACTAGACACAGCAGAAAATGATCTGGAGCTCCATGAGTTAAAGAAAAAAAAGAAAAGAAAACTGTGGCAGAAGGCATTTTGAAACAAACTTCTTCTAAAAAACAACAATTTAATGAGGCTTACTGTTATCCTGCAGTCGTTTTTCACCTCCCCAAAAATTTTAAAAGCAAGGAAATACACAGGCTGCTTCTACAAGAGTTATAACTCTTACAGTACAAATAAATAGAGCCATAACATGCAGAATTTAACATGTATGTGCCTTGGTCAAAATGGAGATGAATTAGTTAGATCCACATTTCCATCACAGCATTAAAGGATTAAACCATAGAGCAGAAACACTGTCATTCCCTGTCACACAATAGCATGCTTCATTTGCATCTATGAAATGATGACGCACCAAACCGATCCGTCCACAGCCTCACATGTTCGTGTTGTGTTCCAGTTAATGTAGATCCTTATGCAGTTATGTGGTAAGGAAGTAATGGCTGTTCCGGGCTCCTTTGTTTACTGTCATACCCAAGAACAAGCATATATAGTAATTCATGTCTAAATGTATTTATGAACGCTTTGGGAGCATCATCCAGCTTCTATAGTATCTGATGTTGTGCTCAAAGTCCTTGTCTCCATTTGTTTTAACAACTAAGGTGATGATTTTAAACTCAGCATGACCTTCAGGCAGCATGGCTTTAGAAGCTTCATCTATTCATTTGAACAGCTTGAACCAACGGGTGATTGTTTAATGCGTCTGTGAGGTCAACTGTCGTCAAGAAAAAAATGAATGGGGCTCAACGATAAAAACTATTTGAATTCTAGACCTTAGCGGTCCACCGCTAAGTGGAGTACCATAAAATACCAAATAAACGCCAAGTTTCAAGTAATCGCCGGTTTCCAAATAAATGCCAAGTGTAGCACATTTTGACTAAAAGACGCCCATTCCAAATAAACGCCGGTTGTAATTTATTCGGCGCAGCCTACGAACTACGGTCGAAGTTACAGAACATACATGCAAACATGAGCTCACAGCTGACAGTGCACACTTGAAAAGAAGCATTATCAGACTACCTTATCAGTCCGCATGGTTTATTTGTTTCTCTGGACGTCCTGTTGGCTTCTCCTCCCTTTGTATGTCAACAAAATGCATGTTGGTGTGCGGCGCTCTGTTTCACGACAGTGCAGTTACACTCAATGTCCACAGAGGCCATTGGAGAGCAAAATGCCGGAATCTTAAAGACTAGGGCTTCACAAATCCAAAGAAGAAGACGTTGCTGCTGCCGCTGCAGGTTATTTGCCCTTAACGTCAGGAGGCTGGACACGTTAGTTAGTTAGCGGTACATTGCTGCTTATCTCCATGGCCCCGGTGCAGCCAAAAAACAGAAGTAAGACCTTAACTACCTAAGAGTGTTAAGAGAGTGCTGAGTGGAAAGAAGAAGACAAGAGTACAACTGCAGAACTGTAATCTTGCTGTAAGGGTGATATTCATACTGGTGTAAATAAATAATTTGATTACATCACCATATATTTCGTTTTTTGCTAAGCAAGAATTTTGTGGGAAAGGAATTAAACGCCTATTCCAAATAGTCGCCCGGTCCTAAATAAACGCCTGGTCTGCTCAGTGATTGAAACAAATAAACGCCCCGGCTATTATTTGGTATTTTACGGTAAGTTGGTATGTTTGTATATTTGACCTTCAAAATATTTTCATATGTACAAGTGTTGGATAAACAGAAGGCCCCATGACAAATGCCTTTAAACCTATGACCTACAAAATCTCATCAGTTTATCAAGTCAGAATGGACATTTGTAACCTGACAAGCCAGATGGACAGCTCCATATATCTGCCACAGAAATATTTCACTAGTCCATCTGGGTAGGAGCCCTTTAAATTTGTTTTCAGGGTCAGAACATTAAAAAACACAAGCTTGTGATTGGACAGTCGTTTGGCTCATCACATTCATCACAGACCAATCCACATCAAGCAGGGTTACCTCCTACAATGCAGCATACATAGCGGCTAATCTAGCCGCTAACAGCTAACAACAGTTAATGACCGTTAGCTGTTAACTTAGCTGCTAACAGCTAACGGCCTTATTTTATCTACTTACACTAAATTGTACCACACAGATGATTCATTTCACACTTATATGTGACATGAACCTCGTCAAAGACAATCCCTACAAGTAAACTTCTGAGGAGGGCAGATTTCACTAAGTAGCTATGAGGACAATAGGCTAGTCGGCATGTCTGTTCTCAACTTCTGGTTTTCGTCACATCCGCATTCTGCTGCTCCCGCCTCTCTTCCCTGATTGGGCCGTTAAGAATTCAGCTGAGTGAATTCATTGGACAATGGAGGCTTGCAAGACGGACCTGCAGGATTTCAGAATCGGGCAGGTCTGTCTGCTCTGCAAGGCTAGGACATTTGCGCCAAGAAAGGAGAAAGTTAACCAGTGCACGCTTCAGATATCACATTAACAAACAGCAGCCACAAGGATTTACAAACTTTCACTTTGTTCCTCCCAAATCAGTGCTCCATTTTCAGATTAGACATATATGCAAAAAAGACAAAAGAAATGGATCTGAAACCCAGTGAACTCAACCTCTGACCTCTTAAATCTAATACCTTTAACCTTGAATGATAGTGGACCATTTTGCAAAATTAAAATAAAGCAACTGGAAGTACCACAAGAAAATAGCTTGTTGCTTCACTCAGTGACTTCACACCTGCTGGAGTTTCCCCACGATCATGGCATATCATAAATCATATATTTGTATGTTTTATCTGAAATTATTACAACTGTATCCTTTTCACCAATCAACCAACCAACTGCACATGTAGCAAGTACAGAGCAACAAATTTTTCTTCACAGTTAAACCCGTCCAAGAACATAACAGTCGCAGGAGACAGGATCGGGAAGACTGCTGGGTCGCCAGCAGAGCAGCGTCCCATTGTCTTAGATAGGAAAAGGGAGACATCAGGGAAAAAGGAGGAGAAAAAAGTTAGATCCACACCATGCCCTATAGAGTACAGTGTGAGATCAGGAAAAAAAAATCCACCTCAGCATTAGACAATTTCGCCAAAACTCCAAAACGAGCACATTCAGTTTGATGGGGACAGGGCTGTCACTCATCTACCAACCTCGAAACACTGCAGGTGATGCAGATGAGGAAGGACAGGACCGCAGAGAACTGCCACCTCTGTTGAATAAGCCAGAACTAATGTACTCACTAACTAATGTTCCCACACAGACATTGATTGTCACTCTAACGTGATCTGGAACAAAAACAGTTTTTATCAAAAATTAATTTTGTGTGAACACACCTTTACGCTCCATGGTTATTAACCCTCTGATTCCCAAGCCATTTCTGAGCATTTTCTGCTTCTGTCATATTTTTACTCACTGTGGTATCATTTTTCTCTGTAAAGTGAAGTCCAGCACCTCTATGGATTCAGAACAACCATGGCTATGAGCTGATATAACTCAATTATGTCTTTATGCAGTGTACCAAAATTTAAAGGCTGTAAATCATCAGAAAAAAGAGAAACGGAAATTTAATCTTTCTGATTTTCTGATTTTAAAAAATTCTAAAAATAAGGTGGGAGTATATACAACACACTTTCAGGTACCCTTAAGCATAAGGAACACAGGAAAAAAGTGGTGTGGTTCTACCTTTACAGAAACTAGACATTCTGGGACCTTATAAGTTGATTGGAATTTTAGGCCATTTTTGCTTCTGTCACATTTTTACTCACTATGGACTCATTTTTCACTGCAATATCAAGTTCTACACCTCTATGTGCTCAGGAGAACTAGGGCTGAAGCCAGATATAATTCAACAATGTCTCATAGCAATATAACATAACCAGAATGCAAGAAACTATTCAATAAAGAAAGACGGACAGTGAAATTTTCTGAATATTTATTTTCAGAACAATGAAAACTGTGAATAACTATGTACAAGGCGACAGGACTCCCCTGAAACTGTTTCAAGGAACCCCCCTGAAACTGTGTTGGGGTGTCCTGCTGCCCTGAAATAGTCTCTGGAGACACAGAGCCGACGTATGGAGCATGCTGATTGGTGATGAACAGACAGAGGCTGAAATGACACCAGGCAAATGGAAGGAAATATTCAAATAATTCTTCAGAAGTAAACACAGGACGTATATCAATCATTCAAGGCTTGTTAAAAGCTGTAAGATGTGTAAAATTACTTGTTTTTTACAGAATCGAGCTAGAGCAAACGGTTTATTTTCTGCAGATTTTTGAAGTGGACGTGTGAATAAATGCGATGTTGACGGCAGTCGCGGAAAATCATCGGTCTTTTCCGCCATTGTTCGGAATGTTGCCGATGTCATGTGTGATACATTCAGGTATCCTCGGAAACTTGAGAATCTGACGAAAACGCCACTTTTTACGGCTTTTTAATAGGACAAACGGTTTGTAAATGCCAGTCGTTTTGAAATAAGTGCGTTTTTGAACCCGCCGGCGGGTTTGGGATCCAGAGGGTTAAAATGTGGCAAAATGCCCTCAGAGGGTCAGTACGGATGTTGGTATGATAGTAAGTTTTAAGAAATTCAATCCATCCTCAAACATGGCTAAAGAAGCAATTAATTTGTTAAGAAAAAGTTTTAGCCCCAAAATTGCTCCTGCATGCTGCAGTTGTATCAAAATGGGTTTTAAAGTGAATTGAGGCATTAGCTAAAGAAAGTACAGCCATTAGAGCGCAAATTATTAGCCTTGCAGAGCAGACAGACCTGCCTGATTCTGAAATCATGCATTTCCGTCTTGCCAGCCTTCATTGTCCAACAGTTTCACTTGGCTAAATACTTAACGGCCCAATCAGGGAAGAAAGCCAGGAGCTGCGTGATGACAACAGGAAGTGACTTGACAGGAAGTGTTTGAAATAGTGGGAGCTACTGCCGATTAGCCTGTGGTCATCATGGTTACTCAGTTATACTTGGCAAAATCTCCTCTCCTCTTAAGTATACTTTGTAGGTATTGTCTTTGGCGAGGTTCATATCACATATAAGTGTTAAATGATACATTTGCGTGGTATGATTTAATTTGAAATGATAGTCTTAAGGTAGTTAAGCTAATGGCTAACAAGGGCAAACAACAGTTAACGGCAGTTAGCTAACAGCCATGAACTGTTGTTTGCCCTTGTAAGCCATTAGCTGCTACATTTAGCTGTTAAATATTAGCAGCGTTGCTTGATATGGATTGGCCTGTGATGAGTGTGATGAGCTGAAGGATTGTCCAAACACAGGCTTCTGTTGTTTTTGAAGATTCTGCCCCTTAAAATATTTTCACAAGGCTCCTTCCTGGATGGATTAGTGAAATATTTCCAACATGGAACTGTCCATCTGGCATGGATATGTTACACCTAAAGGCAGCATGAGTAATTAGAAAACTATAAGTTCTAGTACATTCACTCTAAATTGGAGACTTGTTGTTATATTTGCAATTTTTTAATATGTTTTTATGTTTTTTTTTTGCTTACTTAGATAAGATAACATAACAAATGCTATTAAAAAAATAATTTATGCATGTATGGCTGTTTAAGTTTTTCATCAAATCGGATCTGGCATTTGTACAAAGTTTGCAAAAGGCCCCTAAAGCACTTTTGATATAACCCATTTACAAGCAAGAAGTTCTCATGAGGCCCCTCTAACACATTAACAGACAAAATGAAAAGTTGCGCGAAGCTTGAAGAAAATCCCTCAAACTCTTCTTAAGATAATGCTCATAGGCAGCCTCTTGTATGAGGGCTACAAAGGATATAACCTGAACAGTAGCTAGAAAAACACATTGAGAATCCTCATTATGATCATGTACTTAAATTAAAGTCTCTTTGGTTCTGCTCTGTAACACCTCTCTTAGAAGCCAACTGTACTCATGTCCAGTGTTTTTTTGTCACTCCCCCCCGATTGCAGCAATAATTGCTCAGTAATGTGTGCTAATTCAAGCTGCTGAAATGCAAAGGCAACACTGAGCCAGTGGCTGCAGTAAACTGGAGTATTTTTATGTCTAAAAATACTGATGATGCCCCTTTCATTTTTTTTTTTTTCAATTGACGTCTGAAACACGCAAGACCCCAAATTTAGGGCGTAGTGATACACCACAGTGAGCTCTCCCCATGGGGCTTTTATAACAGACGCCTCTAAATGCTCCAATGGGATTATCATTTAGGGAACTGATGACTGTGCACAGTGCCACGGATGCTTGGCCAGTCCACCGAGCACCTAGTGATTGAAGTGGCGGTGCATTTATTGCTTGAAGGACTCGAGGGAGCACAAATTTTCACATAGCCAGTATCACCACTCATTCTCTGATACTCACCATAACGAGCTTTTTCCCCTGAGCTTTTTCTGCCTTTTTTTTCGATGAGAGACTTTTTTTTTCTTTGCTCTCCACTTTCTCTGCAGCCTGGCATACATATTATTATCTTGCCTCTTCACTCCCACATTTTACTATCATTAAATCCCTCGACAAAGAGAAACACAAATTAGGAAGTCAGTGTTTTTTGGTGAGCACAACATAAAAAATGACTATGTTTTTAAATTGATGCTTTTTAGCCATATGTATTAAACAAAAAAAAACACTTACATAATAAAAGCAAATGGCAAGCTAGATTCACCAAAGGGTTGTGCTGCCTAGATACCTATGCAAATGAGAGAAAAAGATGGCATGCAATTCACAAAGCGCTTGCAAAGGAAGGAAATGCACACTCTATTATGAGGAAAGGCAACATCTTTCCAGTTTCCTTTATCCTTTCCAATTTGGCTGTATGTAAATTACATAATATATTCAAAATTTGCACAAATATCCATGCAAACGAGCTTTGGTGAATATACTTTCTAATAAAAAAGAGCAATGTTAATTGCTACAGGCAGTCACAAGACATCAATGTTAACTTCTTGTAATATGAAGCAAATGCAGGGGGGAAAAAAAGCAGCAAAAGCAGTTTCTCAAGTGAGTCTGACTGCAAGAATGCTTGAAGTCACAACCAAACGCAATAGTAAAACCAGATATAAAAGGCTGAATTAAAGCTTTTTTGTCATTTGAAAGTAAAGATGATCAAAATACAAAATAAGCTGAGGAAAGGGCAAAAAGATCATTGGATAAGTAATTTAACAACTTGTCCATTTGAAATTCCAAGGATTTGAATGATGCATGCCGAACAAAGTTGATATGACTGCAAGCCAATGCAGTTTTGATATTTGTTTGGATGCTTGAAACAAATACCAATTCAAGTTTCTGCTGTGTGAACTGGAGCTGGTAAATCGAATTTTATCAAGATTAGATTTACTGCCTCCTACAGCTATGGAAATTGAGTGTTTGGGATTAAAATATTACTGCACCACGACTTATTTTTCTTATACATAAATAATATAAGCATTATTTTGAGGTGAAATATGTTGTACTAGTGCATAGAAAAACATATTCATACACAAACACATACATCCTTCTTTTTGTAGTAACCTGTGTAAAGCTTAATTGAGGGCACAGTCATACCAGAGCCAATTGCTTATGCTTAAGAATAGCCCCACCACCACCTTCATCCAGCCCTAGTTGGCCTTCTTTCACATTGTCTCAGCTTGAATCGTGCTGAAGCATAATTACATCACCCATGGGCAAATGTACCATGCTGAAGCCCACCTCCTCAAGCGTACTGAAGCCAGGCAATTGAACAGCATTGCAATGCATTAGACAAACAAGCTGGATTGTAAGGGGGGCGGGGGTCTCACGCATGAAATGGAATGCCCAGTGTGCCCTTGGTCATAATTTTCATGCAAGGCAAGGAGTGCAAGTACAGCGTAAAGAGGTGAATGCACTGTGATTTTAAACCAACAAAATAAAAGCTATAGTCAAACGTCAGCTCCTTCTGTGTGATTGAATCATTCACAATGCGTGCGTTATGGGCTCATCACTGTGACATTAGAGTGCTAAGTGCTCTATTGTATAAGTGAAATCAGTTCCAAATGTTATCTAAAGCTGAAAATAATGGTAACTGGACTGGTTCAGATTTTCGAAGCTGTTCCACCTCTTCTCCTGTAGGCTACTTTAGATCCTACACGGACATCTTGCTTTGCATCCTGCTTTTTGGGAAGGATACTCTTTGGCCGGTGAGGGGGTGTGAGAAGACAGCCGTAAAATTAGTAGACAAGGAAGTGAAAAAAACCTTTTGGAGAAGAGATGAAATGGGTGCAATTTGCTTGTTGTAACTCTTCAAAATTAAACTTCATTTTTCATTCCATTTCAATATAGAATTTAGTAATATACACATTTACTCATTCAAAATGAGTACTGGTCAATCTCAGGCTACTTTATTTAATTTATTGCAACTTTCGCCAGTTTATTATCGTTGCAATTTTTTCTCTGCTGCTACCAAAACTCAAATGCCATTTTAAAACCATGAATAAGTATGATAATAATAAGAATATCAACCACATACCATGTTTTCCCTGAGAAAAATAGTTCATTTAGAAGAAATGGTTGGTTACAGGATGAAAATACTAATATTTATGACAAAAATGACTTTTTTTGTTGCTGTTACTCTTTATTTGAGTAACAGCAATGAGGGTAACAGCAATGAGTTTTTAGCATAATATTAGCAATTGTGTGAAACCTAGCCACTTAGCATCTATGCTAGTAGCTTGAGCACATGGAGCATATTCTTAAGATTTAACTGAATATTTTACTTTGTTATCAACAAATGTTGTCTTAGAGATAACTTAGGTAACAGGACTGAGTTTTTAGATTGACGATCTCTAATATAGTTAATATATCATTTAATTTAAGGAAAAATAAAAGAGATAACTTACTTTTGGTCTTCCCATGACTTGCAGAAGACCTAAATGATGTCACTTCCTGCAGAACATGTCACTGGTGGAATGTTCCAAAATTTTAAAAGGGGAATGTGTTTGGGTAACGGCAATGAGTGAAAACCTGGGGACAGCACTAAAATGTGAATTTTAACCAAAATATAATGACTTTTTTGTAAAACCTTTGTTTTAAAAGTGTAGATAGAAAATGGAGTCACACTTAAATGCAAAAGAAAATTTGCTTTGGGAGGATTTTCTTCATGACGCACTGTAGTAAAGTGTAGCATTTGACTGTGGGGACAGGCAAGAAATGCTATGTATAAGTGTTTTGATGCCATTTAAAATATTAACAAAATATATACATATATATATATATATATATATATATATATATATATATATATATATATATATATATATATATATATATATATATATATATATATATATATATATATATAATATATATATATATATGTAATTTCTACAAATATTAATGTCTATGATGTTTAGTATAATAATAAAATATAATTTGTAATATATTATTACTTGTCTTTATACATTTAATATACAATAACATGCTGGAGACAGAAATTTCACTCTTTAGGCAGAATCGCCCGAATGTTTTCAACAATGTGAATCAGTCCAGTTGCCGTTTTGGTCAGTGTTGGATAACCACAACCTGGATGACTGAGAGCCAACACACAGGACCAAATGTGGGAAAATTTCAACCAAGTTTTATTTTTAGGTCCCATAGAAAAAGGTTGAGGTTTGCCTTCCTCTTTACCACACAAAGACAAAGAGGCTCTCTTTTTTGTATATTCACTCAGACATTAAAACACACAGCATTAAAAGCAAATGCAATTAATAGAGAAGCTACAAAAAATATTTTTTCTTCCAGATAAAGCTGAAGTCATGGTTATTGCATGCTTGTTCACATCTTTCCTTATACCCATTGGGGACACATCACATGTCCATTCTTCCTGTTACCGTGAAGATTTCAGACACTGTAGGACAAGCCCAAAAAGAAAACAAGCCCTGAAGCTGGAAATTCAGCTCATGGATCTACTGTTACGGTTTGATTGTATGCAGTTGGATGAGCAAAATATCAAACTCCTATTGGGTGTGCTCAATCACTTTGGTTGATTAGAAAACAGGTGGAGCTATGGTGAGAGTTTTAGGGATAAACTGAAATAACAAGGTCAGCAGGTCCTTCTTAACCTGACAAGCCAGATAGACAGCTCCATATATCTGCCACAGAAATATTTCACTAGTCCATCTGGGTAGGAGCCCTTTAAATTTGTTTTCAGGGGCAGAACGTTAAAAACAAAAACACAAGCTTGTGATTGGACAATCGTTTGGCTCGTCACATTCATCACAGATTCATTTCACACTTATATGTGACATGAACCTCGTCAAAGACAATCCCTACAAGTAAACTTCTGAGGAGGGCAGATTTCGCCAAGTTTCACTAGGTAGCCATGAGGACAATAGGCTATTCGGCATGTCCGCTCTCAACTTCAGCCAAGTGAATTTGTTGGACAACGGAGGCTGGCAAGACGGACCTGCAGGGTCTCAGAATCAGGCAGGTCTGTCTGCTCTGCAAGGCTAGGTCCTTCTACCAACACAGGCTCTACAGATTTCACAAGGTTGTGGAGCTGCCAGTCAAACAATCAAACCCAACAACCCTTAGAAAAGGTCTATTCATTGGCTCTTTTACTTACACCTATGTTGGCAAACTGGGTCTTTGAAAGTCATTTATTATAAGACTCATTGTTACAGTTAGAATGATTGAAGTGGCACAGTGTATGAACAACATTTGTATGTTGACAATCTCCTGAAGTCAGGGATGTAGAACAGATTTTTTAAGTATTCTTTTGTGGCAAGTAGTTACCTGTATATAACTTGTTTATTTCATATTTTTCATCCTATCTTCACATTTATTTGAAGAGTTGTATTGTGATTCCACTTTCCTTATCACATCATCTTGTAAAGTAAAACAGAACAATTAGAAAAATAAAGTTATTTTTAAATCTTTCTATTAAAAAGCTGATCCAAATGATTTAAGTAATAAATCTAAAGTTGAGTGCTTGGTTTTCCCCCAGACTTTTGCAGTATGTAAAGAGCCACAATCACAAGAACACAAGGAAAGAAAAACTATTTTAGGAGTTTATAAATACAAATATATTTTTTTTACATTCAAGAGATTTCTTTGCTGTTAGTTATTTTAGCAAAAAAAATAGAAAAGCAACTGTGGAGAGAGGGAAGAGTGACAAAGTAGCAGTAAGATATTAAGTCAGATGATGCGGTTCAGTGCATGTTTGTTACCCACTTTAGCATGAAACTGTCACTGTGCTGTGTGACACTCCACAAGTTGTGGTATAATGATGCATAATAATGTGCTTGCTGAACAACATGCCAAACTGTGCAGAAACAGCAGGTTAGCATACATAAACAACAAGCTATTCTCTGTTCATTAAACTCTATCTCTGTGCCTGGTTACAAGCGAAATCTATAAATACACATGGATAAAATACATTCATAGAAAGACTTTAGCAACCCTTGATTTACTGCTTATCGCCTACTGTATGAGGACGTGACAAAAATGCAAACAGTTTGTGTGTACTGCTGTCTCCCTTTGTCTATCCTTTAGTCATTTGGTCCATCCAAACTCTTCTGGGAAGCAATTTGAGTCTAAAACTTGTGTATTGTGACTTGCACATTCCAGCAGTAAGAAAATCCACTTCACATTGTGTATTCCTACTATTCACCGGTGTGACTTTATTTTATTAAGCTTGTCCAATGTCAAACTGCACTTCTACTAAATCTGGGTTAAGGCTGGATGTTCTTGTTATTCACTTTTAATGAGGACGTATTGAAGTGTTGGACCTTCAGGACATTTTAACAAGCGATAAGGACAATTTTCAAGTTCCCTCTTCTATTCAAGGGAGTTTGCTCGTTTTACCCTTACAGCTTAAGTTTTTAAGAAGTCAAGATATATTGAAATCAAAAACCTCTGGGTAAAGTGTGTGATTCATTTTATATATTATCACCATTGTGACCTAGAAGGTGTTTTAGTGAATTTTATGCTAAAAATCCCAGCAAAGACAATCAAGACAACCTTTCATATTGCATCATACAAATGGAATAAAGTAGGGGCCCTATAGTGCATAATACACCCAATAGTACAAAGCATAATACTGGCATTTTTTATTTTTACAGCTGATGCAGTTTTTAATTTTTGCCTTGCAATTATGTTGTTGAATCAACAAATGAACATGTGCTCTCGTCAATGCCTACAGGGGTGGGTTCATCTTAAATGAGGAGTGTCTTTTTCACCTAAAACCTGGTTCAACATCTATTTCACAGACACTGATAAACTTGTAATACAAAACCCAAAGCCAGTGAAGTTGGCATGTTGTGTAAATCATAAATAAAAACAGAATACAATGATTTGCAAATCCTTTTCAACTTATATTCAATTGAATACACAGCAAAGACAAGATATTTAATGTTCGAACTGAGAAACTTTATTTTCTTTTGCAAAAAATCTTCAACTTAGAATTTAATGGCAGCAACATATTACAAAAAAGTTGGCACAGGGGCATTTTTACAACTGTGTTACATCGCCTTTCCTTTTAACAACACTCAGTAAACGTTTGGGAACAGAGGAGACCAATTTTGAAGTTTTTCAGGTGGAATTCTTTCCCATTCTTGCTTGATGTACAGCTTAAGTTGTTCAACAGTCTGGGGTCTCCATTGTTGTATTTTACGCTTCATAATGCGGCACACATTTTCAATGGGGGACAGGTCTGGACTACAGGCAGGCCAGTCTAGTACCTGCACTCTTTTACTACAAAGCCAAGCTGTTGTAACACGTGCAGAATGTGGCTTGGCATTGTCTTGTTGAAATAAGCAGGGGCGTCCATGAAAAAGATGTTGCTTGGATGGCAACATATGTTGCTCCAAAACCTGTATGTACCTTTCAGCATTAATGGTGCCTTCATAGATGTGTAAGTTACCCATGCCTTGGGCACTAATACACCCCCATACCATCACAGATGCTGGCTTTTGAACTTGGCGCCTATAACAGTCCGGCTGGTTCTTTGGTCCGGAGGACACGACGACCACAGTTTCCAAAAACAATTTGAAATGTGGACTGGCTTTGCATAGTAGAGTTTTAACTTGCACTTACAGATGTAGATGAACTGTAGTTACTGACAGTGGTTTTCTGAAGTGTTCCTGAGCCCATGTGGTAATATCTTTTAAACAGTGATGCCAGTTTTTGATGCAGTACCGCCTGAGGGATCGAAGGTCACGGGCATTCAATGATGGTTTTGGGCCTTGCCGCTTACATGCAGTAATTTCTCCAGATTCTCTGAACCTTTTGATGATATTACGGACTGTAGATAATGAAATACCTAAATTCCTTGCAATAGCTGGTTGAGAAATGTTGTTCTTAAACTGTTGGACAATTTGCTCACGCATTTGTTCACAAAGCGGTGACCCTCGCCCCATCCTTGTGAGTGACTGAGCATTTCAGGGAAGCTGCTTTTATACCCAATATCTTGTTTTTGCTGTGTATTCAATTGAATATAGGTTGAAAGGGATTTGCAAATCATTGTATTCTGTTTCTATTTACGATTTACACAATGTGCCAACTTCACTGGTTTTGGGTTTTGTATCTTGGGAGTCCATACAATGCCAATACAAATATACCCAATTAAGCACAATTATAATTTTCATCTTTAGTCCCGACAATAAAAGAGAAACATAAACAAAAGAAACAATACAAAACTACGAACCATAACAGATGTACTTACAATAAAACAAAAGGCCCTCTTGGTAATAAAAGTTGCTCATTCCATCCAGAGTCTGTTGCACAGTGTTCAATATTTACAAGATCCACCACAGAGACTGGGAAACATCTGTGAGATTACAACAAACATCCTTACTAAGCTTTTTCCTTGTACACAGGATGCTGAACTGCTCACATCCTCCACAGTTTATTCTCAGTGTTAGTTCTAATAAAAGAAAATACAATATCATAATGCATGAGGTTCTTGATACGCTGCATGCCTGTAGTTTCCCAAAACAACTGCACTGCAAGGTTAGTGCAAAACAATAACCAAGAAAGATGCAAAGGTAGTAATATTTTGACATAAGTAAAAATCAACATTGATTTTTTTTTTTTTTTTAGCATTTTACTTCATGACACAATGTCAATAAAAACAAAAGATTCAATCATAATTGTTCATCAGATAAAATCCTGTTGTTCACCTCAGAAAAAAAACAACATGCAGGCATTCCTCATTTAATGCTTGGCTTTTCACAGAAACATTTAAGCCTTGTTGATATTGATCTGTCTGCTCTACTCAACAGGTAGGCAGTGCTGATGGATATATCAGCTAGAAGCCTACACAGAAGAGACCCAAGGCTGCAGAGGCTGACCAGAGCAGAAATAATGTTATAACTTAAACTTAAAGTATAATGAGTCAGAGCTAGCAAAGATTTTTAAGTTTAATGTGCCATACCGCAAAAGAATTCATGCTGATCACAAAGAAACAGTCCTGTCAAAAGCAGCATACATTGTGCATTCGCATTTGAGTATTAATGAGAGAACATGTCAGAGATAGGGAGGGCTGTGTGCTTGAGGATGTGTGTACAATAATAATTGTGCTTGCAGACACAGTAAAGTCATTTTGATGTGCTTTAGGGACTTGTTATAGAATATAGCCAATCAGATTTGATCATCTGTGGTGCTTTCTGTTATAAAAGTTAAGCTTTTTAGAAGTTACTGAGAATTATGAAGAAAGTTCTTAGATGGCTTGGCTTTAGCTCAGGAACACATCCATCAGCTATTTTCTGTTAGCACAAGTCAGTTCACAGTGTGTTCAAACAAGTAAAGTGAAACTGCAGAAAGCCCAGATCCTGAACCTTTTCACCTCTTCTTGACTTACAGCTCATAAAAAATGAAGTGAGGGAAAATGAAAAGCTGACCTTGGTTGGTTGGCTGAGTCAAGATTCCATCTGCTGCCTGGAAATGCTGGACACCCTGTTTACTGAGCTGTACACCACCCATGCTAAATAATTTGTAGCTATATATTACCAAAATATTTGTTTAAAAATAGGCAACATCTTGTAGCAAGATCATCCCAGACCACAGTTTTACACATTACAGCATGGCTCCAAAGGGAAAGTCTGACTGACAGAAAAGCTCCCATGGTCCCAACTTGTAAACCACTGAAAGGTTAAATGAGATCATGGACTGCTGGAAAGGGGAAACCCTAAGGGCCTGTGTCTACAGCCAAGGTTTATTCTTCGTTATACTGGTACTGCAAATGCTTAAAACAAAACCAAAGTCTGGACCATTTCCAGAGCTTCTTGCCTCAATTTGTCAAATTTATGGCAGAAGGGAAGTGATATGGCTTATCCTCATGTAAGAACAATCTCTGTACAACTCGTTTCATCATGACATAATTCCTGAAAATTCTTAATCTGTTACTTGGGTGTTGTTTACATCAATCAATAAAAGCAGTTATTATAAGCCTACAGTATAAAATACTTAATCGGACACACAAGATGGACCATTCCATTTATTTCACCTGTCCATGTGGGCAATGACAAATTGTGTCAGAAGTGAAGCGAAAATGTCCTGTCTATTAAAGGGACTGTGTGGAGTTTCTAAGTAGTTACAAAAAAAGTCTCACTTTTAGATATATGCCTGATCCAAATACACACTTTAAGATGAGTTTTATAGCATCAAAATAGGTTATCTATAAATGCTATTCCTTAGCTTCGCGGTCGGGTCGGACAGGGCTGGACTGGCCTGGATACTCAACTTCGGGAACAAGACAATTAAAACTAGAGCAAATTTAAATTATTCGGACACGTCTTAGAGCACCAAGCTGTAAGTAGAGATATATAGCCGGCTACAAAACTATGATACTAAGTTTTCAAAAAGTTGCTTGTTGTCACACATCAAAAACTACCACTACGTAACTAGAAAGAGATACATTACCTCGTCGCTTTGCATCCTGTAAGTTGTTGAAAAAAGAAGTTGTAAAACAATGCAGAGTTCTGATGAAAGTCCGAGCTGCATTTATTAGCATCACAACAAACACACGCTTTGGCTTGGGTCACGTCTTGTGGTGCGTTCCAGTTGTAGTCAGAAGTAGGAGTTTCCAAGTTCCGAGTAGGAAACTGCAACTGGAACGTCCTCGAAGTCGGAATTTCCTACTGGGAACTCGCCACCCCCGAGTTGACAATGAAAGATGGATGCCCCCAGTGTGAACAGTTATTTAGCTCCTGTAATAATCAATTTATTTGCACTTCTGACTGGGGTGTGTCGCTCTAGATCAGCTGTATACATAGTATTGTTAGACTTATATTTACAAAAATGCTGCCATAGTGATAATCACATTCCTCATGTGATATTTGTGAACAACAACACAGGGCGTGCTAACAACAGCTAAAAATAGTCTGGTAGAGCGGCATGTTTTTTTCCGACTTCAGCTAGAACGCCGATAAGTCGGAGATGATGTCACTCCCAGTTCCGAGGTTACTGGAACGCAGCATTACGACAGTAGCTGCGCGTGCTCATGGGTAGAAGTCTTAATGTCGTCGGTAATAGGTTCTGCTCATAGCACCTTTGAGAAAAGCTTTTGCTGTTGTTGTTTTTTCTTCATTTAATAAGAAATGCAGTCCAGATCTGATAAGACTTTTCTGAGTGGCATTCATGCTAATCTATACTTATCTCTGTACACAGTCTCTTCCTGCACCTCCCGCCTCCTCCTGCTGTAAAGTTCCCTGATTGCTTGTACCATTTGATTACAGACATTGAATCAGGCAGATCCATCTGCACTGTAAGATTCAATATTTCTGGGAATGGGGTTGTATTATATATATCATTATACAAACACTGAAAAGGGCATGGTCAGCTTGGTGGTTATGACCTGGCTGCTTGAGTTTGATTCTGACCTGTAGCTCCTTTACAGCATGTCCCTTCTCACTCTCTTGTTTCTGACCACTCTGGCCTGTCTTATAACCTCACCCAAGCAGGTTATGCTTCTCGCTGGCATTTGTTTAGGCAAGATGACTCATAAAGCTCTGAACTTTGATGACATTTTAAGATAATACAGCTCATGGCAAAAAATAAAGTGATCATATTTTGGGGGCTATTTGAAAATGAATATGAAGGCAGTAACTTTAAAAAATATGTTAAAATGTTGCAGAACAGGGCAGTTTTCCAGATCTTTGATAATAACTTGTGCTAGTTTGTTACATACAATAAGCAACAGGCCTAGATTTGAAATAAAGAACAAATCTGCAAATGGGGCAGGGACATTTTCTCGCCAAGTGTCTGAACATAAAAAGTAATATCTACCTGTTATAACTTGAAATATGATTTATATGACCTTGGTGGATGAGCGCTGCTTAAAAGTATTGTAATGGAATATTCTTTTATTCAAATATTGAATCCATACAGCTCTTAAGATTTAATGATTGCAGTGGTGACATTGTATCCACACAAAAACACACACAGAAAGTAACATACAGCCTTGGTAATCTAATAAATGATAGTCCTCCAACCATTCAAATTACAAAAGCCCTACCTATGGCAGCATTTATCACTAAAGACCATACACAATGAAACCCCTGATACTGGTAATAAACCTAATTAGATCCCAGCTACAACCACAGACTTAGAATACATCTCCACATTGTTCGTTGTCATCACTGTTTTGCCGAATGCATGCTCAGATACTTTGGCGCCTCAGCCTGTCGAAACTAAATGATCATCATCTCACTCATTACATCTTTGCAGTCCTGCTCCTTATTGTTAGGATTCAGATCTGGAGCTGTTAAGAGCAAAGCAGCTGCCTGAGAACTGATCATGAGCGTCTGCAGGAAGGTAAAAGAAGATTTGAGAGCAGCATTGAGAAATGAACATCCTTGGTCTGATCATTACTCAGGCTGAGAGCAGATGGGGGGCCTTGGGTCAAGGATTTGTCCCATGACATTTAGCGCAGTCACAATGAATTAGAAAAGTGACACATCTTTTAATGTCTTGGCTCTGTAAAGCAGGATGAGAAATTGGAAGTCAAACAGTGTAATAGGGTTAAAGGGCCAAAGGTAAACTCTGATTTAAAAGTGCTAACATCAGGGACAGACGAGAGGCCACAGCTCGAAGACTGAAACCAACATGGATCAAATGGCTGTTTCAGAATGGATGCCTATTGGTTGCAGTGTGTGTCAGCTGTGGCTCCTGATAACATGTCTTTCATATGGGATGCTTTCTCTTTCTGTATGCTTTACACCAATAAAATAAATGTTCTGTATTTTAATAGGCTTTACAAATATCAAAGATTACATTAGGGTGGGGGTGTCATATGTTTCAAATATAAAGTAAATGTCTGCAAAGCATTTGATATTTTTTATTTTTGCAATCCATTAAAGTGACTGTGAGGAGTTACTAAGTAGTTACAAAAAAAGTCTCACTTTTAGATATATGCCTGATCCAAATACACACTTTAAGATGAGTTTTATGGCATCAAAATAGGTTATCTATAAATGCTATTCCTCAGCTTCGCGGTCGGGTCGGACAGGGCTGGAGTGGACTGGATACTCAACTTCGGGAACTAGACAATTAAAACTAGAGCAAATTTATATTATTCAGACACGTCTTAGAGCACCGGGCTGTAAGTAGAGATATATAGCCGCTACAAAAGTATGATCATAAGTTTTCCAAAAATTGCTTGTTGTCACACATCAAAAACTACCGCTACGTAACTAGAAAGAGATACATTACCTCGTCGCTTTGCATCCTATAAGTTGCTGAAAAAAGAAGTTGTAAAGCAATGCAGAGTTCTGAGGAAGGTCCGAGCTGCATTTTTATTAGCATTAAACAAACACACGCTTTGGCTTGGGTCACGTCTTGTGGTGCGTTCCAGTTGTGGTCAGAAGTAGGAATTTTAAAGTTCCGAGTAGGAAACTGCAACTGGAATGTTCCCCTGAAGTCGGAATTTCCTACTGGTAACCCCCGAGTTGACAATCGAAGATGGATGCCCCCAGTGTGAACAGTTATTTAGCTCCTGTAATAATCAATTTATTTGCACTTCTGAATGGGGTGTGTCGCTCTAGATCAGCTGTATACATCGTATTGTTAGACTTCTATTTACAAAAATTCTGCCACAGTGATAATCACATTCTTCATGTGATATTTGTGAACAACAATGCAGGGTGTGCTAACAACAGCTAACAATAGCCTGGTAGATTGGTTTGTTTTTTTCCGACTTCAACTGGAACGCCGATAAGTCGGAGATGATGTGACTCCCAGTTCCGAGGTAACTGGAACGCAGCATTACGACAGTCGCTGCGCGTGCTCATGGGTAGCAGAGTCTTAATGTCGCAGGTAATAGATTCTCCTCATAGAACCTTTAAATTGATAGATTTTGAGGTTCCAGGCAAACAATCAGTTAGGGTTGATCTGATCATAAATGATCTTGTTCACTTGAAACATCTTTCATAAAGACAGATTAGGGGGAATCACATTAAAACATCCTAAAATGGAATTTTTATAGAAATATGGACTCAAGAAAATGAAAGCTCTGTGTCGTTGCTCAGTTTTGCCACAAAAGTTCAACTTTTTTCTGTTTCTGTTCATTTAGACATTCCAACTCCACGAGCATTCAGCAAAAGAAATGAGATGCCTCATTCCATCCAAGTATAAAACATGACCTCAGAAACTCAAGGAAACACAAAAAAGGCCCCAACCTTCACAAAACAGGGCTTTTACTTCAATAAACAAATCACATTTGTGTAACTGTACTGTATAATACCAGCAATTTCAACCTAGTTGCTAAAATAATTAAATATGGCCCTGCTATTGTGTTAATCCTGCCCATTTAGGCTACTTTGATGATTAGAAGGGTCGTATTAATTTTATCTCCAGTGCCAGAGGTCCAAATTGTTGGAATTAAATAAACAATTCTTTATTTTGAGGGTATTTACTGGTTATAAAGTAAATTTTACAGTTTTATTTTCGTTCTTACAGAGGCATATTGTGATACACAAAGGGTGCTCTACAGAAATACTAACAACCAATTATCTAACAACGGGGTGACTGTCGTGGATCAGTTTCCCTCGACATACTTGTAAAATCCAAACTTCGACCAGACTTTAGACTTTGTCCATTCAAGTAGCAAAACCTGTTAGTCTGAGCGAGGCTCCAACTATACAGGACTTCGCGTGAGACAGCTGCTTCCAGTTAAAGAGCAGCATCACTGTGAGTTATTGTCACAGTGTGGTGATTAAACATGATATAATGGTAATTTTAATAGGACACGGTAATAATTGCCATGGGAAATTTTACCCAATTTACCATTTTACCAGTAACCGTTACATCCCTAGCGTGTAGTCAAGAAAACAATCTATCTTGATTTTTGGGTTTGTTTTTTTCATTTGGTGACCCTTTTAAAACCTGCTTTTAAAGTTACCTGTCAATATAGTCAAAGACTGATAGTTGCACCTCTGCCCTCTAATTACAGAGATTATGTTCTGTATTTACTTTTGTCAAATTCAGAATTCCTTGTCAGAGCAGGGGGGTTAAAATCTGTGATACGCAGATAAACATAGATAGTAAGATGCTGTCTGTAACCAAACTGTAATTAAAATGAACAGAATTTAGGATACAGGGAATACAGGGGGTATAACAAGATGCATTTAATTAACCAAAGTTTTCAAATAAATAAATAAAACTCTAGTAAATGGTTTATTTCACCAGTCTGTTTTTTTCTCTGTTGTATTCCAGCCTGTGCATTATTGATTAATGTAATTTTTTTATTAGTTATTAATATATATAATTAATATAATGAAAAGTATGTTAATATTATAGTGTAATGTTTGGTATTGTTTTTAGGCTACATTTTAAAGCCAGTTTTGAGCGAGGCCTACTTTAGTTTTTTGTGGTTTTGGTTTTTTTTGGCCCAATGCAACAATACCTGCCATAATCTCAAATAAAAGTGGGGTCCTTGGACTCTGGTTTTGTTTGTGGGGTCATGGACTGAAAAATGTGGCAGTCCTTGAACTAAAGCTGTGTTCCCAACCGTATATCTTTGAAGCATATCCTAGTTATGTCCAACAAAAGTCAAGCCTCAGACTCAGATCTGACTTTCTTCCAGCTTCAAGACAATGTGTCATCAGTTCACAGATTTTTCCAGTCTCACACTGAGACTTCGCAAATACTGGGAGATCAAGATCAGTATCTGAGAAACAGGATCACGGCTCATTTTATTCAATACTCCTCCCTGCCTTTGTTTTCTGCCTCGTGGTTAAAAGGCTTCTGCTTGTTACCTTTATACTTACCATTACCATGACTATCAACAAGATCAGAGCCATTATGTAAGCTTGTTTTTTTTTTTTTAATCTTGTTCCTATTTACATTTCATGGGTGCACCGGACTTATGTAAACATGAAATCAATAGTATAATGATATTGTAAATACATACAAATGTAAAAAATATATTCGAAAATAAGTCTGTTTGAATTTCGGTCAAATTATTACTTAAAAAGTGAAGGTTATCTAAACAGTAAGTGTTGCACTGCAACTATCCTGCCTCCTAATGTGATCACAGAAAGTGAACTGACTCTGGCAGACAACTAACCAGTTAAAAACAGATGCAGTGCAGTGCTAAAATAAAGACATTAGATAAAATGAAATACTACTATAACTGCTACTGCTACTACTATTACTAAAACAAGAATGATAATAATGTTTGTAATGAGGATTATAATGAAAACAGTATTATTAACTACAACTACAACTTAATTACATTATTTCTGGTCATGGCTGTGAGAAAACAAACAACAATTTGGGCGTGAATGAGCTCTGTACTGCAGAGGAAGTAACTCTGTTGGTATGAACTCAGAAAATTTGCATAATGCCCTATGAGTTATTAATCATAACCATCTGCTCTGAGGCTTGAAATGTGATTTTTGAACTGGAACTTTGCTGGTGGTCAAAAGATGCAGAAGACCACATCCAATAAGAAAAAAAGAGAAGAAGAAAAAAAAGAGAAGAAGAAGAAAAAAAAAAAACGTGTATGTTTATGTGAATATAAACAAAATGTATCATACTGTATGTGCAAACGTGTTTGTAATGTAGCTTTTTTTTTTAAGTGTATTTGTGGTTTTAATTCTTCTTTTATTAAAGATTAATAATTGGGAAGGAGGGGTTGCATTTTAGCTTGTAAAGATAAAGTGTATTTGGTTCAAGTTAAACTTTTTCAGTTTCAAACTGAGACTATGCAAACATTAAAGATCTGGGTGGTTACCTGACAAACTCCATCGAGTCAATGCATACACAAATCATCCTTGCCTCTGTCCTCCTGCCTGCTACTTGTGACGCTCTACTTGTTACCTTTATGATTACCATCACCATGATGATCAACACTATCTGTTCTATTATGTAAGCTATGTTTTTGATCTTGTTCCTTCTGGGATTGTGTGGGTGCACCGGGCATATGGAAACAATATGTGGGTGATTTGGTACATGTTTACGCTAGTGCAGTGTTCGGCAATTAAGTTTGGCCTTGAGCCATGATTTTCGAAGTCAGTATGGGGCGGGCTCGAACATAATCAGAGGTCAATATACAGAGATGATTATCATACAAATGCTACCTTTGTTTCTGAAATAAATATTTGGTTGACTTTGCCTCCACAGGCATTATATGATGTATAGAGGGAAGAGAGACAGACACAGAGAGAGAGAAAGAGAGAACGAGAAAGCGCTCTATACTTGGTGTCTCCATGACGCACAGAATAAGGAACAAAATACATGAATCATCTGCCATTAGGATATCTGAAAATGTAGCTTATTTAAGCTGCACTGACATTGTTAAAGGGATGTATCGGGGGAACAGTTTTCAGGATGCCAGAAATAAGATATTATTATTAAAATGGTGGAATACTGAGGAAGATTCATTTAAAAATCAGCTGTTAATATCCCTCTATAAAAAGCAGACAATCCACAGCAATAGTCCATGCAGACATGTTTCTGGGCTTTTTATATTAGCAACTCACTAAAGAACCCCTGTTGTTCATTTCATCCATGCAGATTGCACACTACTGTATGTTTCTATGAGACAGCATCAATCCATGAACACTCTGCTCCTGTTTGATTTACTCTAAGATAAACTTTAAGCATGAGAAACGCTTAAAAAAAGTTTTTTGTCTCTTTTCCACCTGCTTTGCAATCTGTGGTTCACTGTGCATTATGGCTCTGTGCTGTTCAATTCCCCTTCCATGATTTTTCTGACTTTGGAGATGTATTAATGACTTTGAAACTGTTTGAAAATGTGCTTGTTGAAAGGCCAGCAACAGGAAATCAACCCTTTTGCTTCAAATAAACTAGAGCTATTCACAAGGAAAAAAAACTGAATTAACTGTCATAGTAGCACAAGAAAAAGTCTACATTTGGTGAAATAAAGCATTGGAATTTCTATTTACAATATTGAAGTTTAAGAAACAGCTAAATTAAAACCTACATCTTTATTGTATATAGGAAATGATCTATAATTCAAAATGTCAAATTGCATATGGTCAACCATGTTAATCCCAATAATCATGTGAATATGAACAATAATGTTACTCCATAAGGCATTGCACCTGCAAGAGCACCATTGACACTAAAAGCATTATTATTTCCATGGATGCCACATTGATTTTTATTTAACAATTTAATTCAATAAAAAAATAGTAATATCATGAGCCAGACATCCAAAGCTCTGGCCCTTTGCTTTCTGACCTTGCAAGTTAAGTTTTAATTCATGGCCTCAGACAAAGTGTGTAATATTCTTGCATTACACCCAAAATTATGAACACTGTGATTGTAAGTAAAATCAACTTGGACTTTTCATGAGATAAATTAGGATCCACAAACATGGCTGCACCCTTCCAGTATTTTATTACATCACAATTATAGCAAGTAATTCAATATATTTAAATAGTGAGACTAATTTTTCCTTCAATATCCTCTTCAACTTTCCCTCTTTACTATTTGGAGACCCACAGATACCCCCCATAGATGGCTAGTTCCCCTGCATTTGCCTATGCTGCCAACATCAAGGGCTGGCTCATTATTTGCAGACACGAGGTTCATTGCTAATGTGTGTCTTTTAACCTCGACCAGGACAGTTATATCAACATTTGTCTGTTTGTCTGTTGGTCCATGTTTCTGTTGGCAAGATATCTCAGTCACGGATGAATTTTGATGTCATTTTAGGTATTTTTAGTCACAGCACAATGAAGAAATGATAATATTTAAGTGATCCTTCCTTGGACCACTTTAGATTGATACTGACCATCTCAGACTAGTAACACTCCACAAGAGCTGCAGTTTTGGAGGTCATCTGACCCTGCCATCTAGCCTTCTACATTTAGTGCTTAAGATTAAGATTTAATGCTTGCCCATTTTCCTGCTTCTAACAAATCGAGCCTTGAGGACAAAATGTTCACTTGCTGCCTATACCCCTCACAATAAAAGGTGCTAGGATGAAGATGTAGATTCTAGATTCTTGGTGTTCAGCAAATGGTTTTGCCATTTGCTCACATAGGAAGAGAATGTACAGACTGTTTCAGAATGAGCCAGAACATGTAAAATTGTAATGAGGATGTACTTTTGCATTGTAATGACCACTGTGGGTAAAAAGGGTTAAAGTCATCACACAGCATTTTCCATTTGTCTCCTCCTATGATTCATCTCCTTCTGCTCTTTGTAACAAAGATCTAAAAATGTCTTCCTGCATATTTTATGTTTGAAAAGTTGCAAAGCCCTTGCTCCCTAAAATGGATGTTGAATTATGTCCCTTGATCCTCAGTATATGAACTAAATCACTTTCTTCTTTCTGTCTGTCTTTGTCTTATATTTTCTCACAGGTCCATTGCTATGTGATGGACGGCTGACGCACCTCCTCTTTCCTCTCCTCCTCCTTCTACGGGCTCCCTTGTTGTTCAGCTTTGTTGAACGCACTTGCCCAAACAGCTGCAGATGTGAAGGCAAAACTGTCCATTGTGATTCTGCTGGCTTTTTAGATGTCCCAGAAAATGTGACAATAGGCTGCCAAGGCCTCTCCCTGAGATACAATGAACTGCACACATTGCTACCGTATCAGTTTGCTCACCTCGGCCAGCTGCTTTGGATATACCTGGACCACAATCAGATTTCAACAGTCGACAGTCGAGCATTCCAGGGGGTCCGCCGGCTTAAGGAGCTGATTCTGAGCTCCAACAGGATCAAAACCCTGCACAATTCAACATTTCATGGAATTCCCAATCTACGAAGTTTGGACTTGTCCTACAATAAATTAGAAATCCTTCAGCCAGGTCAGTTCCATGGCTTACGAAAACTACAAAATCTTCATCTACGGTCAAATGGTCTATCCAATATCCCTATTCGAGCATTCCTGGAGTGCAGAAGTTTGGAGTTTCTAGACTTGGGCTACAACCGGATCAAGGCTCTTACCCGCACTACTTTTTTGGGCCTACAGAAGCTGATGGAGTTGCATCTGGAGCACAACCAGTTCTCCCGGATCAATTTTTTTCTCTTTCCACGTTTAGCAAACTTAAGATCCCTCTACCTGCAGTGGAACCGCATTAAGGTGGTGAACCAGGGCCTTCCTTGGACGTGGTACACGCTGCAAAAACTGGATCTATCTGGAAATGAAATCCAGACTCTTGATCCAGCCGTGTTCCACTGCTTACCTAATCTTCAAGTTCTCAATCTGGAGTCCAACAAATTGTCCAATGTGTCTCAGGAGGCAGTGTCAGCTTGGATCTCGTTGACGTCCATCAGTCTCGCTGGGAACATGTGGGATTGTGGAACAGGTATATGCCCCCTAGTGGCATGGCTGAGGCATTTTCGGGGGACTAAAGACACTACAATGATATGCAGCAGCCCAAAGTTTCTGCAAGGGGAAAAGATCATGGATGCCACGAGGGATCATGGGATTTGTGAGGAAACTGATTACACCCTGACTGAGACCCCATCGCCAATGTCTGAGCTCATTTCTGAGGCAACAGCTGAGCCTACCTTTGCCCCTACAAGTGGCTCCCCACCTTTTCCAATAGCCTACACCTACGGTCCTCTCCCACCATTCAGACCACGACCAATCCCTCACCCCACCTTTCCAGGTCATTTGAGCAAAGATCCAAGAGACTCAGTCGCTCGCGCCAGACCCACCCGGGTACCACCCTCGGAGATAGAGCACATGACTCTTCACAAAGTGGTGGTGGGCAGCGTTGCACTCTTCTTCAGCATGTCCTTACTCTTGACAATTATCTATGTGATGTGGCGGCGCTACCCAGGTGCAACCAGGTTGCTGCAGGAGCGGTCCATGGTGGGACGGAAGCATCGCAGAAAGAGTCCGGAGCCTGAGCAGAACCTGAGCACCCAGCTCCAAGAGTATTACATGAGCTACAACCCTGCTGCCACACCAGAGGCATTGGAGGTGCTAGGAAACGGCACAGGTTCCTGCACTTGCACAATTTCTGGCTCCAGGGAGTGTGAGGTATGATCCATCGCATCAGCCTAAAATAAAAACTCAAAATCAAAACACAAAGACTCATCAGAGAGGTAAATCTTTCATCAAATATGCCCCTGTAAAAGCTACTGTTAAATCACAGTTAAACTCCCCTGACACTTGGTTCATAATATGCTTGACTTCAAGTGTTAGATGTCTCCAATTATTCAGGCTGTTCTCCCAAAACCTTTAAGTGGAAAATGGAAAACTTTATCTGATGAAGCGGAAGATCTCTACCACATGGGCTTAGAGGAGCACATTGTAACAATGATGTAATATTGAGGACAGTGTTCTCTCAGTGCTGTTGAAATACTATTCAACAGCACAGTTTGTAATTCAGTTATACTTTTATTTGGGCTTATTCAGCTTCAACATGACAATTATGATTGGGATTAGGATCTAACATTTAAGCATCAAACTTTTATCCTCTTATCCTAATCTTTCTGAACATTTAGGAAAACTGCAGCAATGATTCTTTCACAAGTTTTACTGCTCACCATTGTGTATTTCTGCTCTTACATAGATGTAAATTAAGGACACTGTTGTACCTTTGAATATCACATTTCACCCTAGAGTACTTGCAGATGGCTCAGAAGACAAGTCAGTAGTAGCCTGAGCCATGTAATATTTAACAGTAAATATATATACCGTCCCCTTTAGCTATGACAGTGAATAATTGGACATTATCTAACGATATTGTAGACACCTCTCACCTCCAGCATGGCATGGCTCACGCATGTTAAAGCAATCTGTTAAGCATGTTTCTGTACTCTGCTCTGAATGTATGTGTGTGTGTGTTCGCTGTATGGGTGTGTATCTGCTTGGAGTTTTTTTACATTTGAGGGTGGGAAAATACAACCTTCTAAATTTTCAATAACTCCAATAAGTTCAAGAGATACGGCATCATCAACTCATGCAAATTTTGTGCAAGGTTGCTTTAAGTGCATGGACCTTGATAAGGATTTCTACATCTGCTAAATATGAGGAGTTGCTTCAGGGGCCTTAAAGATAACTGAAAAGGTTTCAGCTTTCTTTGGATGGATGTGCCCTGCAATTGCCCTTCAATGGGCTGCTTCTCTGGCACAGAGCTCACTCTCCTCGTTGTGTGTGGAGATTTATGGTAATCTGCACAGAGGCGAGGCACTATGGTAATCCCAAAGCTTATAATGTGGCTTAAAAGTGGATCCCTACGCTGTGATAAGGAGTGTATTTATAAACCAGGGCAATTACAATCAGTAGCCTGGAAAGTCAAAAATGCAGTCTGTGTTAAATGCAATGAGAAGAAAATGCAACCATTAAGCCACGTGTGTGCACCCATGGGGGCTTCACTGGTAGGTCAAACTGGGTTAAAAGTCGAATAATTAAGACAGAGTCCCAACCAAGAGGGTGACAAAACAGCTGAATTTGTCCTTGTGCCATCATTGCTTCAGTCATTTCAAGTTTTGGCCCACCAAAAAGGGTCCAGAAACAAATTTTAAGGTCAGTCCATAATTTTCATGGTTCAAAAAATGAAAAAAAAAAAAAAAAAAAAAAAAAGAAGATCTGGCACTTCACATATGAAAAGCCTATCCAGCCCATTGGATACACAGTAGATTGCTGTGGGTGGGCACAAACCTCTTATCTCCATTCAGATAGAAGTACTGTGAGTATATTGGTCATGCCTGGTGGCATTCCACTCTGCCAGACCAGTACGGCAGAGTTTTATACATTTTCATCTAAATAATATTAATTTATTCAGTAGTGGAGTTTTTCCATTTTCTGAAAAGTGACAATTTTGGATATTTGAGTCATGCCCACCAGTGATGAGATGTTTACGTGGTTGCAACAGGGCTGGAGAATCCCTGACCTCTTGTACTTCAGCTTGCTTTCTCTCCTTATTTCTGTCAAAACAACAGCAGTTCAACATATGATGTCTCACAAAAGATTAAATATGTACGTATGTGCCCAGTCCTGATGTCGTCCAGTCCATATTTGGAGTAAATTGTTATCTGTCAAGGCTGAAATGTTAGCTGCTTATTGAAATGTCTCAGCTACCTGCAGCTCCAGTGGAGCCTGAGACACTGACTTAAAGGAACATGTCAACATTTTTTTATGTTTTTGTGTCTAACCTCACTCCAGAGTCCACAACAAGCAGGTAGACACCACTTTTTTGACTGAGCATCCAGGAACAAGGAAGAGAAGGAAAAAGATCGCCAACTGCTAATTACCTTAGCTCAAACACTGGGAGTCAGCTGGTAGTGCTAGCCTGTCTCTGCCTACAGTCATCAGATAAACTTTTCAGCAGCTCCAAACGGTCTTGTGTGCTTGTTGTGACTCATGAAAGTTATCTTCATATTTTCTTCATTTTATCTTCTTCCTTAACAGAAGCTTTGTTTTGTTTACTTACTTCTGCAGAGGTTTATGCAAGAATTGTGATGTTCTCGAACAAATTGAGTCTTTTGAAAAGCTCTCTTAAATGAACGAGGGGAACCGATTCACAGTTGTGAGTGAGCTGTTCCTCTGTGAGCCATTATCAAATAAAAATTTCCTGCAAATTTGCCTGTGAATCAGTTCCCCTTATTCATTTAATAGAGCTGTTCAAAAGACTAAGTAGGTCAACAAAGCATGGCTTCTGTTGGTAACACTTTCTATGAAGGTCTAGTTTATAATGCATTAGAAGCACATGCATAAGACGTTATAATGCATGTATAATGCTTCATAAGTGTCATTATAATGGTGTATAACCATGTATAAGAACTTGTACCAAGGTTTATAAAGTATTACAAGTGTGGATGTAATGTATTATAATCAAGCCTCTACAGTGTTTTATACCTGCATACTCTATGCAGGTATAAAACATTAAAAAGCCTATAGCCTTCTGACGCCTACATTATAAAGCCTTTATAAAACATTATAAAGGCTTGATTATAATACATTACGTCCACACTTGTAATACTTTAAAAACCTTGGTACAAGTTCTTATACATGGTTATACACCATTATAATGGCACTTATGAAGCATTATACATGCATTATAACGTCTTATGTATGTGCTTCTAATGCATTATAAACAAGACCTTCATAGAAAGTGTTACCTATAAGACATTATAAAGGCTTGATTATAATACATTACATCCACACTTGTAATATCTTATAAACCTTGGTACAAGTTCTTATACATGGTTATACACAATTATAATGACACTTATTAAGCATTATACATGCATTATAACGTCTTATGCATGTGCTTCTAATGCATTATAAACTAGACCTTTAAGTAAAGTGTTACCCTTCTGTTTAGAGAAGAAGATAAAATGAAGATAACATAACATAAAGGAGTCTTTATAAGCCCACCGAACTGTTTAGAGTTGCTAAAAAGTTTATCTGATGACTGTAGGCAGAAATGGGCTTACACTACTGATTGACTCCCAGCATTTGAGGTAAGCTAACTAGCAGTTAGCGACCTTTTTCCCTCTCTTTCTTGTTACTGGACACACAATCAAAAGAATGTTGTCTATCTGCTTGTCACTGACCTGGGAGTAAGGTAAGACATGAAAACATCAAAGATGTTTGAGTGTTCTTTTAAACTTGAATAGATGGTTTTTGACTTCAGATTTTACAGTGCAGATCACAGTTGTTCAAGATAAATCCTCAAACTGAGGGCAACGGTAAAGGTAAAAGCTATATTTTGTTTAAAAGAAGTTGAATCTGGTTGAAGAAGTTCTGTCCCATAACACATTTTGAGGACCACTGTCTTGAATTCTATCCAGATATCTGGTTTTAGCATATGGACCCTTCTGTTTTTAAACTTAAAACTCACTGTTATGGTGTTTGTTTCTTTAGATCATAACTAGCTTTGTCTTACCACCCTCTGCTTAAAAATGGTTTTAACTTAGACTCTGTACTTTAATTATTATTTTGTCTTTCCAACATGCTCACGGAGGCAGAGTCAAAGGGCTTCAGTGACATCTGACTCAGGTCATGTCTCTTGGGGGGCAGGAGGCTTACCCTCAATGGGATTTTTCAAGCAGATGCTTTGTGTGCATATTTATTGAAAGGCTGAGCAAATTATAGATGAGAAGGGAATTTGTCTCATGCCAGGTTTGGGGTGAGGGGTTTGTAGTCAGATCTTTGACACGTATGTTTGTACAAGACCATTAAAAAATTATTTTGCATATGTCACCTTTAATGAACAGACAGACAGGAAAATGAGGCTCCACAATGAGCTTATTGCTCTTAAAAAATGTTACTTCAAACTCGTATCAGTCCAATAATGTAAGAAGTCTTACATAGACCATTTAGAACTGCAGATATGGGCAACATGGCGGTCCTGGAGCCACTTACAGCCTTCAACCTTGCTAAATGCAAACCCCTACTCACTTTCAATTTTATCTAAAAAAAGTTTTAAAAAAATATGAGGAAAGCTGTAGAACTCTGTAACTAAGGATTTTAATGGAGCTTCATTAAAGATTTATTTGTAAATCAAACCAGTAGATATGCAAAATTTAAGTTTTTCTACATTTTTATCATTTCCCACCAGAATTTGTTTAACTGATAATCTTGTAAATTCTTGTATTTGGTATATTTTTTGGCACTAACTATATAGATACATTTAACTGTATTCGTCAATGTGATTATCTTATGAAGGAGCTTTAGATGCATTTGAAAATACAAAACATAACCATATCACATTCAGTACCTGGCATGTTTTGTGTTAATAACATTAAAAAAGATACTAAACAGATGCTATTCCTGTGCTCAACTTGTAAAGTTTAAGATCACAACAGGTCTATAAAAGCTTTGTGTCCTAGAAAAGCAATATTCTCCCCATTTTAATTAAATTATAAACAATACCAAAAGACCAGCTAGATGTTTTTTTTTACAGTTTTGAACAATTTGGCCCTGTTGCAAAGATGATAGTTTTTATAAGACCCTCTTTTTGACCAAAGTTGCCCATCCATGTAGTACAGTAAAGCAGAGTTAGATTTGTGAACAGCAAAGTACAGATTAGTAGGGAATAGTAAGAGAAATACTTTAATACTGTGCATGGCAAAATTTTACCCAAAGTCTTTATTCTGAATTACAGGCTGAGTTTAAATCAAGCTGTTACTTCCAGCATAACCTTTAACAGTTTCATTTGCTACAGCAGAAATGAAAGAGATTGTGATTAAATGATATTAATAACATATTTTAAATACACTGGTAATGAACAGTACATTAAGAGAACATTAATTTATTGGGCTACACCATGCTGAATAACTACATGAATATGACCCACCACAATGGTTGAGTTTCATACATAATATGTCAATTTGCATTCTCAATCTTCATATGTGTAATTTATTAGACCAGCAGCTAATCAAGCAATCAGTAAGCGGGTGCTCTCTCTGATTAGTCTGAGTGATTTAAATGCTACAGACAACTGGAGAAACACTGAAGTTAAATCCAAAGCCAATCATGTTCCTATTTAAATCCTCTCCATTCACAAATTCAGCTATTTTAATCAAGTACATCTGCAGTTTAGGATGAAACTCAAGTTTTTTAGCAGGGTACAGAAGTCCACAGTTTAAGAAATGAGCTTAATTACCAGAAGTGGGAGAGCGTCACTGTTGGAAGTCTCAAGTAAGTCTCAAGTCGTTAAACCTAAGTCTCAAGTAAAGACGTGCAAGTCCAAGTCGAGTCTCAAGTAAAGACAAAACAAGTCAAGTCTGAAGTCATAGGCTAAACATTTTCAAGTCCTTCCAGGTCATAAGCAGTCAGCCTCAGTTTTTAGCCACGGCGAGTTTATGAGCGATACCGTTGTTGCATATAATGGATGCTAAGCTAAAGTTACCCAAAAGGATCTCACAACAGGTACCAGACCAATCTACTTTTCTTTGTGCAGCTTCAGGTGCCGAACAAAATTTGACGTCGTCGCCTCTCCGTCTGTTATTCTCATGCTGCAGGTTTTGCAAACGGCAGTTCGCTTTTTGTTTATGACATCGTAGTTTGTGAATGCAAATGAAATTATCCTCGGTAGCATGGTTCCACATCTCTGGGTTGTTCCTGCGCTCCTGCAGTCTTGCGCTCAGGGAAGTAACTGTGTTATCCACACCCTCTTTGTTTATTCTTCCAAACTGTGATTGGATGTTAATAGATGCATTCAATGGGGCAGATCCTGAGGGAAAAAATACTGTCTTGCTGGAAATGACAAAAAACAGTCACTTAGTCGAATACTTGAATGGGAGCACATTTTATTCAATAGTCTTACTGGAAATTTCAAGTATTTTCAAGTCATCAGATCGAAGTCAGAGTCAAGTTCCGAGTCACTGATGTCAAAGTCCAAGTTGAGTTGCAAGTCTTTGATGATATTGTCAAGTCGAGTCCAAAGTCATAAAAATTGTGAATTGAGTCTGATTCGAGTCTAAGGCCGCGTTTACATGGCACTGAAAACGGTCAGATCCGATAAGTTGTCATCGCGTTTTGGCCTTGCGTCTACATGGAAACTCGTTGAAAACTAATACTTTTGAAAACAGGCTCCAGAGTGGAAAGATTTGAATCTGCTCTCCATTCAGCTCTGTGTAAACCCGTATCAGGGCGTTTCAGGGTGAAACACTGATGCCCCCGCATGCGCAGTAATCTTTCAGATGAAGGCTGCACGCGCATACCAGGAACAATAACAGCTTGGCCGTCCGCCGAGTAACGTGTGAGCCTCTTACTGTGTTGGTTCGTTATCCAGACAAAACTATCCAGACAGATTTGTTGTCTGAACTGATTTGTCGTCCAGAAAAGAAACTCCTGCGTCTCTGTGCGTCTATTCACCATTGTCGTTTGTGAAAGTTTTTCTTCTTCGCACATGTATTGTAGCAGAGCTGCCTCTCTGCAGACCTACACCGCCGTCTACTGAACCGGCATGCATACTACAGTGGACTCGTCTCCGAGCGTAGTCGTCTGAACGCAGGAGAATTCTAAAACGCAAAGGACAAATCCTTGCGTCTTGAAGTCAGGAGTTCCCATGTAAACGTAGTCTAAGCCACATGACTTGAGTCCACACCTCTGTTAATTACCATGTGCCACTGGAGCCTTTTGTCATGTAGAAACTACTCAAAAAACAGAACAGAGTTATCTCTCTGGCAAAGGCAGCAGCATCTGCCCAATGCTGACAGTGCTGACTTTGGGAAGCTAAAATAAAAAAATAATACTCCTGGAAAGAAAAAGATTCAAATCCAAGGCTTGACCCATGTGAGACAAGAATCAAGTCTAGCCACAGAATGATAACCCTGCTTCAACAGTGTCCAACTAAGCTGCAGGGCCATCAGTGTTTAGAGCTTTGTTCTTTTATCAGGTTATGTAACACAAGTTTGATCAAGATTAACCCAGACTAGATGCATGCTTTACTCCATAGTACTGCTCTAACAGCAATTTGATTGACCTTGCCAAAGCAGTTGACAAATTTACCGACATAATCCGATCAAGATTTAAAGTTACAGCATTGTGACTGGTCAGAATATAAGTCACATCATGTTAGTTCATGGCTAACCCAATCTTTTGCCTTCAGAGCTGTCATGGCTTTTAGTGGCACAGATTTAACAAGATGCAGGGACCATTCCTCGGAGGTTTGGTTATGGTTAAATTGATATGATAGCATTACTCAGTTGCTGCAGATTTGTCAGCTGTACATCAATAAGGCAAATTTCCTGTTTCATCACATCCGAAATATTTTTTATTATTTATTTATTTATTCATTTAAACTTTAAAAAAAGGAAACACAAGGAAATTAAGAAATAACAAACAAAAACCAAATCCAAACAGGTAATCTGTAAACCAAACTGTACTGTTACTGTACATCAACAAATTAAGCATGTTGGTACAAACAGATGCACAGCAACCAGTTTGACAAGGAACAGAAAGAAGCAAAGAGCTTTTCTATTCCTGCCCTACCTTACAAAACAGATACAATACTGAATTATAACTCAATACCCGCTGTCATTATTCATGGAAACAATGTAAATTCGTGGGTAAAAGTAACCTCCTTCTTCATATTAATCACCATGACAACAAACAAAAACATTCTTATAATAAATAAGCACTTCAGAGAAATCAGTATAAACATTATCATACAAATCCACATATTATATATACAGTGTTTATGTAATCAAACCATTTTAATGTCAACAGTGTTAATAAGCATCCATCTCATAATACTATATACACAGAAAAATTCCCCGTAGTATATCTGTTCTAAACTACATTATAAGTTACTTACTATAATTACTTACATATGTTAATAGCAATCAGTGTTTTGATCCAAGGCCATGTTATTACTAAATTATTAGTACTTTTCTGTAGTGTAATTTAAGATATGCTCTACTGGATTGAGATGTAGTAACAGTGGAAGAAACTTGAGGAAAATAAACTCATCGTCATGTTCGAGACTCTAGTTTGAGAGAATTTGAGATTTGCATCATCCTGCTGGAAGTAGACATCAGAAGATGGGCACACTGTAGTCTTAAAGGGATGGACATGGTGAGCAACAACACTCAGGTGGGCTGAGATGTTAAATGCTCAATTGGCACAAGGGGTTAAAGTGTTCCAGGAAAATATGAAGAGCTCTTTTCCAAAACGCTATAAATCCATTTTCATTTATTAAGTATTTACATTATTTACCCAGACCCACCATTGGGTTGGCTGGGGAACTGAACTCGGAAATACAGTTTAAACAGGGATATATAGCTTTCTGGCATTAAATACTGATGGGGCAGGTAGTACAATTGGTATAAAAAAGAATAGCACTGAGTAATATATATATTGTTTTAATTTTGGCTTTATAGCATTTTGGAAAAGAACTCTTCATATATTCCACACCATCACAGCAAAAACCATGAATACAGGGAAGGATGACTCCATGCTTTCATGTTGTTTGCACCAAACTCTGACCCCACCATCTAAATGTGGCAGCAGAAATCTGGACTCATCGAGCCAGGCAACATTTTGCCAGTCTTCTCTTGTCCAACTCTTCAGATCAGCAGTTTTGAAACCCTCCAGTCTGTCTGGCATCAACAACTAAAAATCATTCAAACTTTCTTTGGCATTCTTAGTTTGAACAGAAGCAGGCCATCTTCACACATGTCACGTCTCAAAGTTTTCTCACGCCACTTGCAGAACAAACAAAGAAGACCACTTTTTGACAGCTTTTTAATGTGTTTAATGCATCCGTATAGCTAGGATTTTAACTGTTGACTCTTGGGTTGCAGTTTTGTTGAAATACAAAAAAAAAAATCTGAGCAGAGTCCCGAAGGAACTGGTTGGAGCTGAGCAGTGCGACAGAATGTGCAGCTAATATCAAGAAATCCTTGACTTTAAAATGTATGTAGCACGAAACAAGATTATTTTAGTCCCTCATGCACAAGTCCTCCGCCCTGTCAAATTTCTGCAACAAAACTCCATGATATTTACACCTTGAGATATTCACATTAATTCTATGAGGGTGTGATATCTCTGTCAATTCAAGATGCTATATGGCTTGGATAAGTGCGACACGACGCGTGCGCCCACAAACACACAAATGCAGACACTCTCGGAGCTCCTGCCTCCCACTATGTCCGCCTGCCTCCCTCTGTCCAGTTTCATGCCTTTGAAACTAACTCTGAGGATGGAACAAATGGGGGGTTAATGCATTGTGTCTGCAGGGTCTTCCAAATGATACATAACATCCCCTGGGAATTAATGTTGACCCCGAGTCCTGGTGTTAAAGTGGAGTGTAAGACGTAAAATACAGTCACTTGAGAGCTCACTTGAAGGTGACTGCTCAAGCACTCAAAGCCACACATCAATTGTAAAACTACCTAGTATTATGATCAAAACACCATGTTTATTGCCCTAATCAAAAAGAATATTGTTCGGTATAGGTTGGATCAAGAGTCTTGAGTCCCTTCTGGTGGAAGATCTTCTTTTTTATGCTGTCAGAGTTAATTTGAGGCAGCATTTTAAATATTGTGACAATTGTGGACTGTTTTCAGAAGTCCTCTGCAGTAACCAAATGTCATTCACACTTGGTTCAATGTTTCATACTCTCTATGGCAGTGGTTGTCAAAGGGTGAGGTCGGTCGGCCTCCCCTGGGACGTGCCAGTGGACCTCAGGGGGAGGTGCGGCTTGAGAATACAAATCAGACAGGAATTAATCTACGGCTAACTTCTGCACAATGTGGGGAAAAATAAAAACAACAACAACAGTCATTTCACGAGTAAGGACCACACCATCAACAGGATGAATTTGACAATTTTTTACTGTGTACAGTGGATAACAAGCAACATAGCAGGTACATGAAGCAGATAATGGTTTGGGGAAACTTCATGGGGTATCTGCCGTAGCTCCCGACATGATGAACCCCCTTTATAGGCCCTGAGGAAAGGAGGAAGGAAGAAATTTTAAGAAAGGGGAGGGAGGGAGGGGTGCGTCAAGTGTGCGAAAGAAAAGAGGGAAATTGTCGGTTAGAATTTATAGGAACACAGCAAGAGACGAGGTTGAGGTGTGGTCCTGCTCCCGAAATTCTGCTTAAAGGTGTAGTCAGCGATGTGGGAGAAAAAGAGTGGAGAGGTTGTTTATAAACAAAATTAGACCTGTCTCTCCCTTCATACCTCACCCCTGGCTCCATCCCCGAAAGCTGATGGATGTGCATTGTCATGGAAACGGACATAAAAAACTGCGTAGCTGACCAACGTAGCTAAGGTAACCCCGACTCGTCAGACAACTCGACTGACAATATTGTTAACATCATGACAACAGTACATTCTGGCAGATTAGACAATAAGATGAATGCCCGACGGCTGTTACTGTTATGTGAAGCACCACAAAGCTAATGTTACTTACCTATCCAGCAGTAAGACAGCGACATCTGCGTCCGTTTTCTGGTCTTTCAATTGGCGGAGTTCCCTCCACCGTCGGAAAGCAACACCAATGTTGACCCGGGTCTTTGCTCTTTCATGGTCATAGCCCTTCTTTTTCACTTTTCACTCCTCTGACCTTTTTCTTTCGGGCTGCTTTTCAGCCATTGCTACTGCACCTATTGTATCTCTCTCTTACGCTAACTGCACACGCTACGCAACCTGCGACTCCCTCTCCCCCCTCTGTCTGATCTGCACATGAGTATGATCGCCCCCTGGATGTGGGGGGGTGTACCCTGTTTTGGTAACTTGGCCCGAGCCACAGTATCTACCTGCTGAAATTCAGAGCCAAGGCTTTGTATTGAAACCGGACTTTTTTTTCAACATGCTGTCAGTGGTGACATCTTGTGGATGGGGAGGAGAAAATACTGATTAGATTAGAAGATTAGAAGATCGCTGACTACACAATTTTGTGAACTACAGTGAAAGGAGACTGAATTTAGAATAAGCAGACCAAAGATGAAGTACAACCATGAATGTTTCCAGCAACCATATGTGACTTTTTTCACCTTAACTTAAAAGTTTCAAAGTCAGTCTAACGGAGGGATGACTTTAAACAGAGAGCATGGTGTCTATACCACTCCCTCAGAGTCCCTGCTGTTGCCTGCATACAGCTGTATGGCATGATGTATGGGGTCATCTCACCAGAGTGCTTTTTGGAACAAGAGTGGTTTGTCTGACTTTGTCTCTTCCACAGTAGCTGAGATAAAATGGGTGAAAGATGAAACGAAAGAAAAGTGACAGATGAGGCTGGGAAAGAAAAAGAGAGAACAAACACACAAGAGCCCATGGCAGAGTGTTACTAGAAATGAGCAGAATGGGGAGTTTGTTCATAATTATGATACAGAGGCAGTTAGCTGCTAGCTAAATTGTTGACAACCAATCATCAGGAAGAAGCTCCATCAGAGCTTGTGCAATCAGGAACATAATGATCCAGACTGGAGGCAGGCATATCTTAGTTAATACAGCTGATTTTCCGTGGCACAAATACTCAAGGACAAGGTTCAGCATCTCAAGTCAGTTGAGCCCTTTATGTGTGGAGCTTGCATTTCATGGGTTTTCTCTGGGTACTCCGATTTCTTCCCACAGGTCAACAGTATCTTGCTTGCTCAAATGGCTCTAAATAAGGTGTGCGTGTATGTGCATGAATACTACATGTCTGCTTGTGACCAGACTAAGTTGCTTCTCGCTGGGATAGACTCCAACCACCTACAACCCTAAAATTGACATGTTGTATAGATGATGGATGGAAATAGGACAAAGCAGTATCTAACTGATATTGTGGCACCAAGTTATTACAAAAACTAGGCTTAAATTGCCATGCAAACATACAATTTATGTTTAAAAATGAAGTGCTTTAAATAACTTTTCTGAACCCTATTTTCTGGTTTGGGAGGAGGAGGGCAGAACAAACTTTGAAAAAACCCAAGGTCTATTACCAATTCCCAAAGGGGGGTCTGCAGCTAAAGTTATGTCAAGGGGCTGTGGCAAAGCAACCTGAACAAATAAGGAAACAAGGAAACTGTAACTCTAAATCCAAAAAGCACAAAATGAAGGCTGTTGGATTATCATCATTTAGGTTAAAACAGTGAAAACAGTATTTTTTTTGTAATTACTCAGAAACTCCTCATAGCATCTTTAATATCTTCCACTTTCAAATGTGCCTTTCTAAACTGTTTGCACAGAATGTTTGAGGTAAATTCCCAATTTATTTAAATTCATTGGCGAAGAGCATGACTGAAAGTCATTCTATTGTTTTTCATTGTTAACACCTTGTCTTCCAAACTAAGACAAACATTTGCAACAAATTATTTGTTAGAAAAATGTGTTCCTTTCTCATCATTTACCAAGATTTCAGGCTTAATTTTTCGGATTACCCAATCAGGAAGCAGATATGTTGGTCAACCAGCTGGTTGGCTTGCCTGTTAAGGGTTATCTTGGGCATAAATGGATTTCTATCATTTCTACAACATTTTTTAATATATGAAAACATCACACAGAGCAAAACTTAGAAATTTGGCAGTTTACACAGATTTCTGAGGAACCACATATGTTTTTTTTTATTTATCATCAAATGTATTGCTTCAGCTAAATTATGATTGTTAAAGAATCTGGAAATAAGTGAAAAGTTTTTGTTCTTACTCTTACGCTTGCTGTTACCAGCACCAGTCAATGGATACATATTGTTGTTACAAACACTGAAGTGAATAAGGAAAAACAGACAAAGATGGGCTTTTAAAATTTTAAATACAGTGGTTATTGCAGCAAAAAGTCAACCACATGTTTACAATCCTAGTCAAAGGGTTAAAGTGTATAGTGATTGTTGAAGATACTACCATATGCTTGGATAGACTTTGGTAACCACTGGTCTACAGGTTATGGTGCGGCAGGTAGTGTGGATGCGTCAAAGCAAAAAAGGTCGCTACTTTCTGTGTTGAGTTTGCATGCTCTCCCCATGCATTCATGGTTACTGTCCTGGTACTTCAGCTTCCTCTAACAGACAAAAAAGCCATGTTCTTAAGGTCCCTGTGACCTCAAAAAGAATAAACAGTACAGATGATAGATGGATGAATGGTCTTTAGTAATTTTCAGTGTTTCTACTACAGCAGTCATGTTCTTGTCATGGCAGCTGCAGCTTTTAGACACATCCTAGCACAACCATGACTTATTAGAACTTACCTGACTTTGAAAACTTGAAATATCTGATATAAGGCAACAAACTGCAACATATGATAAGTCACTCTTGAATTGATTCAAACATTCCAGTGCATAAATCCTACACATTGTGCCTTTGATATGCAGCACCTAAGTTAGCTGCATTTGGCACCTGAAAGCATATTTTTTGGATGAATTTTCAAAGAAAAATTAAGACACTAGATGTTCCAAATCTGTCATTGCTGTTTAATCAATTTGTGTTTGTTGCTATGCTCCATGATAAATATTATGTAGACTCATAAACAAATTCACATCATGACAGGCTGGCTTATTTTGGGATGTTAAAAACAAGCCCAGAAAACGCTCGGAGAGCCAAGCTCAGGCGGTGGTATGTGCAGTCCTGTGCCTGCTGCGTTAGTCATACATCTGGCACCAGAACACAGCTTGACTGCAATTTTCTACAAAACAAAAGCAATGTTCTGAATCTCTCCTCTGACAAGGCAACATTTCTGCAGCAATCAGCGTCACTGTGTTTTCTCCCTCTACATAACCTTAATCCAAATCTCATCATCTCACAAACAATCTGTCCTCTTCAATACCACTGAAGGGTGTCAACAGCGGTTTGTTGATTGCTGAGAGGGAGGGGGCTTCCACACTGTTCCGCATTTCAGCCGTTTAATAATTGAGAGGCTGGCATAGCCTTGTTTGGCGTGATGAAAGGAAAATCTTGCTGGCCGACACAGCTGGCCATGCCTTCTATTATGGGCCGATGCAGTGCCAGCCAGTCCCTGTGGATTACGATGTGGAAGAACAAAAGGTAACGCACCATATTTACCCTGCTGTGTTGGGGATACAGAGAGGGATTGTCATGACAGGCACTGAGTTGTGTCAAAGCCCACCAGGAAAAAAAGTTTCTTTTCACTCAAGTCCCAGATTTTTTTAGACTACCAATGTCATAACATTTAAGCCTCTCTAAAGGGTTTATTATTCACATTATTTAAATTGTTCTGCTTGAATTGCAGTACTGATGTTTGGGTATAACTTGTTTTTATTTTTTTATTTTATTAATTTTGTAATTTTACATTATGTAATTGTGGACATAATGTATTATTATCAAGCCTTTATAATGTTTTATACCTACATACTCTATGCAGGTATAAAACATTAAAAAGCCTATAGCCTTCTGAAGCCTACATTATAAAGCCTTTATAAAACATTATAGAGGCTTGATTATAATACATTATGTCCACACTTGTAATACTTTATAAACCTTGGTACAAGTTCTTATACATGGTTATACACCATTATAATGACACTTATGAAGCATTATACATGCATTATAACGTCTTATGCATGTGCTTCTAATGCATTATAAACTACACCTTTAAGTAAAGTGTTACCAGTGATGTTGGAGGCTTTTTGAGCAAATATTTCTTTATTAAATTTCAGTCAGCGATACATTTGATGAGCTTCATCAGATCTTGATATTAAAAATCATTCATGCATTCTCTTGTTGGTTTCTACATCTGTTTCTATGACTACCCACATACAGCTTGTGAAGCAATGACAACGGGACCTTGGAGTCTTGCTTGCAGCAGAATCATAGTGAGGAGAAAACTGAAAGTGTGTGTGAGCATGGAACTTTGCAAAACTTAAAGAAACTTTGTGCTGCATAAAGCTTGCAGTCAAAGTTTGGTTATCGAGTTCCATTCAAAAAGTTAGAAATCAGAGGTGTTTTGCAAGGTTAGAATCAAAGTCATGATGATAGTAAGAGTATTACAGACATAAAATGATCAAAAATAAGACAATAAAATATTAAACAAAATATAAAGATCAAAAAGAGTGTTATCAAACCACTGCCCTATTAAAACATGTGAGGTAAAAAAAAAAAAAAAAGCTGAACTTATGATAAGGAAGTATAGAACCCCCTCCCCACTCCGCACAGTTTTTCAAAATCTGATTTTAGTGACGGTACTTGTGGCCTACCATTGAACATGACAACAATAAAGTAGGGGTGTTTAATCTTTAAAGGGATTACCCACAATTCTTAAAGTGCGGTTGTATAAGATACAAGACATTGGCCTGAACATGAGCCATAGTGATAGATGGCACCTCTGTGTCTGTGTAGAAACAGTCAACATAAAAAGCTAGTGCGATATGTTGCTGCAGATGGTGCATTGGGCTCACAAGCCACATAAAGATGAAAACACTCAGTTCAGAATATCATAAAGACTCACTTTTCCAGTCGGAAAGTGATTTGTTTAGGTACTATTTCACCAGCACAGCCCATGTGTCCACCCGCCAGCAGCATCAACCTGCTTGCTGCTTAAGAGTCCACAACTGCTACCAATCTGCATAAATACGTGTTTTCATTAATTAGATTTCCTTACCCAAAATTCTCTAAATTAAGCAGAGTCTTTGGCACCCTCTGCAGCGATGTACCACCTTTGTCTCTATATTGACTATTTCTGTACAGATGCAGAACTGAAGTCTGTCACTTTTGCTACTGTTCAAAAATTCAGAACAATCCCATTAAAGTTACATACAGTGAGCTCTTGGGCTGACATGACTGGAAACACCTGATCTAGACAGTCAGAGTGACACTGCCCCAAATTGCTGTGTTGTTCACTTTTTTAATAATGTTCAATTAAAATGAGGCTCTAAATGTGATAAGATAAAGCAAATTGCAATTCATCTGTTTCCAAGGACTATTTTAAAATGAGTGACTCATATTACAGGTTTAGGCATTTCCTCGGCCCTTTGACTATGTAACTGCACTCATTGTATAAAGGACAGGCTTTAACACAAGCCAGGCTTTTACTATTTAAAAATGACATTTTGCAGAGATGGGATGCACTTTACAACAGTCATTTAAAGAAACATGGGCTTTTACTTAGGTTTTATGGTACATTTTCTTTAATGAAAAGATAGAGAATGGGGAATGACTTAACATCATTTCCTTGCAAAAAAAAAAAAGGTTATTGCATTTGGTTGGGCTGTGCAAGTCTTTTACATTAAAAACAGAAGAGAGCAGTGTATTTAAATCACCAGAGAACAACTGGCATACTTAACAAGCCTTCCCACGTGGGGGTGGGAAATTAAAATGTAAAGGAACAAAGATTCTTGTCTTCTGAGATTTTTTAGAATGAATTTAAAGAGTCCAAAAGAGGCTGAGTTAATCTTCAAAGAAGACAGTGTTTGTGCACATTTTGGATTTGAGAACTCGATAAGTAGCTTTCCCAGATGAAAGTACATCATCACCCAGAGACTTAACATTAGGGAGATGATCACTGACAAACAGACACAAGAGAGAAGGCTGACTTCAGCCAGCTCCGATTGGGCCAAAAACATAAATCGGTTCTCCTGACTCACGCCTGTTTCAATTTGACAGACGTGCTATGGCACAGAGTTGGGGTAATGATGGATTTTCCTGGTAAAAGCCTTGAAGCAGGAGAGAATATTCAGCTGGGATAGAAAAACCCTTTTCTCCCTCTTCTAAAGCCTGAGCATAACCTTGTGTTTCACTGTAGATACTCAGCGTCTCATTCAAGACGAATAATTAGAAACACCTTTATGTAGTACCTGTATGCATGCAAAGACTCTGACATGCTTCAGAAACGTTGCAGTACACTGCCTACTCCCAAATAACTTTCTCTTATTTCTTTTGAGGCCATGGAGTGACTTTCTTCAAGAGAAATTCCTGAAATGACTGCTTTTTCATACTTATTTTAAGTGGAAAAAAACAGGCTATTTTTTTCCTCCAAGGACATTTAACAAATTTCTTTTTGTTTAATCCGATTTCAAAACAAGGGTAAACCACTTTAGTACATAGTTCATGAAATGATGTATAACTCTAAATATCATTAATGCATAGTTTATCTGTGCTAAAGAAATGTCCCTGTTTCCAGTGAAACTGTGTTAAGTGTTAAGGAATGAAAACCGAGGTAATGAGGATAACCTTTCATTTAGCTGCTTTGACCTCAGAGCAGAGCAGTGCGGGCAAGCCATCTGGTCATTTGCTTATTCAGTCCAAACATTGCTGCAGCGGTGTAAATGCATAATTTCAGGTTTTCAATCAGTGCAATCAGTGAAGAGGTTGTATTAGGCCAGGGGCTTTTTTAGCCTGTGACCCCAAAAATAACTGAACCATAATCTAGGGACCTCTGCTGTCCTTGGAGATGGTTAATATACAGAAAAACACATACATTAAAAGACCTTTATAAAGCTGATGAAAGAAGATGCACTATTACCATTTTTATGCTTATTAAGTGTAAGAATCAAAAGATTACATGTTGTATTCCAAGACAGACTGTAAATACTATTTTAATAGTATTGTAATATTTCTTCCATTTGCAAGATAATTTAACTTTTTGTTTAGTGTGCTTTTTTGGACGTCTTCACATGTTTGAACTTTCTCGAGGGGATCTTGGGACAATCTGCAGTTCCTCTACATTCAAAAAACAACTGCCAAAAACAAGATGGAGGAGAACTCTGTACAGGAGTCTTATCTAAAGGCAGCACAGTGAATTAAAAAAGAAACTTGGTTGACTGTCAATCCACCACTCGCAAGAACAGTTGCTGGACTTCTCCAGATTTTTGTCCAAGCAAAATCTGTCTAATTGCAATACGGTGCAATTATTGACTTCAAAAATGACAACCACAAAAGAAAAAAAAAAAATAATTGTGGGTTCAATTTAGGCAAGACTTTTGACTAACTATTCTATTCACATGAGAAGAAACACAATTTGTCTAATGAACTATCTACATCCATGCAGTCATCCATCCATTATATGTCTTGCTTATCCATTTTTGGGCTTTGAAAAGCTAGAGCACATCCCAGCTGATCACAAGGCCGCAAAAAGAGACACACAACCATTTGCACACTCACCAGCATTTAAAGGCAATGTTGAGTCCCTTACTAACCTAGCAAGCATGGTTTCTAGTATGTTGAGGAAGGGGAGAGGCCTTCAGAAAACACACATATGCACATGCAAACTCCACACAGAAAGACTGACAGGGATTCAGACCAGCAACCTTATTGCTGTGATGCACTCAACTGACCTTCTGAACCACCATTCTGCCCCTAAAATATGTACATTCTAATTAAAAAATAACAATGATCATCCATTTAATAATAGTTAAGTTAACCGTTTCATTCAGGGGCAGATAAGATTGCAGCCTCAGGAACAGGAACGACTGTCCACAAAAGTGACACACAACAGAATCTTCCTGCTCCTCCAACACAATATTCTCCCTCATAACTTATCTCTAACTTCATTTTTCTTGTTATTTTTTCTGCATTTGTCAAATAAAACAGGATGTGTGATGCAAACCGAATAGGGGGTCTGCCAATGGGTTTGTTCATTGGTCAGATGTGGGGTTGCTGGACAAAAAAACCCTTAAAGGAATACTCCGACGATTTTGGACCCACGCCCTTTCTCTATCATTGAAAAAGTGAGACAAGCTCAAAAATACCTTTTTTTGTGTCTCTGCGTCCAGTGGCTGGCTCCCAGCTGTTAGCTTCGTAGGTAGCTTAGCTCAATGGCTGGAGGCCAATAGGAGTCAGAGCCGGACTGACGAAAGTGGACAAAATACTCCTTACAGTGGTCCAGGGGATGGGGTATTAGCACGTGAAGTAAATCTGAATGGTTATAAAACATTTTAAAAGACGTGTTTTCTTTTCAACCCGTTAAAATAACCTTTTAATACACACAGACCTGCGCATGAGCAGTGCTCCGCGGAAGGATATACCGGCCCGGTGAGTTTTGTAAACAAGTGACTTTTTTGGTGAAAGGAAAAACATCATGCCTGTGTCAGTAAACTCTTGTTCAACTTCCTCATCCATCGTGGCTCTTGCAGCTGTTGCGAGGCTACATAAACATGGTTACGTCCGAGGGTCGCCTTCTTCCGGCTGCTACTGCTGTTCCGCTGAGCACTGCGCATGCGCAGGTCTGTGTGTATCAAAACATTATTTTAACGAGTTGAAAAGAAAACACGTCTTTTAAAATGTTTTATAACCATTCAGATTTACTTCACGTGCTAATACCCCATCCCCTGGACCACTGTAAGGAGTATTTTGTCCACTTTCGTCAGTCCGGCTCTGACTCCTATTGACCTGCAGCCATTGAGCTAAGCTACCTATGAAGCTAACAGCTGGGAGCCAGCCACTGGACGCAGAGACACAAAAAAAGGTATTTTTGAGCTTGTCTCACTTTGTCAATGATAGGGAAAGGGCGTGGGTCCAAAATCGTCAGAGTATTCCTTTAACAATGAGTATGCTTACCTCACAAAATAAATAAGTAAATCAACAAAAAAAAAAAAATGAGTGCAAATACTTCTCAGGAAGAAAATGTCTGGTGTAAAAACACCAGACACATTTTTCTGTCTGGTGCAAAGGCCTAAGCGCTGTAAATATTTGGCTTTATCATCAAGCTTAGTGACATTAATAAAAGCATTTTGTGGATGCACGTGGCTAAGGTTGAGAGTGCTGCTGAGATTAGACACTAGCAAATTTTGTAACTGTTATTACAGCATTTCAATATTTTAGCCTTTCCTTATACAACCTGCTGTATTTTGTCTTGATTATTTTATAAAGGCCAAGTTTGAAAAGATTAGATATGAAATAGTGGTTTGATTGGGAGTTACTTTCATTTGTCTAAAACTGAAAAAAGGCCAGCAGTAACATATTTTATCTAAATTTGCAAAGAGATGTCAGGAGTAGAGAATTACGTCTTACAACGAGGATAAAGGATAATTAGCTGAAAAGATTGAGGCTTGGCAACGGGTCAGTTAGTTCATTCAGATATAATTTTAAATGAAAAAAAGATCAGAATTTTATTATATCAAAAGGCTAAAATTGTCAAGAGGCTGTAATGGCCTGTAAAACTCATCATGCTCACATGTATCTTTACTGAAACACTACTTAAATTAGAACATTTAATTACCACCTTTTCTTCAATTTAGAGATGCTCTAGAAGTACTGAAGCAGGAAATTCACAATAAAACACCTGATACAGTGAAGGCATCCCAAGTTTTTTTTTTTTAAATAAATCCTATAAGTGATCATCACATCTAACATCTACAGAGCCATCCACCATCTACACCCCTAATCCCTTTCAGGGTCATGTGTCTGGGGTCTATTCCAGCTGACATTGGGCAAGAGGCAGGGTATATCTTGTAGTGATCGCCAGCCAATCACAGGGCCAACAGCAAGAGAATAGAATAAAACAAACCTTTATTCGTCCCACACGGGGAAATTTACAGTGTTACAGCAGCAAAGTGGACAGCATTAATATAATAAAAAATAGACTTAAGTATAAAAAAAAAAAAAAAATAGCAGCATGTACATTATTCAACCTATATAAGGCATAAAATATACAATATACAAAGGGCTTGGATACACAACTAAATGCAGATCTTATAAAGATTGTATACACATTTACTGAGTAACTGCACATGGGATTTAGTGAGTTTACATGGGTGTACTTCCACACTGTAATTGCACACTGTTAGAGGATTGCACATTGTTATTTTACATTGTAGACAGCTGCACAGTGATTGCACATTATGATTGGTTTAGAAGAAGTCCCATCTATAAGTTAATGGTTGTTTGTGCAAGGACAATAAATGACGCATAAGCCTATTTTCCCGTTTGTGGCTGCAAGGATGTAGCCTTGCAGAGTAGACAGACCTGCCTGATTCTGAAATCCTGCAGGTCCATCTTGCCAGCCTCCGCTGTCCAACGAATTCACTCGGCTGAATTCTTAACGACCCATTCAGGGAAGAGAGGCGGGAGCAGCAGAATGTGGACATGACGACAACCGTAAGTTGAGAACCGTAAGTTGAGAACAGACATACCGATTAGCCTATTGTCCTCATGGCTACCTAGTGAAACTTGGCGAAATCTGCCCTCCTCAGAATTTTACTTGTAGGGATTGTCTTTGACGAGGTTCATGTCACATATAAGTGTTCAATGAATCATCTGTGTGGTACATTTTAGTGTAAGACTATAGTATAAGGCTGTTAGCTGTTAAGTTAGCGGCTAACAGTCATTAACTGTGATTAGCTGTTAACGGCTAAGTTAGCCACTATGGCTAACGTCCATGAACTGCTGTTAGCCATTAGCCGCTATGTATGCTATATTTTCGGAGGCAACCCTGCTTGATGTGGATTGGTCTATGATGAATGTGATTAGCCAAACGATTGTCCAATCACAAGCTTGTGTTGTTTTGAACGTTCTGCCACTGAAAACAAATTCGAAGGGCTCCTACCCAGATGGACTAGTGAAATATTTCTGTGGCAGATATATGGAGCTGTCTATCTGGCTTGGCAGATTAGCAAGGATGGTCTATTTAGTGCATTTATTGACCAACACTTCAAACATTCAATAATTAATCATTACAGTAGTCAAGTTCTCTTTTGTACTTGTTTTTATAAACATGGTTGTTGTTTCTTTGGCACCTGGCAGCACTGCGTCATTCACCTTGAATGTGAATTTGTGTGTTTGTGTGGGAGTGCATGTGTCTTGATTGGTAGCTGTCATTTAAGAGTCCAAAGTACCAAAGCATGTTTGCTTCCCTTGGGGAATAACACCAAATCATTCAAGCTTCTAAACACCCAATAGCATGAACCTAAATTTGTGCTTCTGCTTTTAGCCATTCACAAAATACTTTAATGGAAGGAAAGTCTCTTGTTGACATCAAATATATAAAGGCTTTTCACATTTGCCTCTGCAGCAGAGTACCAGGTGTACCATCATATTTGGGCATGATCTTTTGAAAGGTTTGTCAGCCAGCGCTGGCCTGGATGGTTTGTCAGTCATTGTGCAATGAAAATACACACACAACCGGAATTCTACGAAACTGGAACAAAAATAGCCATGAAATATAAAACTAACAAAGACTGAAGTGCATAAATGTGCACGTCAGAGAGCATGCAGTGACAGCAGCATAAAGCAGAGCAGTGCAGCTCCATCTGTCTGCTGCTAAAAGGCTCTCTTCTTCTGTGTCTGCTGGTACAGTCTGCTCTTCACAAAATCCTCTGCTGCTGTCCAGCGGAACTGAGCCGTTCCCGACAGCAACATCAAGAAAGAAACTCTGAAATCAACGTGATGTTTTTAGTCATCTCCCCTGTGAACTCGGCTCACAATTTTATTTTCCAAGTTTTTTGGAGTATGGTCAGTGGAGAGGCAGAAAGGGGAGATATCCTGGACCTTGCACAAGGAGGGTCCAAAACTATTTATCCAGGAAAGAGCTGATTATGGCAGATTTATTTTATCATGATTTTTATGTCACACAAATACGTATGAATGTGTAACCCGTGTGTGTGTCCTCTGCGTTGAGTTCTGGGTTAATATTGATAGACCACTCAGGAGACGGGATGTGGGTTCTTGCTCTTTACTTTTACTCGGCCACTCTCGTATCATGCTCCAAACAGCTGTATTCATAGACAAAAAAACTAAAATCCACGACTCAGTGCAGCGTTTCTCGTCTGCAGCACACGCTTCCCTGATAAAAAAAATATACACGTGCATTAAAACGGGAAACCTAGCTTTAATGCTGCTGCAGCTCGACAGCATTAGCTCTTATTTTCAGAACAAAATGTGTTATAACTTTGGCTAAAGACTTCATAAAGTTACAAAACTGATGCAGAACAAATCGAACAATATGTGAAACTTAACACAGCAGTTTAAAGGCGTCTAAATCGCAAATAACACATTTTAGAAACGTTTATCAGCAGAGCGTTGCTGAATATTACCTACCTCTGATCATGCCTCAGTCGGCTCTGATCAGAGCGCGCAGTGCGGCTGCATGTAATGCGCGCACACCGATGTCTGAGGCACTGAATCTCTACAGGTAGGAGAGGAACCATAACTAGAAAAAGCACAAAACAGGGCCAGAAATACATGTTTTGGTGAAATTCACAAGCTGCAACTTTATCATCTGCTACAAATGCGTATTGAAAACAATGTAAATCAAGACATGTTGGTTTTTTTCAGTGAATCTGTAAAGTTTCACAGATCTGCTAGTGAACATGGGATGAACTGTAGCGCTTGTGCCTCATAGCAAGATGGTTGCTAGTTCGACTCCCTTAACTATTCAAGGCTTGATCAAGTTTGCATGTTCTTGTGGATTTGGTGGTTCTCTCCAGGGACTCTGGTTTCCTCACACAAACTAAAACCACACTTTTTTGTGAATCGTTGACTGTAAATTAGCTCTACATTTCAGCCCTGTGGTTGCCTGTTGACTGGTGCAGGGTGCCCCCTATCTCTGTGCACCTAGAGCTGTATAGATAACAGATGGATGGATGCTAGTGAACATGGCACTTCTTAAACAGTATATAACACTGTAATGTGATACACTCTGTGATTGGGTGGTGATCAGTTAGTGTAACCTGCTTCTTATCTATTGACAACATACATAGACTCAAGCCTATAGGACCCTAAATGTTTCAAGCAGTATAGAGAATTGATTGGTCTGTTTACAGATCTATATTTGGAGCTGTAATCAGTAATATTTTTATGTAGAACATTTAAAGTTCTTTCGACCAGCTGCTCTCAACAGGGATGCTGTGGCACCTTGGCACCCTCTTGCTTTGACAGTGGTGCCCTTGAAACACAAACAACATTCAACCAGGTGTTACTATGATTATGCAGATCACTGGTGTATGAGGTAAGACAAAATTACCTCACGTGCCCTCTCTCCTGAGATCACAACTCTAATGTATGGGTTAGCAAATGAATAGGCTGACATCAATTTGCTTAATGGATATGCATGCCTTATATTTCTATCTGGCAGGTGTTTGTGAAGTGTTTGCAATAAATTTTAGCAGCTAATGTAAACTAGGGAGCATTTTCATCTGTGAAACTCAGAATATGAGCTATCAGGGGAGGCCTCAGAGTGAGGAAAGTTTGAATGATGCTTTTTGGTTTAAAAAGTCAAGTAAGGATGTTTGTGAAGTTGTCCAAGAAGGCAGTTATCATAATGCAAGGGCTATCTCAGGCCCAGCATTAGTGGTATTTACAGTTATGATTTGTGTATTACTACATCTGAAAACTAATGCTTGTGTGGCTAGATTGATGGTTTGGGAGATGTTAAATATTCTCTTAACATTTTTATTTGTATTGACAACAATTATACCCAGTTATTATATATCTTATTCATCATTTTTTTCACTTTTTTTCTAGAGTGCCTCAACAGAAAACAAGGTTGTGAAACACTGCCTTAGACTGCGGTGAGAATGCAAACTATCCAAAGGTTGGAAAGGGGCCTTGTTTAGTCACCACTGCAAATTCAATTTCAACATTAATTGAAAAAACAACTTCTCTGCTGTCAATAAGTCAGACTGTCTGAAGATGGCATGAGGTCATGATTTTATTACTATCACGACAGATGTGGGGCTTTTAGGGAAACACTTTGAGCTTGAGAGTCCCACAAGTTGATTCTGAAGATGTTTATGAATGTTTATAAATAAAAAAAAATCCAATCAGACACCCAGAGCAGCTTATGTGGCCTCAGTCTCATTCATTTAGTTATCAGATGAGTTTTTAATACAAATTTAACACATGCCATATGTTGTTTTTGGAGTAAAGAGACACTAAGCTGTCCTAAACTCATACGGGCTGTAAAGTGTCAGCTAGAAGCGAGAAACAGAAATAAGAAACATTTGGTTTTGGATTTGCTGTTGAGACTTTCCTCCTGTGTTTAAATCTATTTCCCATGGCACAGATGACAGCAGAAAGGGACAAAGCACAAGGTAAAGGTCTTTCAAATAAATAAATATACCTAATGAAGATCAACAACCCCTGCTGCCTTAATGATGTTCTAATCTCTTGCATTTGCTCACTTTACTCTGTCTAAATGTGATGCTGCGTCAGTCTATCTAAGAAATTGTGGGTATTCAGGGGTTGCACTAAATGTCTTATATATAAAAAGTGTAACATCAGTATAATAATGCTCAGTGAGGGGGATGTAATTGCAGTATTGAACCCAGACAGGGTGAGCAGGAACAGGAAAAGACAGAAGGGATCTTGTCATGTCCTGTGGAGGTTTATTCATGAAAACAGCCCACACACTTTCAGTAGCTCTATGTCTTGGCACTTTGGATGTTCTCATTGATTATCCTATTGATTGTTATGTCATTGAGGGCTCAAATTAGCTCCAGAGAGCTTTTTTGTCTTCTTATTAGGCTACTGTGGAAGGGCAGCAGCTAGGCAGTGCTCATCTTTTTTGCTGCTCATGCAGTGATAGAAACTAATCATACTTGGCATTGCATTAGGTTCATACATTGATTTTGATGTGCGTTAATTGTATGTTCCCAATCACTAATGTTCAAAAAAACATATCGTTTTCTCATACACAACACCTGATAGTGCTCCCTGAGATGCTCTGTTGGAGCTTTGCCCCTCTGCTCCATCCCCACATGAGCCAAGCTCTTAAGTCAAATTCACACTGAATGCGACTTGGGTGACCTAGGCATCCACTCTACATGCAAATTTAACAGCAGCGATGGGGCATAGCCAACCCTCCCACGATGCGACAGACACTATCTAACCAAATTGGTCATGTCACCGAGTCGCATCGCTCGGTCCTGAAAGTTGATAAATGTGGACTTTTTAGGTGAAGTCACATGTGGCAGTACTGCAACAGCCAATTAGCATTTTGTGGGTGTGTGACAACACATTATATTAAAGATGCTGTGAGGAGTTTCTAATTAAAAAAAAGTCTCACTTTTAGATATATGCCTGATGGAAATACACACTATAAGATGAGTTTTATAGCATCAAAATAGGTTATCTATAAATGCTATTCCTTAGCTTCGCTGTCGGGTCGGACAGGGCTGGACTGGCCTGGATACTCAACTTCAGGAACAGGTCAATTAAAACTAGAGCAAATTTATATTATTCGGACACGTCTTAGAGCACCAGGCTGTAAGTAGTGATATATAGCCGGCTACAAAACTACGATACTAAGTTTTCCAAAAATTGCTTGTTGTCACACATCAAAAACTACCACTACGTACCTCGGGTCACGTCTTTTGGTGCGTTCCAGTTGTAGTCAGAAGTAGGAATTTCCGATTTCCGAGTAGGAAACTGCAACTGGAACGTTCCCCGAAGTTGGAATTTCCTACTGGGAAACCTCGCCACCCACGAGTTGACAATCGAAGATGGATGCCCCCAGTGTGAACAGTTATTTAGCTCCTGTAATAATCCATTTATTTGCACTTCTGACTGGGGTGTGTCGCTCAAGATCAGCTGCGTACATAGTATTGTTCGACTTATATTTACAAAAATGCTGCCATAGTGATAATCACATTCTTTATACAACAACGCAGGGCATGCTAACAACAGCTAACAATAGCCTGGTAGATCGGCATGTTTTTTTTTCCGACTTCCTAAGTCAGAGATGATGTCACGACTAGTTCCGAGGTTACTGTAACGCAGCATTACGACAGTCGCCCGCGCGTGCTCATGGGTAGCAGAGTCTTTATGTCGCCTGAAACAGATTCTCCTCATAGCACCTTTAAATACAATACCAGTTATATGAAAGGGGAGATAATATCCAACCTTTTACCAGGAGTACACTTTTCTACTAGTGGCAAGTCCTTTATTCCCCTGTGGATAAGTTAATGACCTTCTTTATTTCAGGCAGAAATTCCTTAAATGCTTTCAAAATAGAAGCTTTCTTTTTTTAACCAAACAGGAAGTGAAGCTAACCATGACATATATAAATCAATATTTCAACACTTTATAATAAAAAAATGCAGCACAATTTGAAACTACATTAACATAGCTTTAACCTTTAGACCTTTGTCCTCTTTTCACCTTGTTATCCTTTAAAAAAACAGACGACTTTGCGCTGATTGATATGATTTACATCTGATCCTTCAGTGTCTCGACTAACAGCTGTATCCATGGAAACGGACAGCTTTACTTCGTGATGCAGTGGAATAACTTGTATCTGTAAAGCAATAAAGGACCCTTGCTGTGCATTATAAAGTTACATTTAAATATTATTAACTATGTAATGGATATTATAGTGTATTGTAAGTGAGTTGTAAAGCAAACAGGGATAGAAGCCTATTAAGCTTTTTTTTAAGGCTTTATAAAAAAACATGGAATTGAATCCTCAGTTATTCCTCAGTCCATAACAACTGTTCAATTTGCATATACTATAAAATGTTACTAGGTCACAAATATGTAGGTAAACTAAAGAGTTTTCACTCAAACAAGGTTACTGAGTCTAAATATATCTGTAACACCTTAGTGATTTCTTTTCTACTCACCACTGTCTGGATCGGAGGATGTTTTCTTTTCTAAGCAGAAGTCTCAAAACCCCTAGCATTTCCAAGGCCATTTTTTACAACGTGTTTACTTATGTGCCATCTCCTGTCTCATGGATTTCTCTATCCTATTGTATAATTTACCACCATTTAAACACTTTTCTCTGTTGCTTTTGCTTCCTTACTTCTTGATGTCACAAACAGACAGACATTAAATTTCCAACACTATTAGGATTAAATTTGATATCCAAGAAGAAGAACCATTTCAGTACACAGAGGACACTTTTATCTTATTGGCTCCCATGTGCACATACAGTATATGTGCAGAGTGACTGAGCAGTAACAGAGAGATAAAGAGGGACAGAGAGAGACAGAGCATGAGCTTATAAAGGATCCATTTTCTTTATCTATTATTTTCATTGTTTTTTTCAGACATATACACACAGGCCACACAAAGTAAACAAAAGAAAACAACCTAAGCATACACACTTAAACTAACACACACTCACCTACACATACACCCACAACAAGGGAAGAGTGATGCAGTTAAGATATTTGTAAATTGCAGTACCAACTACTATAGAGTTGAGTTCATGTTAAAGGTGCTATGAGCAGAATCTATGAAGAATCTATTAAGACTCTGCTACCCATGAGCACGCGCGGCGACTGTCGTAATGCTGCGTTCCAGTAACCTCGGAACTGGGAGTGACATCATCTCCGACTTATCGGCGTTCCAGTTGAAGTCAGAAAAAACATGCCATTGTTAGCTGTTGTTAGCACGCCCTGCATTGTTGTTCACAAATATCACATGAAGACTGTGATTATCACTATGGTGGCATTTTTGTAAATATAAGTCTAGCAATACTATGTATGCAGCTGATCTAGAGCAACACACCCCAGTCAGAAGTGCAAATAAATGGATTATTACAGGAGCTAAATAACTGTTCACACTGGGGGCATCCATCTTCGATTGTCAACTCGGGGGTGGCGAGGTTTCACCGAATTCCCAGTAGGAAATTCCGACTTCGGGGGACGTTCCAGTTACAGTTTCCTACTCAGAACTCGTAAATTCCTACTTCTGACTACAACTGGAACGCACCAAAAGACCCAAGCCAAAGCAGCTCAGACCTTCCTCAGAACTCTGCATTGCTTTACAACTTCTTTTTTCAACAACTTACAGAATGCAAAGCGATGAGGTAATGTACCTCTTTCTAGTTACGTAGTGGTAGTTTTTGATGTGTGACAACAAGCAATTTTTGGAAAACTTAGTATTGTAGTTTTGTAGCCGGCTATATATCGCTTCTTACAGCCCGCTGCTCTAAGACGTGTCCGAATAATATAAATTTGTTCTAGTTTTAATTGTCTTGTTCCCGAAGTTGAGTATCCAGGCCAGTCCAGCCCTGTCCAGCCCTGTCCGACCCGACCAGAAGGCTAAGGAATAGCATTTATAGATAACCTATTTTGATGCTATAAAACTCATCTTAAAGTGTGTATTTCCATCAGGCATATATCTAAAAGTGAGACTTTTTGGTAAATACTTAGAAACTCCTCACAGTCCCTTTAAATCAGAAATAAAGGACAAACAAGTATCTGCTAATACATGTCATTCATTAACAAAACAAACAAACAATCAAATCTGTCACATTTATACAAATACCATCAGGCTAAGTCCAGGTAATTCAACAAGGGACCTTATTAAAGCATCGATTTAACCTCAAGAGGCCAGACTTAAACCAACTACCAACTTTATATGGGCTGCACTTTTGTGTACCCGTAAAGATCCCAGAACCTTACATTTGTTTAATGTGTCTCCTCAGCCTGATGGAATGTTTAAATAAAGTCTGAGGCAACAGGAACTTTTGGTACCCCCTGCCCTCAAGTTAAATTACCACCGTTATGTTAGCAGTTTCAGACAATTAGTTCAGAAGACTGGGCCCATATCAGTTTTGAGCTCAATAAAGCCTACAGAAATATAAATATATGTATTTAATTTGTGTTTTTGGTCCATATACGTTCGAATATGTACACATTAAAAACATATTGAGTCCGGGTCCTGTCCAACTCATCAGGTGTCACTTGTAGAAGCTAAAGTAGTATCTAGAGTGGATGTTTTCTCCTGTATGAAGAGCATATTAGTCTTCTGGGCATGAAATAAAGTCAGTACTAAGAATATCTGACATAATCATAAGATCACAATTTCATCATGGACCAGCTTGGTATGCAAAGAGTGCTAACATTAGCAGAGTCTGTGCTAATATTATACCACAAATTGGCTCTACCACAAAGTTTCTTTTTACTTCCCAAAGTATTAAAAACATGTATTTTTGTTTGCACTAGTCCACAGCTAATTGCTTGTTTTTCTTTTGTTTCCAGGATGTAATAACAAAATTCACAAGATTTCAAATGTATCATTAATTCTTTTTTTGGCACAGCATAAAACTGAAACTTAAGACTAGAAAAAAGATAAGGTAACACTTTCCATGAAGCCCACATTTAAAATGCATTATAACGGCATCCATAATGCATTATAATGCATTCATAATGTCTCATAACTACACTTATAAGCAAACATAATGCTTCATGATGCTTTATATCAAAGGTCATAATTCATTATAATGTAATTTATAATGAATTATAATGACTTGTTCCATGGATGCTCATGAACACTCATGAACACTACATCCATAATGCTTTATGAGGTATGAAGCCCGGACAATCACAATGCATTATGAGGGCATTCATAATGCTTCATAACTACACTCATAATGCTTTATGATGCACTATATCAACAGTCATAAAACATTATGATATCACTTATAATGAACCATAGAGCTAGTCATTATAAGTGATATCATAAGTGTGTAGTTATGAAGCATTATGAATGCCCTCTTAATGCATTGTGATTGTCCGGGCTTCATACCTCATAAAGCATTATGGATGTAATGTTCATGAGTATTCATGAACATCCACAGAACAAGTCATCCTAATTCATCATAAATGACATTATAATGTTTTATGACCCTTGATATAAAGCATCATGAGTGTTATGTTTGCTTATAAGTGTAGCTATGAGGCATTATGAATGCATTATGATGCATTATGGATGCCGTTATAATGCATTACAAATGTGGGCTTCATGGAAAGTGTTACCAAAGATAAATATCAGAGTTTGCAGGAAGTGAATATAAACCTGAAACAATATGTAGGAACATTCGGTAGGCTATAGGATTATGGCTGACAGTACAATGACCAGACTGAAATGATTATTAGAGGTCCTTAGAGGTATATAGAGGCAATTCTTTAAAATTGGCCTGTATTTACATTGGTTACTTGATCTTCTTTATTTTACTGTGAACTCAACACACAGGCTGTCAGCATGACCCAAGAAGAAGTAAATATAACATCTAAAGAAGTTGAAAAAAGGGTAAATGGGGTAAAATAAAAACAAAAAGCTGAAAGTTTGTGGAGAGAAAAGAGAGAAGCAGACCAGACTCTTTATAAGGGAAAAAAGTCTCATTGTACTGTTTGATGGGAAGAATAAGAGCATAACCTACTTTCTCTTGAAAACCATTGTTAAACATGCCCTTTGAAGCAAACTGCAGAAATTCATTGTTTTTTCTGTATATAGCTGAAGCTGTGGTTCATGTATGTTATAGCCTGAACAAACAACTGATAAACTCATTAACAGAAGTTTTTCATTAGTATGTAATCATTTGTTCATGAGACCTCATGTCCTGTAGAAAAAAAACTCTGACATCCTTGCCACTGGCTTTGCAGTATTTAACCCTACTGCAGGAAAAACATACAACAAAACTGAATATTCAGTTCCCCTGACATGAATGTATGTTAGTTGGAGTTGGAGATTTAGATTTTTGTTGAACCTGGAACAGATGTAGTGGGGGTAAAATTTGTTTTCTTGGCAATACTAAGTAATAACATCCATTACTTCGTGAAACTTCGTTAATATTTATAAATGTATAGCCTTTTAATTTATTGAACGATTTGCACTGTTTTCCTGTCGGACTGAATGAATAATTTTAGTCAGTATGTCAATAATACTGTTGGTTCACAACAATAAAAATGCTTTCAAGTTATTACCTCCGCCAAGGAAGTTATGTTTTCGAGAGAGTTTGTTTGTCTGTCTGTCCGCCCGCCCGTCCGTCCGTCCGTCCGTCCGTCCGTCTGTGAACAAAATAACTTAAAAAGTTATGGATGGATTTTGATGAAATTTTCAGGAAATGTTCAGCATGGGAAAAGAAAAACCTGATTCAATTTTGGTGTTGATCCGAATTAGCGTCTGGCCGCCATGACGAAAAATTTGATTTTTGTGAATAACTACTGAACTAAAATAGATATATATATGTTATTATATTATTATATATTATATTATATTAATCCAGTTGCTAATGGTATGTTTTCATGGTCAAGGAATCTAAATATCGAAATGAAATAAATGTAGGACTAATATTTATGGTGAAAATCACAATATGGGTGAGGACTGTGGCGCTAGCGGAGGTCTGCGCTCTCCGAGTGTTTTTCTAGTTTTATTGTGTTATTCAGATGCTCTCACTGTAGGACACTGGATTGGAATCTTCCTGAGGTCTTTTTGTACTGCTTTGTTGAGCAAACACAAAACCATTTGCAAAACAGAGTCTGATCATGGTCGTCTGGCTTCTATAGACTGGTGGGATGGAAATTTCTCGACTTAAATGTGTCAACAAAAAGGAGCTTATTTTTGATTTTGGAGCGAGCTGTGTTGAACCTGAAGCCAACTCCATTCATTGTTAAGATGTGTGGATTGTTGATTTGAACAAGTATTTATGAACCGTGTTGGATTCTCTGCTGAAGTTCAACATAAACACTGAGAGTACTGCTAGGCGAGGTCAACAAAGAATCCACTTACTGAGGAAGATGAAGTCTTTCAATGTCTGTCAAAATGCTGTGTATTTCTACAGGTCCTTCATTGAAAGTCTTTTGACATTTTCTTTTATTTGTTGGTTTGATTGTCTGTGAAAGACAGAAATAGTCTGTACAGCATTGTTAAAATCTGCTCCAAAATAATAGGAGTCCAGCAGAGAGATCTCTGTTCTTTGTGGAAGAAACAGGTGGTCAAAAAAGCTAAAGGATTTTTTTTTTTCCCAACATGACCACATCCTGTGCTCAGAGTTTACTTTAATGCCCTCAGGCTAAAGCTTTATCGCCCCCGGTAGGAGAACAAACCATTATTCTGTGTCTTTCATTCTTTCTGCCATCAGGCTGTTAAACCTTGATAGTAGTCTCATGGACTGATAGATTTGTACTTCTTTGTTTTCCCTTGTTTGGCCTCTAAACCACATGGTGGTTAAACTGTATTCTGTATCGATGGCACCTTCATACATCCTATGAATGTAACCGTATGTAATAATTAATGCACTGCCGAGTATCTCCTTCATGTTCTCTTGATCTGCTGCTAATTGTCATGTGCATTATTATCCACCTGATCCTCATTACTAAAAGGGTCAATTGAGGGTTATGTGTCAATGAGCACCTCTGTCATGTACTGACTTTTATTTATTACCGTCTCTGCTGTCGTAAACGTATGTGCGGTCTGGGTGGACTGCAAAAACTAAATTGCCCAATGGGATAAAAAAAAGTTGTCTAAACTAAACTAAACTTAACTAAACATGGTACCAGTATTTACTAATGTTATGAACAGTTCATCGGTGATCTGTTTCAGCAAATATCTGCCTGAACACATTTTTAAAACAAAGCAATAGTTTATAAATGAATGTTAAATGTTCAGTGGTTCCAAAATGTCTAAAAAAATCACAACAGCAGTTAAAGAAATCAGGTCTGACTAAAGTTGTCTTAGTCTCAAAGCAGAAAAATCAGATTTGCCGCTCCACCGTCTCTCCCTCCCTCCCAGGTCCGTCTCTAAGCACTCGGCACCCTCTCGGTGATTCAGTGCCTGAGCACCTCCTCTCCTCAGACAGCTTTGGAAAGGAGGGATGTCACACACCCAGCCACAGCGCTCACTCTGCATGTCCCCTGGCTAATTCCCGCCCCCCCTCCAGTTCTGTTCCACTTGACAGGCGTTCGTCCAAAAAACATTTAGAAGAACACTTTCATTTTCCGCTCCCTCTCCCTTTTACCTCATCAGTTTTACAGAAGCATTTAAAGCTTAAGTGCAGGCACGCGCGGGGAGACATCTCCATGAATATACAGTAGGTCTCATGTTCCAGTTAAGTTCCTTTGCTCCCACACTTTTTCTCCCCCTTCAAGTTCTCCCTTCCAGGCACAGAAACAGCAGCTTTTAATGTGAGCATCTTAGACCCTCTCTGGCCTTAAATTATTCAAATTCATCATTTCTGTGATCAAGAGAGATAGAGTTTAAAGGACTGAATTATTAAGAAGTCTTTTATAGTTTATTGAAAGCTTTCTTTCCTTTCAATGCCTAGTCTTAAGTCCCAGTGTGTAAGTCCGTGAACAACATTACGCTGCTGCTATCAGCTGATAAATAAGCTGCCATTAATGGAAACATAGGGGCTAATGAGGTCAAGAAATAGGTTCTTCTGTGCTCTACTCGAGGTTCATCCTGCTTGAGAAAACAGAGGAAGCCTAAGATCTGTTTTTTAACTATTTAGCTCACAACTCGGCCATGTGGAGTGGCAAACTTTTTGTATCATAAGCACTGGAATAATTGAACACTTTCTTATGAAGCTGATGCAATTCGAATGAGAGAGAATAAATGTGACAGAGTCTGACTCTTCAGTGCTTTAAGAGTCAAGTATTTAAAGGAATACTTCAACCAAAGAATGATATGCCTTCATTTTCTACTCACCCTCATGCTGAGCAACACTCTGGAGCACTTTTTTGATGTCTCAAATGCAGCCGGAGGTTTGGGGGGATTTTCGCTGTCAACAAACTTCCATCTAACAGGGGACAATGGCGCCTGAAAGAAAAAGGTCCATAAAAGTCCACAAAAACGTGCCTATTTTCCTTCATACTGCTCGTCCGCTGTAATCCAAGTGTCCTGAGCGGGTAACGTCCATAATTAATTCGAAACAAGGTCATTTAGTACATTTTTCGAGCCTAAACAGTGCTATATTGTACTTCCGCAGTGCACGTCTACGCGCGCTCCCTGCACTACGTAAGCCGTCTGGATTGGTCTGCCGCGGCTGCCCACATACATAATGAATTATACATATATTCATGATATGCTTATAAACGTCTATATCTATCAATATATACACCCATAAATCTTAATAAGTCTTTATAAAAATGTGCTTAACACATCATAGAACATTTTATAATTGGTTATAAGATCAAGTACTATAAACCTTTATAATAGATAGATAGACTCTAAATGCTATAATATAATAGACTCTAAATGCTCATTGGGTGCTTCAAGTAAAGTGAGGAAACTGTTCAGGTATAGCTAATGTAACACAATACAAGCTGGTCAAAAGCCAAGTACTTGATCTTATAAGCCATTAATAATTGTAACTGTTATTGGGAATTCCATATTTTTACACCTACAGGCGAAGTACACTTTGGTTTTAAGGTAGTTTGTGCTTAAAATCAAATTTTCTTCTATGATTTTGATCTTCTGAAATAAACACAAATAGCTTTTGTAGGTTTTCTGGTTAAACTTGGTTTCTGGCTTTGAACATATTAGTAGTCTGAGAGCTTCAATAACCCTGGTTAAATAAGTAAATAAATATAAACTCATTGTTTTGCAATCTAAAACATCATTGACTTTGTTCAAAATAAAAATATTCTTTGACAGCTTTTTTTAAACATATGATACATGTGATTTCCATGTCATATTTTCATCCTTTATGATTCCCAGAAACATAAACTCAGATACCTGCTTAAGACTAACTCCATCCATGTATAATGCAACTTTGTCTTTTCTTCTTTTAGCAAAAATCATAAACTTGGTTTTCATCAGATTTAACAATCACATCAATTTACATCAAACCATATGTTAAGTTTCACCATTTCACTCTCAATACATATGTTTTTAAATTATCTCCTGAACAAAAGAAATTTGTGTCATCTGCAAACAAAACAAAACGTAACACTTAAGAAATATCACAAAAGTCATTAATATATAAAATAAAAAGTTTTGTCCCCAGAACTAAACCTTGTGGGACTCCACATTCAATCTTCAAACATTCAGATGTATTACCAGCAAACTGGAAATATTGTTGTCGATTATATAAATAGCTAGTTAACCAGTTTCGACCAACGCCTCTTACACCATATGTTTTCAATTTATCAATTAAAATTGAACGATCTAATGTATCGAACGCCTTCTTTAGGTCAGTGGGGTTGTATTTAAAATGTATGTTACTAGAAGTATTAAAAATGCCCCCATGAGAACAGCTGCTGTCTGGGTGGCACTGTCTCCAAACCCCTCAGTGGCATACACTCCCACTTATCGAGGGCAACAACCTCTTAACTATCTCAGAGGGGCAATTTCATGCCCTCTTCCCTCAATTGCTGGGTCATCCTCAAAATGAGTCCTCCCTGCGGAGGCTTAGCAGGATGATGATGCACGTCCTGAAAAATGGTGTGAACGTCGCTCCTCACCCCAGGCACTTCTCCATATCACACACTCAGTGAGATACAGTCATAGCCGGCTCAAACCCCGATGAGCAGTGTATTATTAGCAGCTTCTGAAGCTCGGCTCGGTTTGGCCCTGCAGCTAAGACAAACAGGGATCTCTTGTTTTACTGGATTTCACAACAAAAAACACAGAGGGAGGATTCTCGAGCATATTTTAGAAAGTGTGTGCATATGCTTGTGTGTTTGTGTCTTTTACGACTGAGATGGGGAAAGAAGCTCTGTGGCACCTTATATAAAAGATCCACCCCCTCCATTGCCCTAAATTGAATTTTATAATCTTCTATCTGCCCCCCTCCCTTTTTCGTCTTGCCACAGGCGTTGGCAGTTGCTGTATACTTCATCCGTAGATAACAGTAGCATCAACCCACCCACCTTCACTTGTTCTGTCAAAAAAACACACAAACATCTTATTCTGCCACACTCCTAATAACTGCAACGCCAGCAGGAACGAAGAGATGTACTAAACTGTGGAGATACTGAAGTGAAAATATCAGAATCATGACATTACAACACAGAAATGAAAATCAATTAAAATGGAGCACACACCTGCCCACATCCTCTGACAAAGACACTTTAAAAATGCAGTTCTGCAACTTTACACCTAAAAGACAACTATGGTGAACTATAGTCATTTAACAGTTACATGACATATTGCTGCATTGATTGACAGAAAAGTAATGGGAACAATTTAGCTAGCATCTCTGTTTCCTTAGGGAAGATAAAATAGACATAGTCTGCTTATGATTTGACCCTGCCAGGTTTGCAATTGGGAGAATTAAAGTTAAGAAATGCTTTGGGTTGAGAAGAAGAGTGTGGTTTTGTGACAGTTAAATAGTTTACAGTCTTATTTTTAAAGGTGTGAGTGCATTTTTCTGGTAAGGTTAAAGCTTCTGAGTCAAGTTCATGCAAAAAAAGAATGATCTGATGATTAATTGTCTTGAACTGGAAATATACAGTTGTCCCTGCATTCATGTTTGAGTCTGTTGGCTCGTTTACTCGCCTGTGTGGGATGCATGTTACTTGAGTACAATACTGCAACAGAAATATTGTGGCTCCACCTCTTTTTTGTCAGGCTCAGCTGTCTTTTAGCTTCACTGGATGTACAATGAATCATGTCGAGTACTAGGCATGATCTCTGAAGGAAAACCAACACAACTGAGCAAAGTAGAGCCCAGGGGAGCTGATGCCATGTAGCGGAAAAGCCATTAGGTTAAACAAAATGCTGGAACAATTCTCCAGAGATTTGGTCCATATTGATATGAAAGCAACACACAGTTACTGGGGGATTCCACTGGATGCGTATCTGGTCCTTCTCCACTCTGCTCCGTCATCTGACGTGCGTCAACTCCCACTGGATCCGTCTGCGGTACGAAGCATTGCGGCTCCGCCTTGCAGCGGGTCAACGAGCTCATAAAGTATTTTGTGGTTTTGCACCTCCAAAATCAAAAGCTCCTCATCCATGGTGAAGTGGGGTGAGACTGAACTTTTGACACCAGGTCTGTCTCCACCCTAAATGACGTTTTCCAGGTACAGTACTTTTCTGTTGTTGACATGGTTTATTTTATTTTGAAACATCTACGGATGTTTTATTTTGTGTTTGTGCTCAACTTCATGTCCCGTGCAATATTCTGTGTACTAAATTGCTGCGCCGTGGTCCGGCATCCGGCAAAAATAGAAGCTCTGTGTATCTGCTCTGTCTGCCAGAGGCCGGCGGAGCAGATACGCAGCCGTGCCGGAGCCGTGCCGCAGCTGGTGGAAGTACACGCATTGCTTATAATGGAAACGGATCAGCTCTGCTGCCGCAGCGGAGTGGAGACGGACCAGATACGCATGCAGTGGAATTTGGGCTTTAGGCTGCACATCCACCATACCCCATCCTGCTGGGAGTAGCCATCAGGGCCTTAGTTGTTCAAAGGGTGTAATCTGGATCAAAATTATCTGGATTTTGAAATCCCTTTGTTTTTTGCTGTCCAGGATCATGTAATCTTACTTGTATCCCAGTTGTTCAAAGCAAAGCTGGATTGGATCAGTCTGATCCAGATCCAAACTCTTTAACCCTTAATGGCCCAAGAGCATAGATTATAGCCGTAAACATCTATTTTTTTGGTGCTGATTTTTTTTTTTTTCACTGTCTGCTAAAATCCTAAAAATATCAAAATGTCCCTAAAATTCAACCTATGGATTTCTCGTACGTCAGTTGATACATTTGGTGTTTTTGGCAACTGATAGTCCATTTGAGGACATTTTTATCATTTATCTGATTGTATTCAAATTTGTTTTTGTAATTTGTTGATCATATTGAGTAGATAGAGGTATTATAAGTATGTATCAAATATGATACAATTGGCTTTATATGGTTAAGATTACCCAATCCGAATAATGAGTGCTCTAAATTAGACTGCATATCACTCTGAAGGCTGCTAGGTGTCAAAAAACTGGTAGAATAGCCAGCATGAGGACACTCAAATTTTATTTATTTATAGAAACAAGAACAGAAATAACCCATTTTCAGGATCTTTTGACCAACCATGTTTGTACCACAAAAAATAAAAAAAAAGCAAGTGTACATTCCATATGCATCAATTTCAAACGTAAAAGATTGCTAAAAAATGCAGTTGAGAGTTCTGATGAGGCGCTTTGCATGGTTCAAAAACCCCAAGGAGTGGAGTGCTTGTACTGTCCTGCACAAAAGTGCTAGAAAGCAGCCAGCTGAAAATGACGACATCCCTCTGACTTCTGTCACACTGAGGGAGTGACTGGGCATGCAGTAAGGGATGCCATTGTCAGAAACTATTTTTGAACAAGAATTTGTCTGTAAATATTGGGTTTACATTACAGTTAAAATGAAATACGTTACTGACTGATTTTGACAGTGTTTCCAAGGATAATATTATTTCTACTCTACTGGTCTTTAGTGTTAAGTAGTCTACAATTTCAACTATATGGTTTGAAAATCAGTTGAAAAAACTTCACGAAATAAATGTGTATCTATTGCCTGATTGATTTTATTTATTGATTATTTAGAATGTAATTTAAACTACATTTTGTTCCTGAAATCCACCCTCAATCCACCAAACTGCTGGCATCAGAATAATCCTGAATTCACAAGATCAGAGTTATCCCAGTCCTACTAAAATGTTTTAAACAACAAAAACTGAGTTTGATCTATATCAAAACCAACATTGGATTTTGTGTTCTAATCAGATTTCAGAGTCCATTGTCTGTTTTGAGCAACCCATTTTCAAGAATTGATCCAATTCATTATCCAAAAACTGATCGGATTACCTTTGAACAACACCTCATAAAAGGTGGACATGGCGTTCAACAATACTTAGGTCTGCTGTGGTGGCCCGGAGACCACATCAGGCCTACTGAAGCTTCTGATCCGGACCCCAGAATATCAAATACAGAAAGTTAAAGAGGGTAAGTTGTTGTGGTTTTAAGATTTTTGCTTTCTTTAAACCCATACTACCATTATGGAAACACTAAAACAATTGCTTTTTGAATATTTATCATAAGGAATGACTTCCTGAAACTACCTACCATCCATTATTAGCCAACATTTAACCAATGAGTGAACTGGAGTGACTCAGTAATGACAGCCATATCACACCTTACAAAGGAACCAAGATAACGCGACTGCCTAATGAGTCGGACAGCATTATAGGCAAAAGGGACTGATTCACTCTTGAAGGCTAAGAAAGACACACAGGTTTAAAAATAATACAAGTATTAAACTAATGAAACTTTAATTAGATGATACTATTCATGTTTTTATTGATGATTTTTCATGTATTCTTAAATACAGCCCTGAAGCATATGCCAATACATAACCTGGTCCTTGTGCAAATGTTATTGATGATCTCTAGCATACACCATTACACCACCACCAACCTGAAGTGTTGGTGTAGCAGGAGTGTCCCAGCAGGAGTGGAGACTCATTAGACCAGGCACCATTTTCCTAATGTCTATTGCCCATCTGCTCAATGATTTGTGCATTCAGAAATGGTCTTCAGCATACCTTGGATGTAATGAGTGGTTATATGAGTAGCTGTTGCCCCTCGATCATCCCTAGCAACTCTGGCCTTTTTTCCCCTTTGAAGAAAATCCTTTAAAATATCTTTGAAACCAAGACTGATGGATGGGGGGACATTAGCTCAGTTGGTAGAGCGTCCGCGCCATTTATGGGGACTGCTAACCCCTAGCAGCGGCAGTAGGCTCGAATCCCGGCCACAGCCCTTTGCTGCATGTCTTCCCCCCTCTCTTCACCCGCTTTCCTGTCATTCTCCAGCTGTCCTATAGAATAAAGGCCATAAAAGCCCGAAAAAATAACTTAAAAAAAAAAAAAAAAAAAAAAAGACTGATGGATGGACATGTGGCTGCACTGACAGACTAACACACAAATGAACAGAAAAAAGTACATAGATATATATAGTGCCTCCGGCCCTGGCTATCACTGATATGAATGCAGCAAGATGGACTGAACTTTACAGAGCAAACAGATTATAAAACTTGCTGCCCTGAGAGAAAGCAACCATGGAAAAGAAATATGTGAAACGACAAGATAGAGCTTTGTTGTCCTGATTTAAACCAGAGACACTGCTGTTATATGATCAAATCTAATAAACCCAAAGGACACATCACACTGACTAATCCAATCAGCTTAAGAAACCTGAAAATGACAAACAGAGTTATTCTAAGCACTCACGACATGCATTTATCAGCCAGTTAGGAGCAGTTTCACCAGAGACAGACATTTGCTGGCAGGAAGAGTGCTGTCGGAAGTTTGGTTTGAAGTGATTTTGGGCATTTATTTGGCTATCGACATGATCTGGAAGAAGAAAAGAGATGAGAACGTGAAGAGTTCCATGTCAAGGAAAGATACTGAGTCAAAAAATGGACCAGAATGAAATCTATTTTAACAGTCAGTTGTCATTTCATCATTTCAAAACAGATTTGTTGCATAGGTATAAAACAAACTGGCTCCTCAACCCACAGATACACCGGAATCCACCTGTTTGTGTGTCACATCAAGCATATGTACTTTTCAACATGTCGTGCCTCCAAATAAGTCCCTTCTCTCTTTATACAGTAAAGGCATCACCTACCCACAAATAAGAGTTTAAAAAAGAAAGAAAAAAATGAACTAACTAGAAAAGCACTCGGAGAGCGCAGACCTCTGCCAGCGCCACAGTCCTTCCTCACCCATATTGTGATTTTCACCATAAATATTAGTCCTACCTTTATTTCATTGAAATATTTAGATTCCTTGACCATGAAAACAAAACATTAACAGTTGGATTCATAATTACCTCCACCAAGGAGGTTATGTTTTCGGGAGAGTTTGTTTGTCTGTCTGTTCGTCCGTCCGTCTGTGAACCGAATAACTCCAAAAGTTATGGATGGATTTTGATGAAATTTTCAAGAAATGTTCAGCATGGGAAAAGGAAGAACTGGTTTGATTTTTGTGTTGATCCAGATCACCGTCTGGATCCGCCATGACGAAAAAGGCAATTTTCGTGAATAACTACTGAGCTAAAATAGATATCATGATTAATCTAGTTGCTAATGGTATGTTTTCATGGTCAAGGAATCTAAATATTGAGATGAAATAAAGGTAGGACTAATATTTATGGTGAAAATCACAATATGACTGAGAGCTGTGGTGCTGGCGGAGGTCTGCGCTCTCCGAGTGCTTTTCTAGTGATATCTATTTTAGTTCAGTAGTTATTCACAAAAATCACATTTTTCGTCATGGCAGCCAGATGCTGATCCAGATCAACACCAAAATTGAATCACTTCTTCCTTTTCCCATGCTGAACATTTCCTGAAAATTTAATCAAAATCCATCCATTACCTTTTGAGTTATTTTGTTCACAGACAGATGGACAGACAAACAAACTCTCCCGAAAACATAACCTCCTTGGTGGAGGTAACTAGTAAATACACAAAATTAACAGTGGAGTATGTTTTCTATCATCTCTCATATCCTCCAAGCAGCAGCATCACACCATGCCCTGGTTTTTAGATAGTCTCAGGCATAAAGTATTATTTTATCTGCATTCTTCAGAATGGAATGAACCAGCTTTGTTACCGACCACTCCACATTTCAAGACAGAATCGTTCATAAACTTTTACGATCATGTCAGCACTAGGTAAAAAAAATACTGCTGTGTAAAGAGTGAAACAGGGAGGACACCTGCAAAATCTGCTAACCTTTTGTATCAGAGCTTTGTTAAAAATAGATGTAACGGTTAGGTTTTGTTCCGCTGTATGTGACAGTGAAGTCCTGCTAAACATCCTTAAAGCCACATCATACCATGTAGCCCCGCCTAACTCCAATGCTTACATGCTTGTCTTTAATTAAAGTGGTGATGCTCTCCTGATAAGTGCTGCGAGTCCCTCACAAAGCATTCTGGAAGCAAACAGAAAGTGGCAATGAGGCCTCACCATTCAGAAACAGCATTTAAGAGTCAACTATTCATAAACACATTCACACATAAAGGCATTCAATCAACATAAGGAGCTTTTTTCACATAAGGAATTGTGGGTTACTAATATACAACTGTCTGAAAAGAAAAACATTTCATACAAGCAAGTGGCATTTCACTTTAATTCATACCTTGAGACGAGTTAAACCTCTTTTAATTGAAGTTCAGGTAGATGCATTCATTTCCAGTTTAGGCTCATCATAGATATTGATTTTGATATTAATTGATCTCTCTATCCATAGTTGCATTGACTATAGATCCATAGTAACTCTCTCTACAACCATATAGGTTTATGATATGGGATCAATGGGTTTGTTACTATCATAAATTCTCATTTTTAGTCCCTTTGTCACTGCCTGAATTGATACACCTCTGGATGTATGGATATGTACATATATTTGCATGTTTGTATATATGCATATGTGTATCTACAAAATAAAGAGTGTCAGGATTTTCCCTTTACAGTCCTAAGATAGCTCAGTTTCAGGTTCATACCAACACCTGACATTTATTCAGAATAAAGATGAAGAAAAGCAGCTGGATGCAATCAAATGGAGCTTTACTTCTTCTTCTTGCCCGGACAAGGAGTTACAACCAAAGAGTGCCAAAGCAGTCTGAGAGTTGAACTGAAAACTAGTACAGTGTCATCTCCTTTTTATAACATTGTATGTGGTCACGTGAGGTTGTTTTTGGTGAGGCAGATGGCCTTGCAGGTGCAGTAAGTTCAGCAGGTTCATAGGAATAACTTCGGTTTCTGGGAAGAAAGGGCAACAAGAGGGTTAAGAGGGCTATGTACAGTCATGTAGTGTGTGTGTATGTGTGGGAAAGCAGTCTCTAGCAAGGAGAGGGCTATGTAAGGTCATGTACTTGTCATGAACTGTACAAACAAAGATTGATTTGAATGATTTATGATTGAAGTGAGCATCCAGGGTGGGTGGAGCTGAAAGGCAGGTTTTGCTGTGAGTCATGGTGAGGCTTCAAGGATGTGTGGAGGTTTCATTATCAGGTTTTTTGTCTCTTTGTTGCCTTCATAGCACGAGAGTTATAACTAAGTTTAAACAAACAAACAAAAAAGACAGAGTTAAAACACAGCAGACTTCTGGGGTATGACCAAATATTACTGTATGTGTGAGCAGAAAAGGCTTCACCACTATCTCATAGTAGCATTGGACTCCTCAACCTCCCTCTGATCAGCTTTTTGAGCTAACCAAGCAATTCTCATTAAAATGTTAGTTAAAAATCCACTCATCTATAGTCTCCCACCTTTCCATGTCACAGAGGCAGCAGGCCAAGCATTCTGGGTCTACCTTGGAGTCTCCACAAAGTTGGACATGCCCGAAAGACCACTATCAGGAGGCGACGAGGAGTCATCCTAGTTAGATGTCCAAACTATCTCAACTCCTTTCCCTATCTGTGAGGCTGAGTCCAGCCAGCCTCCTAAGGAATTTAAACACTTAACTGAAAGCTTCACCTCCCTGCTCAGCTTCCTCTCTGTCATGGTGGTCCTGTTCAATACCTACAACACTGCAGATGCCGAACTGATCCACTTGTCATTCTCTTGGTCAATTTTACCCACACATTTGGACAACACCCCATGATATGTTACTGATAAAGCAGCAGACTATTTTCTTTTTAGTTTCTTCTGTCTCATCAACCATTGTAATCATCTTGGCAAGGCTGGCACTATGACTGTGGCTTCCTCAACTGAACCAACAAAATAAAACAATCAGAAAAAAACATTCATTTTTATCGAGAGATTTTAAAGATGATTTAAGTGGCAATAAGGTTTAAAAAAAATATTTAACCACTCTCATATACAACTTTTAAAGTACTTCTACATAAAAACATGATATTGTGTCTTATGTGGCAGTTAGAAGATGAAAAACCACAAGTCTGACCGTGTGCAAGAACAATTGATTTGAAGAAGTCACCTCCAGCTTTTGAAAATCAGATTGACTTTCTCCGACAAATGATCAATATAGAAAAGTATCAGTTTAAGTCAGAGTTACCCTTCGCATGATTTCAAATGGTCATCACAACACTGTTGTTTGTGTTTGGCCAACACTTCAGTTTCAATTCTCCTCAAAGAACTGTTTTCAAGGCAGTAATTTGATGAATGAGAAGATGACACACATTGAACCCCCTGGGATGGATCCTATGTGGGCACTGGGGAGGATGCTTACACTAAAAGCAAAGGCAAAAGGTGCAGAGCAGAATAGGCAATGACAGAGGACAGACGCAGTGACTGGAGATGTTGCTGCTTAAATAGACGGGTAATTTGGGAGGATGTTTGTGATTGTGGGGAATGGCGCATGACAGTGTGAAATCAGTGCAGCTTCACTTCCTTGCTTGAACGAGCCCAGAGGCGGCAGTCCATTGATCGCAGATGTGCTCCTGTCCGTGCAGCAATTCTTTTCCTTAGCACTGTAAAAGGGTTAGGATGAGGCCGACTGACAGTACCATCATGCATTACTGATGGCTCAGAGAGGCAGACAACAAAACGATATACCATTGTTACCAAGATTCTGTCATCACCCTTGCAGAGACAGAGCAGCATCCGGAAGACAGATGTAGCTCAACTTGGTCTTGTTTTGCTCTGCAAATTGACACGTATCATGCAAAAGTATGTGCACAGGGGTCAGTAGAGGAGACTGAGGCAGGAGCTAGAAGCGTGACAATAGCTAGTAGAAACTGCAAGCCTGTAAACAACGGCTGCTTTTAAATAAATTAGCCTCGCTGCTGTGATAGTGGAGGCTTCACCAGAACTGAACAACATTTCTGATCTTTAAGAAGAGCAAAAGATGACACAGAAGGCAATGGTCTGTGGAAAAGATCATTTGTTAAAAGGTTATCGTCATATACTTAACCTATCAGCAGACTAATCTAATTTGCCAAAATTAGTCTTGAATCATCTTACTGGCCTGTAGTGAATGTGATGGACAGAGAGATTATTCAGTCAACCAACATGCACGTAGTTGATTCTGCCCTCTTGAAACACTCTCCCTGGGATGGTAGTGGTGGACAGGGCTAGAGTTATAAGACCCAAAGAGCTGATGCATACACAGAAGTACAGTATACAATTTGATGCCATCTGCATAAACATTACTTTGTCTGTTTGGTTCTATTCCTTGAAAAAAAGCAAACATGGAACAAATTGTTGTTTTTAATTAGACCTAACTGACTGACTAAGGTAAGGAAATGTCAACTAAGAAAACCTGCAAAAACACACACTGTAGAGACTGCCTCACAAACAGCTCACTTTAAAGATACCAGGGGTGGCATGGTGGTGCAGCAGGTAGTGTACGTACCTCAGCAAGCCACTCTGTACCTTGTACATGGATGGTTGGATGGTTGTTCGTCTCTATGTGGCAGTGCGATTAGCTGATGACCGCTTAGAGATACCCTGTCTCTCGACCAATGCCAGCTTGGATAGGCTGGAAAATGGATAAGTGGTAAAGGCAATGGATGAATGGACGGATGGATGAATGGATGGATGGGTAGATACTAGTGTGCTTGCTGCTGGTGTTAAAGGTGTAGTCAGCGATGTGGGAGAAAACGAGTGGAGAGGTTGTTTATAAACAAATTTAGACCTGCCTCTCCCTTCATACCTCACCCCTGGCTCCACCCCCGAAAGCTGATGGACGTATATCGTCATGGAAATGGACATAGAAACTGCTTAGCTGACCAACGTAGCTAAGGTAGCCCCTGACTCGTCAGACAACTCGATTGACAATATTGATAACATCACGACAACAGCACATTCTGTCAGATTAGACAATAAGATGAATATCTGACGGCTGTTACTGTTATGTGAAGCACCACAAAGCTAATGTTGCTTACGTATCCAGCAGACAGACGGCGACATCTGCGTCCATTTTCTGGTCTTTTAACTGGCGGAGTTCCCTCCACCATCGGAAAGCAACACCAATGTTGACCTGGGTCTTCGCTCTTTCATGATCATAGCCCTTCTTTTTCACTTTTCACTCCTCTGACCTTTTTCTTTTGGGCTGTTTTTCAGCCATTACTACTGCACCTATTGTATCTCTCTCTTACGCTAACTGCACACGCTATGCAACCTACTACTTCCCCTCCCCCCTCTGTCTGATCTGAGCATGAGTATGATCGCCCCCTGGATGTGTGTGTGTGTGGGGGGTGTACTCTGTTTTGGTAACTCGGCCTGAGCCACAGTATTTACCTGCTGAAATTCAGAGCCAAGGCTTTGTATTGAAACCGGACTTTTTTCTCAACATGCCGTCAGTGGTGACATCTTGTGGATGGAGAGGAGAAATAGGGTGAATTTGACAAATAGTGCATTAGATTAGAAGATTAGAAGATTGCTGACTACACCTTTAAGGTCTAATTTTTCACTCTTTTTCAACAAGTTTTTAATGAGACAAACTTGCATTAAAACTGGATTGTAAACATGGCTGCTCATGAAAAAGTTATTAGCATGTTTGCTGCTGGCTACAGTGGAAGTTTTACTGAACTTGACATCATTTCTTCCTTGAATAAGGACCAAACACAGAAACATTTGTCACCGGAATGGACACTTTCAACCCTGTAATATATGGTTGTAGGAAGAGTTTGGTTTATGATATGGCTTACTAACTTTACACACTGGGACCATTCACTATACAATATACTACACAGAATATATGTCACTCCTCCATCAGGGCAACAGCGTGTTCAAAAAAGTTTTCAAAAGGGTTGTGAATTGGACAGAAACTTTGAAAAGCATATCCCACAGGTGATTGGATGTCTGTTCTGTCAATCACTTTCATAACAGGCAAATAAGATAATGTAGTTGGTAGATGCTCGTGCCATGGTGTAAAGGATGAAACATAAGCAGAACAGGCCATTTCAGTGTAAAATCTCATGAGCTTTGTCTGACCACAGCCCTCTTAGAAAGTCAGTCTGACTTCAGTTTTGATGCGCAGTCCTCTCATGTTCACTGTGACTGGAAAGACATGCCTAGACATGTTCCTTCCACTGGAGTCTGTTGTGTCAAACACTTTGATATGAGACTGGCTCCCATCTTAGGGAGATTGCATATTATAATGTCATCAGGAAGCACACATTTAATGAACATTAAGAAAGCAACAGAGGGAGAGGTGTGCTTCTGACTTGTGTTTTGGGGCTATGTAGGCGAGCCAAAGACTCATCACTCCTTTCACACCACATGAAAAAGGGAGTCTTGTTTGGTAATTTTAAACTACCAACCCCTGGCTTCCCTGGTATTTGCAGAGAAATCATCATCTGCTCCTGGAGGAATATTTTTAATATGAGGCAGTGTTAGAGGATGATTGCTAAAAGGTTCCAGGCTTGGTCTTTGCACAACAGTGCAGAACAGTCTGGCTCCAAAACATCACTGTGATTGCTTATTTGAAGGTTTCACTCAGGACATCATCATAAAAAAAAAAAAAAAATCACTTGACAACATTTCTTAACCGCAAACAGGAGATCAGAACTGTGGTCATTCTACTGCCACGTCCTGGCCCCAATTCCCTGGCATCAGCGAACTGCCAGTGTGAAGAGCACCCTTGGGAATCCCATAAGCTTACAAAAGCCCTCCCACTGAAAACGTGGCATGAATTTGAAACAAGGTTCAACTTTTCAGTCTGTCTCTTTCATCTTTTGACTTGTTGTCACTTAAAGAAGACGTGATTGTTGGTCATGCCAGAATTTTGCAAAGCTGATTTGATAAAAAAAAAGATTAGATTTTTATTCTAATCCTAAGTATCTGACAAAATAAAAATACTTACTGATGATTAAATGGGGCGACATAAAAATAATGAGAGTTTATCCTTCTGGGTGGAGTAATCATCTGTTCCAATATTCATCCGAATTTCTTGAATAGTAATTAAAAGACTTGACTTAGTGGTAGACAAATGAACTGACAAGCAGGGCACAATAATTTATTGTCCTTCTAAGATTATTTTAAGTCCTTTGATCAATCAAACTTCAAGCATAGCTTGAACAAATTATTCCTGAAAAATAATCAGTACCAGGAAAATAGCCTAAAGTAGAAGTCTTTCATGCATCATCCCGTTCCTAAAAGGATTGCGTGTACTTAAGAATTGATCTGTCTGTCTTATTTAAGCTTCACTTGTTGCCCCTTTGAAACCTCATTTGCAGTTTTATAGCCAGCTGTGAGCTAGCTGAGTTTAGACAATAAGAAGACATAAAACCTGCAGGAAGGCAGCGTGAACCCAAAAAGGGAAAAAAAGGAGGTGCCATGCCAATCCAGGTGCTATTTATATCATTATGAGGAGGGTTGATTATGTGCCGTCAGGCAAGATGTCACACAAAATCACCTGCATGCTGATACAGAGGAGAGTGCCAGGGAGAGGGAGAACTGCAGGTTTCTATGAAAGCTTAATTACTTGACTGCTTTACCATATTTGTTCAGATGATTATCAAACGTTTGCTGTACGGCCTTTATATAAAAATGACATTAGAAATGTCTTTTTTGTGTGTGTTTTGGCTGGGGGGTGGTTTGAATTGGAGTAAACAGGAAAATTCTTCTCCCTAAGAGGCCCCAATATGTGAGAATTTTTCAGATAAATACTAAACAAGCAACAAATCTATATTGTTACTTATTTCTTATACATTCAAGGTAGTGATTTTGAAAAATGATCCCAGCTCTGCAACAATTTACAACGTAGCTCATAACTTACTTTTATTGGGCATTTTTCAAAACCGCCCAACATTTGACATGCTTCGCTTGTCAAAGCTGCCTCTCAGTCATGAGCAATCATAGAAAATAGCTCCATTTTTGACTCACTTTATGCAGAAATACTTAAGGCTTCACCGTGTTGTGGAAACAAGACAATGATAAAAATGTGACATGATGAAGATACTGAGATATTTTCCCTTTAAAATGTCAGAGTTCCATCTTTTTACTTATTTTATGCAGATAATAAAAGGCTCACTATATCACATTGTTAGGTACCCTAACACTCAACATGCTGTGTAATATTAAGAATAGCAATGAAATAGAGCCCAGGCTTAAATCTCGTGATAATATTGTATTGTGGTGCCACTGGAGATACTGCTGGTTGCTGGTTGGTCTCATAAAATGGGCAGGGCATTTCTGTTTGGAGTTTGCATGTTACCTTGTACCTTGTGTAAGTGTACAGCACTTGTGAACGACTATATGTTTAACTATGTCAGCCCAATGTCAGCTGCAATAGACCTAAGCCCTACATGATCCTAAAAGGGATAAGCAGTTTAAATAACCGATGGGTGGGTTTGCTGGCCCCTATTTACCTGTGCATGTTGATCCTTCATAACCAATGAGGTACAAACATGTCCACTTAATAAAGCCCTTATGCCAGTGTTAATTTGCGGTCACAAGGATGTTCAGACAAGAAAAGCTGGGAAAATTATTTTGCCCTTGGTCGTGTTCTTTCAGCCTTTATCTGCTTTGCATCAGTGTAGTGAATGAACTTTGGATCATTTATGTGTAGCATTCACAAAATTCTATCTGATGCCCTTGTTTTCGCATATTTCACTTTAAGGGTCTCGAATTGCTCTAAATGTGCTGTATTGGAGTTTGTTTCATTTTTTTAATCGTCACATCAATTCTTGTTCCGCCATGCTCTAGTACTTTTTCTGCAAATGTTTGAATTATTAAAGTGCGCTTTTCAAAAAGGAACGGAGACATTTGTGGAGATCACACATTTTCAGTGCCCTATAGGCATATTATTCGTTAGCTGGAATCAGGCAGCAGCCACAGCCACCCACGGAGTCCACTCACTTTCAAAAGCAATGTTATGCTGCTTAAAGCAGCTTCCCCACTTAGAGTGACCCTTGTTAGTGTGAAAAGTTTGCACTTTATATTTTTTCTCACAGAAAAAATGGAGAGGAGCTTTTGTATTCCCTTGTCCAGTTCTAACCATTGAAAGTGTTATTTGAATTTTTGGTGCACTTAGAATCAGATTGTTCTGGAAAACGGACCGTGCAATTAACATAGGCCTATCTGTTTGTTTTTTTAGGTATCTGCTAGGGCTTAGATATATAGAATTGAACTAATATCCAAGTATTTCACTTCTTTTTTTTTTCATTTCTTTGTAGAAAAAAAACATATTGTTCACAATAGCAGGAATAATTACTAATATTATTCAAGTAAACAGCACACAGTTTAAATAGCAGTTTGATACCACTGCAGCAAACGATAAATCTAGACATTTAACTATGGGCAATATTTTGCAAAACAATGATTAATAAATATCAGAAAATCTCCATGCCGTCTTTTAACAGAAACTTGAAAAAAAAAAAAATGTGAACAACTTTTTATTGAACCACTGCAAATCAATCAATCAATCAATCAATCTTATTTGAATGTTGCCAATTCATAACAAGTGTTATCTCTATGCATTTTACAATAGAGCTAAAGACAAGCTCTATGGATACACATACATGCATAGATACATATATACTTATTAAAAATACACATATACATATAAATATATATATCCAACACCCAACATGAATCCATATGGCCAATCATGAATCCCTCCATCATGGCTCCAGAAAAAACCTTCAGTTAAGCAGCAGGAAATCTTGAATGTGGATTCCAGTCTCATGATGAACAGCAAATCCACACAATAATGTGTTAAGTGTGCAGGCAAAGGAAGGGAGGTTGGAGGAGAGAAGTGGACTAAAGTAAGACCTAAAGTTAGTGATACCCCTTTTCCACCAAGCTGGTTCCAGGGCTGGTTCAGAGCTAGAGCCAGCTTAGCACCAGTTCTTTGGTTTTCCACAGACTAAGCACCGGTTGCTGGCTCTCAAAACCGGTGCTTAGCAAGCACCAACTCTTTGCTGGGCCAGCCGAAAGAACCACTTTACGTCGGGGGCTACGCGCTTACGTCAGGGGGTGGGGGCGGGTGAAAACACGGAAGCACCAAAGCAGAGTAAAAACACGGAAGCATTCTTACCTTCGTCTTTTCAAGAGTGATCGCTGTTCGTTGCATAAGCGTCGAGTAGCATTAACTTGCTGAATCGCCAACTTTTGCTCTACAAAGGAAGGCTCGAAAAGCCAACAGCAACACTTGAACCACAACGTAGTCCTCCATCTTTGTAGTGGCAATTGAATTCGGCGCTAGTTGTTATGGGAAACTAGCGTGACGTATACATCGACGTGATGACGTAGCCCTCTGGCCGGCACCCGTTTGTGGAAAAGCAAACGGTTCTAAACAGGTTCGCAGTTGAACCATCTGTGAACCGGCTCTAGCACCAGCACGAGCACCAGCCCTGGAACCAGCCTGGTGGAAAAGGGGTATGAGAGATCCATGGGCCAATCATAGACTTTTAGTTATCATATCTGTTGCTACTGAAAACAAATTTATTGGAGGTTATAGATGCTACATCTCGTTTTCAGGAGGGTCCTTATGTCTGTATGATTGTGATGATACTTTCACTGGAGTACAAACAATAATAGTCTTACTGAAAATAAGAATTTATGGTCGCGACAAACTCATGGGTGGAAACAAAGCACAGAGTAGCATCCATACAACCTCTAAAAACATATAGAGCCAAATGTTAAGACAATAGCTGAAGTGTTTCAGAGCTTAACAACCAAACTAATAAAGGATGTGGTATCAGCTCACTACAGTCAGGGAAAAAAACTGCATTTTGTGAGTGGGCTGAGCTTGAAGTGTTATCCAATAACGATCACCACCATCTCTGATAGATGAAACACACTATATAACAGGTATAGTCATTTAAAAAAAAAAGACTAATATAAAGTTTTATAACATTCATTTTATTTCTCCTTCAGTGTGCTCCCTTTCTGCACCATTGCACCTCTTCATTCTGCCAATGATCAAAGCAGTGCAGCAGGTCTTCTTCAGACAGTTGTCTCAGAACCTCCCTCGTCCATTTATTCACTTCTGACACAGACTCTATTCTGTTCCTTTGAGCACTGATTGATCTTAGGGACATGGAAAACATCGCACAGTGCTGATTTAGTTTTTTTTACCAAGAACACATTGTGAGCTGGCAAGTTGCCTTGATGAAGAAAAAAAACATTTTTTTGCAACTTTTTCTGCAGATCTTTTCCTCACAGCTTCTCTAGATCGTGCTTGTGACAGTGTTGATTCACCATTAACTTCTCAGGAACCCACTACTCAAAAAGTATACCATGAATGTAAAATAAATGATCAACATGGCTGTGAATTTGGAATTGCCTTTTGGATTTTCAGACTGCTGATTTGTCTGTGGACTATATAGAAAGATCAACGTTTTATGATATTTAATGACCCAAAAAAGTATTCATATTAAATACTGCCATAGATTTACTTGTGTTTTTCCTTTTGATATGCAATCAGAAGTCTTGGGACAGCTCTGGCATTCACTTTTGTCATGTTCAAATATTCATAGAAAACTTGCCAAACTGTCTTTTTATCAGTGGAGACTATTTCTGCTATCATTGTGAGACCGAGTAAATGATCTCTTTTGAACAGTTTGTGGGTTTTCAGAAGTTCAGGGGTTATCGTTTTTATGCACTTGCGACACACACACACCCAGGCCGCAACCTTATTGACTGGAGACCCTCGCAAAAATGCCAAAGGCTGCAGTACCATGAGTGTCCACTTGGGGCTAGCTGCAGAAACCTGACACCTAAATGACTGTATGCAGGGGAAATTGATATGAGCCGGTGTTTTATGGCCTTAATTGTGACAAATAATACATATTTGTGCTCTCACTGCGGGAAGGGTGATCCCTTTCATATCATGCCTGTTTGTCTTTTATTGGGGATCTATTGAGGATATCTATTTTTGGTAATGCAGCTATTGGTCGGACTCAACAAAGTCTCTCTGTCTGTGAGTGGATGGAGCAACAGTTCCATCGAGATGTCGGCAGTATATGGAAGCTTCCATAAGAGTGCATCAACAGCATTCCAACAACTCAGATGATATTTAAACAGCAGATGTCACATGACTTTATCCCATGCTTTACAATCTATATATATCACTTTAAAATTCAGTGATCTTTTCTTTTATGAAGTTAATTTGAATGTATCAGAAAAGCTCTGACATTCAACAAAGGAGGTGCTGTGCTGTTGTGTCCTGTGTAAGTAAAACAAACTCAGTGGGGGCCACAGACCGTAGACTTTAAACAGGTTGCACTTGACTACTCCTGATTTTAGACATTTGCATGAAGAAAGATTACTCATGCCCAATATTGAACTTTTGCAGATATCTGACATTTCTAAACTCATTATTGCCATATTTTTTGTCAAGATCACAAAGTCTTAACTTCTTGAAAATTGACTTGTTGCTTTCAAATTAAAAGTTTATTTGTGTGAGAAATAGCAAAACAGTTAGCTCTTAAAAAAACGAAACTCTTAAGTTTTAAATGTACTCATGTAGTGATGAGAAAATTAACCATCATGGCACATTTGTCTATTTTACCAATCGTGCTGCTGATATTTGACTGAAAAATTGGCTTTAAAAATTGATAAGAATTCATTCGATTTTAAAATTTTAGGCCAATGTTTGCCAACACTTATATCATACCAATAATTATACGCATCCCTACTTACTTGCATAATCCTGGGTGAAACAGAGCATATGTTCACTGTATATTACAACAGTCTGAGCACTGGGAATAAAATGGACACTAGCACTTCACACTGTGTTGGGGCCCATGTGTTATAACTTTGATATTCTCTCATGGTTTAATATGGAGCACAAAAGTGCATGAACTGAAGTCTCCTCTCTGCAACCTCTTCTCCCAACCCCGTATTTAAGTCTTACTTAAAAAATCGCTAACAAGGTGATTTTTACAGACAAGGCAAAGACAGAACTCTGGAATACGGCATTATAAGCATCAAGGCTCATGTAATTCAAAGACTATTCTGAATTAAATTTTATTTAAACACACAGTGTATGATATTACTAACACATGCAGGTCCTTGTGTGAGGGCAAGTGCAGTGCTGTATAAAAAAAAGTCAATGCAGTCATGAATGCTGTATTTTTAGAACACTATAATGTTCCCAATGTCACAATGTTTTATGCAATTCTGAATATCAGAAAGTTAGAGCTTTATATGATACTGTTTTTTTATACATGAAATGAGTCAATGTGGGTGTTTGTGTGAGTGCAGGGTTAGGGTAATGTCTGAGTTATGAAGTCATATTGCGACAGTTTTAGGATTTAAGGATTATCTACAGCAAGTCCGTACACTGATACTGTTTATTTCATCATATGACATTTCAGACTATAGATCATGTTTTTGTGCCATTTTTTAGCTCAATGCCAAACAACACCTGCTGTCTGAGTAAAACACTGTCATTAGTATTTGCAAAAATGATTTTAATCAATCACTTCCAGCCACCATTAGTGTCAACAGCTATCCTGCAGCTGTTTAGCACATCTTCAGATTAAAGAACTGTTGTATGAGGAAGTCAACACTGATTTTGGGTGTATAATCAAGCAATGAATTATTAAAAAAAAACAAACAACGGCAATCACAGGCCTTATAGCCTCCTCCAGAGAGAGGACATAAGACAGCATGAAAGGTTTTGTTGAGACTGTGGCGTTAAATATCTGCCAGATTTGAATCAGTCTGATGCTGCTGCTGGTCATCAAATGCCTAAACTTAGAAATAAGAAACAACAAACACTGCTGAGCACTGTCTATTATGTCCAGTATGCCAAAAGGCCTGCATTTGACAAGACTGGAATGACAAAAATGATCTTGCATCTCCCTTCAGTGACATGTACCCTGACACAAACCAGCATGATCGCTTAATTTCCCCTCTATTTACTAGGGTGACATCAGATTATTTTCCAAACCCAATTGATTTTGCTCTAGTAGACATTCTGTAATGCAATAAAGATAGCAATGTCAAAACAAATTAAGACATTCAATTTAAGTTAGACTATGAGTGTAATGGTAACTGGTCAAATGATAAACAGCAGTAAAATTTCCAACGGACAGTATTACTGTTTCTTTTTTAATGACCATTAAATCATGTTTAATTACCTACTCTTTATCAGTAACTCACGCTGATGCTGGTCATTGTCTGGAAAAAGTCAGAACTAAGTATCTGCTCCTCAGCAAAGCAGCAGCTGTCCCTCAGACAGAGGCTTGTGTGTGCAGTTTGCAATTTTAGAAACTATCATCAGTGAAGAAAACTTGTGGACATGGTCTATAATAAGCTGTACCATGGACACCACGTTTATTTTTGGTCTTCTCAAAAACTTTTAACATGTTAATTTACAATTGTTTAGAAGGAGAACCTGTCAAAAGTTCAAATTCATTTGTTTCTTTTCTAATCATTGCCCACTGTATTAAGCATTTATACTATGATGATGAATAATACTTGCAAGAATTTATTTACTTTTATTTCTCATGAAAAAATGGTGGCAAATTGTACTTAAAGGACATTTCCTGACACATTTCTTGACAAAAAACACAAAAAAAGACCAGGAAGGCTGATTTGATTATAGCATTAAAGGGTTAAGTGTCATCACGTGTGTTCAAAAGTACTTTTAGAATATTTTGAGCACATTACAACAATACCACAATAATAATGATGACCGTAACAAGTTTGGTCACTATGACCATGATATTAAACTTTCATATCCTTACATTCCAAAGTTAGACTAACTTGATGATTTTTCTAGATATGGCATCACATAAGTTCATCAAGTTCTATTTAAAACAGGATTATCAAAAAAGTGCAGTGCTTAAAGCTGGTGTGAAGTCAGACTTTGCCTTCAGTAGTGTTCGAGCATATCTAGGTCTTGTTCAAAAGCGATGGTAAAATTGGACCAAGGGATTGACAAGGATATTGATACATAATGAACGAGCTCAAGAAGGAGCATAGCTGAAGGGTGAAGCTTTTAATTTGTCTATCTCCACCCAAACCCTCATGAGCTTTATGTCACGACGAAAACAACAAGATTGTAGATACAAGCAGTTGAAACATGTTTTCAGTAGCGGCTGGCTGGGCTCAACATTTAAGGTAGGGTAATGAGCATCCTGACAGAACTGAAGGTAGATCTGTCGCTTCTCTGCTTTAAGAAGAGTATGTGCCTCCTTGGAGAGGTCTTCCAGGCATGTCCAAATGGGACCCAGAGCTCACTGAGGAGTCCTCTATGGTCTGGGTACACCTTGAATGGATTGAATGGATATCTAAACTCCTTTTTTAAATCAAAGTCTACGTACAGACTGGGCCACTGTGACAAATCTCACCCTCAAAACCCATCACTGTTGGCAAATCTTCAAAATGTTGGTGAGAGCACATTCCCAGGAGTATTTTTGCCATGGATTGGACATTTCCTGATGGCCCCATGTCTATCTTTGGACAGATTTTAAATGTTCACCATCGTAGATGTAACAAATGGGAAAAAGCTCAGCTTAGGGGAACTTTGGTCCAACAGAGCTTGGGGCTGCTGAACATTTTACAAATGAATTTCCACATCTCTCAAAGTATGCCATATTAAGCAGATGCAGCTGGTCTGTCTTAGCATCCTGACACAAGGGCTGGAAGACAAAAGGCAGCTGTACCCAAAAGGGCGCGTCATCGAGGCCTGAGGAGAAGGCAGCTGAAGCCGACAGAGATGAACCCAGCTGTAGCTGAGGGAAGCAGCAGCAACTTACCCAGAGAATAACAGCATTGCACAACTTATTCTGTTTGGCCTGACTTGGCTCGATACAGCTTGATGTTTCCCTCTGCATTGGCAAAAGTTGGCAGAAATGTCATTGTATGAATGCAGCTCTAAACTATTAGGGTTAAAGGGCTTGGGGTGGCTAATTACATAAATAGATTTTGGTCAGACCTGCTATAAATGGATCCATGTCTGGTCCTGGGGACTATACATGCAGCAGAGTTAGGAGATGCTCTCAGCTGCACATAGCTATAAAGCTTTGGGTTTAGGTAATCACATCTAAAAACAGAGCAGATGATGCAGCAGATGAGAAAGATTGATGATTTTTTTTTCTGCTGTGATCCATTTGTCTGTATTTATCAGTCAGGTTGAAGATTTATGTCCACATACAGGCCATACATTATTTCATCTGTTGGAATGACTGCAAGCCAATGAAAAATGAGCAACAGGTCACAGTTTGAGCCATAGTTTGGACATCTCTGATTTAAAGGATAGACTGTCCATAATGTCTGCTTGTTGGAACAGGGACAAAACCACCTTTACCCTAATACCGCCACACCAGCAAAATCCAAGGCAAAAAGGCATTTTGTGGTTAGGTTTTTGTTTGTTTTTCAGGTCTGAGATGTAGAAATATTTTTGGAGACCATGTTGTTCCAAAAGTCACAAATTTGTCAGCTAAGAGTTCTTTGAGTGCAGTGAAAGAAAATGCTGACACTAGGGAGGTTCTTGCACTCAGATTATAGAAAAACATTAGTGGATGCATGCTATACTCTATTGTGTTTGGTGTTTGATTGATGACAGAGCCAAAGAAAAGAACAATGCCAATGAGTGAAGACCTTATTTAAGCTAAATAGTGGACAAAGGTATCAGAGACATCAGGCACTGCTGACTCTTGAGCCTATCTAAAGAAAAATAGGGCAAAGTGGCATATTTGGGCAGTGGCAAAACTGTGTTGAGGCTGTGGAAAATAAATAACTGACAAGAAAGGAATATGTTTTGAGACAGACTTTGTGAACATTAGGGTTTAGAGCTTTTAATGTTTCCTTTTAGGCTGAGAGCAAGAGCCCAGACTTTGCAGTCATATACCATTGTGTCCCTGGGAAAGGCACTCGACCCAAACCATACACTGCACTATTATTGGTGTGATGATGGAAATAAAATAACCTGAATATGATCAGTCAGTATTGGACTTAGATCGGGTCCCAAAAATCCAAAGTGACCCTGGACATCGTGTCCAAGCCTGGACTGGCCCTTTCTCTAAGCTATGTTCATGGACCTGAGCTCAATTCAAATCTGACATTTTTTACTGATTGGACTTCAGTATTAATCTTGCAAAGCAATTTCCCAGCTGTTTGATGGCAGAACCACACAGGTGTGAGACCTAAAAAAGCCCATCATTGTGACATTTACTGTTTACCAAAACAGTCCCTGAAAAGTAACAAGTTTAATTAAAATGTTTCTCTTTTGCCTGTCACCAACAAATTGTATTCCTTTTTTTTTTTTAAGTCTACTTCTAAAAGATCTTAGGACAGATTTTTGCATGTTTTTTTAAATATCAGATATTAAGCTTATGAGGGTGGCCAGGGACTGGATGTAAAGTTACTGGGCTTTTGACAGTCATTTATGATGTAATCGTAAATCAATCAATAAGAAAATGTCAATACCAAGTTCTGCCCAATCAAAGGCAACAAAACTCCTGTTCAATTAGCCTCTTTTTGTCTGAACGTACACATCTACCCCAGCTATTTTTGAACTTGGCTAACAGCCAAGACCTGATGTACGCCTGTCTGCCTCTTTATGTGAAGTCAAGTAGAGCAGAAAAACAATGCAACAACCAAAGCTCTGATCCCAAAATTACAACCAATTACAGTCACTTTGCACTGTGTAAACAGAAACACAGAAAAGTCTAACAGGTCAAATTACATAATGTTACTACCAAGTGCAGGACTCATTCACATCCAGTGACTCTTCCCATGATAAGCTTTGACATACAACAGTGTGTTTGCTTACAGAACGTAAAAACATCTCTTCTGTACAGTAAGACTGGCCTGCCACAGGGATCAGTCCTAGGTCCTGTTCTTTTTTGCCTATATATAAATGATTTACCTACTATTTGTACAGGCACTGAATGCCAAATGTATGCTGACGATACAGTGTTTAATGTCTCAGCAAAAAACCCCAATCAAGCTTCAGTGATCTTAAACAGACAGATGGTTAATATTTCAGAATGGTTACAAAGGAACCACTTAACACTTAATTATAAAAAAAAAAACAGTATCAATGTGCTTTTCAATGAGAAAGAAAGTCCCAGATAAAGGCCACGGACCCAACTACAAAACCTTTATTTTCACTTTGTAAACAAGCTTTGAAAACGTTAGACCAGAAGCCACAAAAATGGCACCACTACAAAATTATTGAGAAATATAATTTGTTGACTTTTGCCAACTTTATAAAATTATCCTTTCTCAAAGTTGTTTTCAACTGCCTAAATGGACTGGCTCCACAAGTGATGTGTCAGAACTTTACAAAGACAGACAGCTGTGGGACAATGACAAAGAACATAACAAAACAAAACTGTAAAATCCAAAGGTGCAGGACAACATTTGAGCAGTCATCCCTCTCAGCGCAGGGCATACACCTATGGAATTCTTTAACATCTGAAATGAAATCTCAAACAGAACTTAAAAAGTTCAGTGCAAAAGTAAAACAGTGGCTTAAACAGCAGCAGAAATGTGAACATTCGTTTTCACAAGTTATTATCAGTTTACTATTCTAATCATTTTTAATGTTAAATGTAACTTGTGTTTTAGCCTCTAATTTACTACAACTGTGTCTATTTATTCATTATACTTATTGACTATATTCACTGCATTACTGTATTTGTATAATTGTATCTGTATATTTTAATCTACTCTAAATCCTGACCAGGCACAAAGACTGCAAATTAGCTGAAGCTTCACGTCTTCTATGCATTCACATTTTTCCATTTTCTGTGGCAATGTTGTATGTATCGTCCCTGTTAAAGAAACATTAAATTAAAATAGTACATCTGTCATGTTAAGAAATAGCAAATAGGCCCCTCACAGTCCTGATAAAATCATCTGAACTATAAATGAGCTGTTTTAGGACAAGATTTTCTGATAATCTTTATTTAAAGGTGCTATGAGGAGAATCTGTTACCAGCGACATTAGGACTCTGCTACCCATGAGTACGTTGTTTTGCGACTGTCGTAATGCTGCGTTCCAGTAACCTCGGAACTGGGAGTGACATCATCTCCGAGTTATCGGCGTTCCAGTTGAAGTCAGAAAAAAACATGCCGATCTACCAGGCTATTGGTAGTTTTGTAGCCAGCTATAAATTCGCTGCCTACAGCCCAGTGCTCTAAGACGTGTCCGAATAATATAAATTTGCGCTAGTTTTAATTGTCTTGTTCCTGAAGTTGAGTATCCAGGCCAGTCCAGCCCTGTCCGACCGCGAAACTAAGGAATAGCATTTATAGATAACCTATTGTGATGCTATAAAACTCATCTTAAAGTGTGTGTTTCGATCAGGCATATATCTAAAAGTGAGACTTTTTTGTAATAACTTAGAAACTCCTCACAGTCTCTTTAAGGATAGTTAATAAGACATTTAATTTTAATATTCGATTAATTTATTTTTTTAGTTCAAGTTATGTTCCAAAGACTTTTAGGACCATCTGACCAATAGCATATCTGTGCATGACTTTAGCCATTTCAATCGTGTCCTTAATTTAACTGAACAGAGCATCAAATGTTGCATTTAATTGTGCAATGATTCACACCAGCCATCTACACTGCATCCATTAAAATGTCATTCTTTACCCTGTGTTTTCCCTTTGCAATGGATCAAGAGCTTGACTGAACAGGTGAATCAACAAACTTTGGTTAGAGTGGACAGAACTGGATAAAAACCCGTCTTTCTAATGTATGCTATACAGATGAAGAAACGCTCCTGAGTGAGAAAAGGCAAATATAAAAAAGGAAAAAAAACTTTCAGATGCCTAACAATATCCCCGTTTTAGTAATAAAGACAGCTGTTGGGGGATAAATGTTGCACTGCATTATGCAGCATTGCCCACAGGCAATTAGGATACTCGCATGTAATGTAATGATGCATTGCATTCTCCTAGTGCACAGAGGAACAATGTTGCTGGTCTTTGTCCAAGATTTTTACAGCAATTTGACATGATGATTTCTCTGAAGACAAAATAAAAGAGACATCACATGCACTACCTTGGAGCTTGGGGCTTGGTGCATCATGAAGCAAATCAATTGATTTAACAGAACACAACAAAATCTTCTTCAAACAGGCCCGTCTATTTAGGCCAGATAGCTGGAAAAACAAGCAGCCTGGAAACCCAAATTCAAAACTGTATCTTCTTTTTGTTGGATTGAGAGCAAACAGCCAGACCCCTGTTACATTTGGTTGCTTTTTAATTTCCGTAGCATATTCTGACAAAAAAAAAAAAAAAAAAAAAAAGAACAAACCTTTGGAGTCATCCAATTTTGCATAATATGAGGTTTTATGATGTCATGTTTTATCCCGTCTGATTTAAGCCGGGAAGCTGTTACGTTGCTGTGAACATTTGACCCCAGCCAAAGTACAAATATGAAAAGTGGCAATTCTATATTTGGAACCATGGAGTAAAAGCTATAAAACATTAAGATTTGAGGCAGAACAATGAAAATCCCAGAGAAACTTAACCACGTTGTTATGCAGCTGATACAAATCTTTCAACAAGTAGGCTTTTCATCAAAAGGTCAGGACTGATGATGATTGAGGAAGGCTGGAAAATGTCTGAATAACACTTTCCCTCTTGTCCAATAAGCACTAAATCAAAACTGAATGAGGAACCACTCTGAGCCATGTCTCCTGAGATTTTAGATAATTTTCCCTCTTCTATTCACATGCAAATACCCCGTTCACAGTATGTGCGAAAATTGTTTTCCTCAGTGAAAGGATTACATGAATGGATTGAGTGGATACTGGTTGTTGTTTGAAAATGAAATACTGCTGCGAACAGGTACATATTTGTCACTCGGCCCCATTTCACTCGTCACTTCACGTGTCTGGTATTAGGGATGAAATAGGGATGAGATTTAATACACTGTGCCATTTAAATATGTGTCTCTGTCAGATTATGAATATGATCAATTCGAATTTCCATGGGATTAAAAAAAATACAGGCTTGGTGCTCCTCCAAACGGAAATCAACCTGAGGCTGTTTTGTTCCAACCAATACTGGCAGAGAAACAATAACATCTGCACTTTAGTGGCACAAACACATGAATAATGCTTCTTATAAACTGCACAAGGGACCAAAGTTCTCCTCTGAAAAATCTCTGCTATGTTTCTCATGAACAAGTCCTGTCTTTTCATTTGAAAGCTGGTTTATTGTCACTTTTTTGTACATAAAAAAGAGTTTTAAAACCCACTGGCCTCGTGTACACCAGACTACAAGGAGGGCTACTTCTCTGGCTGTAGAAAGAAAAAGGTCAAGCCATGTCATGCCCTGCATTTGGTTTTCAAAGGAGCCTTTGTGAGGCTGTTGATGCCAATCCTTAGACACTCCTTAATTATAGTCGCCATTGAACTACAGACAGGGAGGCCATGTTAAGGAAGGACTTAAGGCTGCCTGACCAGGAGCCACCCTGTATGGACATTTATCCATGCAGCCATACAAAAAAGCAAATTATACAGCAAGGTTATTATCGCTCAAGTGCCCCAACGACCTCATAATGCAGAGAAAGTACAAGATCAGCGGAAATTACTCAGTAGGTATTATATTTACTTTATGTGAGCACCTTCCTAGGCATGTAAAGAATCTAAAAAATGTTCTCCTTCATTTGCTTTTTAAGTCCACTCGACGACACGATCTGAGACAGACAGATTTTGCTTTAGTAACTGTAAGATATTCTTTAAATACCTCTCAAACCAATATTTCATTTAAGAAATGTATATACCGTAAAATACCAAATAAACGCTCTGTTCCAAATAAACGCCGGGTGTAATTTATTCGGTGCAACGTACGAGCTACGGTCAAAGTTTACAGAACACACATGCAAATGCTAAGCTCACAACTGACAGCTGACATTTGAAAAGAAATATGATCAGACTGTACCTTTACCATTATTTGTCTCTCTGGACGTCCTGTCGGCTCACTTCTCCTCCCTCTGTATGTCAACAAATGCATGTTGGTGTGAGGCGCTCTGTTTCACAACAGTGCAGCTACACTCTACATCCACAGAGGGCACTAGAGAGCAGAAAGCCTGAATCTTACAAAGTAGGGCTTTGAAAATTCAATGAAGAAGACGTTGCCACTGCCGCTGTTTGTTTTTTGCCCTTAACTAACATCAGGAGGCCGGTCACGTCAGTTGCTGCTTATGTCTATGTCCCTGGTGCAGCGGAAAAAAAAGTAGTAAGACCTTAACTTAACTACCAGTCGTTCATGAGCAGTATGACCAGACAAGAGTGTGACAACGGTACTGTAATCTTACCTTGAAAATGTACAGGTGTTATTCATACTAGTGTAAATAAATAATTTGATTATATTTACCATATTTTTCATTTTTTGCTCAGTAAAACTTTTGTGCAAAGGGAATCAAACGCCTGTCCCAAATAGTCGCCTGGTCTGCTCAGTGATTGAAGCAAATAAACGCCCCGGCTACTATTTGGTATTTTACAATGTACATCTATATATATATTTTTCATTTACATATAGTAACACGGGATACCACTCATCTATTTCAAAACATGTTCTTTTCTGGATGAGTGGGTGCTGGTATACAACTGCTTGCCGCTGCTCTTTGGTAATTTTGTTGTTTTAAATGTACAGCATCCTTTGGTGTCATGAAAAGTGCTTTAAAAATAAAATGATATAAAATATAGATATGTTATATTGTGTTTTAAGGCAAAAGCATGTTCAGTTTTGAAGACGGATAGAAACAAAATTTATCAACTGAATAAACATACTGTAAAAAAAAACAAAAAAACTTTGGATGACAAATATATGATGCCTGCTCACACAAAAATGTGCCAAATATTTCCTCAAACTAAACTGTTATGTCCTTTAATTAAAAAAAATACATTCAGTTCAAAGGAATACTTTGGTAAAGACCTTGCCCAAGATAAATGGACAAATAAAATACTGATGAATTTACACAACCCAAATATGATCCTACCCAAATTACATTTTCATTTTAACAGAAGCTCTAAACTGGAGTAAATAGGAACAGCAAAGAAAGCTGTTTGGCATTGTCAGACATTTGGCAAAGTTTTCATGGGCACATCCTGCACACTCAGGTCTGCTTCTGAACCCATATATTCATTGTCCTTGTAAATGTGGCACAATTGGAAAGAGAAATAAACTGCCTCTCTAACAGTGTAAGGTTTACTGCCAAGGAGCATTGTTACAACAAAAAATATTCTACCAAACACCGTTTTCCTTCCTTTCTGTGCTGTTTATGAACAGAAGTACCGCGGTAATGACAAGACTCACCCTCAGATATACAGCGTTTAATACAGTGTTTTCCCTGTGAAGTGGTGACATCCAGAATTTCTCAGTGTTTGTGATGACAGACAGGTTAAATCTACACGCAAAATAAATAATAGGTTCCATATTCCATTCAGCTTTATTTCTGAAATTTAGTGAATGTGGGTTTGACCTGAAGGACGAGAGGAGTAAACAGAAGATTAAAACCTCAAGAGGGTCAAATCTGCTTCAGGCTGCTGTATGTTAATATGTTCTTGGTGTCTTAAGCATCTCAGTATAGCAATAATCCTGATAAAACGTGCTTTGGTCGTGGTGCATGCGCTACTTAGTCTGGATCAGCGTTGTATAGTTGTGGATGAACGGTGGGGAACGTGGAAGGGTCCTGACAGTTCTGAACTGTTAAAAACTGTTGTGGAGAATCACCGCTCTCAGTATAGCCGGATGGAAGCCTAATGCAGTCCTCAGGCTAACGGTATTAGCGTGGCATTTACGGAGCTCAGTCGGGCTGATCGTGGCTCAATCCTGAAAGCTTTATGAGGATGACTGACAAGGATGTATCCATTTGTGCCCCAGCTGTGTCCCATTCAAGACGGCGCAAGCGACGGGGCTCAGTCGGGGCTTCCGTGACGCGAACTGAGCTTGAGTGGGGCTGACGCCATGTCAGTGGGATGAATATTCAAGGAATCCTCGTCGTATCGCTGTATTAGCCTAGCTGGAGTGGGACGAACGCCCCCGAAGCGCTGTAGAAGCGCTACTGACGGTGTATTTACGGGGTGTGTCCAGGGTTGAGACAGTCATTTCATCCCGTATCATAGCGATCACACCAGCCTCGTCAATCATGTACAGTCGTGCACAATCGCTATGAGAAACGGGAATGTGTGACTTAGGCATCATGCTTGTCTTTTTATTTGCATCTTTCATCAGCATTTGCTAATATTTGCACACTATCACCTGTCCTTGATGCGCTCACGTTGCTTCTGCACTCTCACACTGCCACAGATACATTTTCACAAGCTTCTGCCATTCCTATTGTACGTATTTGTATGAGTATTTCTCTGTATCCAGGGATCATTTCATATATTCTATAATAGGTATAAAGTATTACATATGAGTAAGTCTCTTAAAGCATTAGTTTGATCATATTTGCTGGTTAGGGCAATCAAATCAACATCAGCCTTCTCTTTATCAACTTGTAAACTCCTGACAGCAGGCCTGAGCTCCAGCTCAATGTTTGATTTATTTAGTCATAGCTGCTGCCCATTTTGTGTGTGAACTGTTAAATAAACTACTTTGGAGCCCTGGATAAAGGACCAAAGTGATGTGTCAAAGCATTAACCACAGATAATTCATTGTGATGATTTGAAGAGATACATGATGTCAAGTCAGCGCTGGATAATGGATCCACAATGAGGTTTGGCCAGTACTTAGGTTAGGAAAATTGCTTGAGTGACAATGAAACCCTTGATATAAAAAGCTAAGTACTTCAAAAAATGTAGTGCACACAGTGGAGACATTATTAGGGTTCAATGATTAGAAATAATAGGCTGTGGATGAACAGGCTGTACCCTCTTGTAACCCCATGCTCAGAACAGAATATGTTCAGTGAAGTTTTGACAGTCAGACATTATTGACCACTGCTGTTGGACATGAATTAACCAATTAAGTCTTTTCTTACACAAATCACTGGACGACATAGCTTTATTTAGCTTTTGATATTCAGATTGTATGCAGCAGTTTCTTTGATCAGCATTTAATCTGAATATACCAATTATTCTACAAAATCCCCACATGTAGACATAAAAAAGAAAAGTGAAACTCAGGGATGCATAACATAATCAGAAGGATATGTGTATTAACATATAACTGCCTAAACAGTATTAACATTTATAAGATATTAACATTTTTGTGGGTATTTTAGCTGTCCATAAATACCCCATAAATTTGCTGTAATGTAGCAAGAATGTTAAAGAACGTATGTATCAAATGATGTTTTTTTTTACTGTAGACTGTAGACTTTCACTATCAAAATGAACAGGTCAGGCTCAGGAAAGTGGAGGCTTTGTTTTCTTGGTAAAAAATATTGTTATCCGTACCAGTATCGTTGATATTAAGTTTGGAAATATCTGCATATCAGGTATATGCAAGTATCCAAGCCTATACAACATCCACCCACTTCTTCCGAGAAAAAATATAATTTGAAAAATATATATATCTATTTTTCGAAAGTTAAAGGGTTGTAAAACATTTAGCCATTATTGTCGCTTGTTAAATTCACAAACAAAACGTTTATTTCTACAATCTTACACATTTTCAATTTGTCACGTGCCCTTGAGAGCAGAAAGAATCCTCGTGTTACCTCGGATTTAAGTTTGAACATTTATAGTTTGTCATTTTTTATGTTGTTTTTTCCCCTAAAAATGATTAAAAAAAAAAAAGCAAATGTATGAATAACAAAATCAAGCTATAGTCCCATTTTTAGCTGTAAGACACCTTAACAGCTGACATTTTGTATGAAAGCAAATGTAATAGGATTTAGGGCGGAACACACAGAGAGGAGAAAAAGTTGAATATTTTCAGTAAATAGTTAAAACACATCTTTGAAGTGATATATCAACAGGCAAGTTTCATTTTCCAACTAGCACATTTAGATTATTGTATTCTCCACACCATATATTATGCTACATACGAATGTCTTAATATTGACAATAACTGTATCTGAAGTTTAACCAGCAGTGCATGATGGCTATTATGATAAACAGTTATTTATAATTCATTTCTTAAATTAAGAGCCTTGCTATTTCTTCAGGAATAATGACCCATCACTGCATAGTTATATGCAACTAGTCTTGTCTAGTTAAATAATCCAGTTTTCTAATCTTAATGCTGCGTTCACACCGCACGCTACTTGAACTACCTCGGTGATCACTCTCCATGCAAAGTTGATGTACAGCCGTAATGGGGCGGGGCTAACCCTCCCGCACCGCGACAGCCGCTTGTCACACTACCACATAGCTTGTCGTGCGATGTCAAAGTAAAAAAAAGTTAATCTATACAGACGATGTCGTGCGTGGCTGTGCGGCAACAGCCAATCAGCGGTGTGTGTATGTGTGACGGTACCCAAGACAGACAGTTATTCATCCGGACTACAGGGCGGATGAGTTGCGTCTAGGCGGAACTAATCTCAGTGACGATATTAGTTCCGCCTAGACGGACCGCGGTAAACTCACAGATAATGCTGCTGCAGGGCATCAGCTGCAGTGTTTTGTGTTTGATAAGAGAGTGAAAATGATACAGCTGGAACAATGTCCGCTTATACATCCGACTATGTGAAATATGATATGATCGTGGTGAAACTCAAGCGGACGTGACGTCACCAAGCGACGGCAACGACCAAAATGAGGTATTTATGGACGCGCGACGCTAAGTCAGTGGGTGACGCGACTTTTGACGCTGGGTCGCTAGCGGTGTGAACGCAGCGTCAGAATAACCAATGGAATATTTTCATCAGATTTTAAAAACATATTCAGGACATGTTGATCATGGCTTAAGGGACAAGTTATTAGATGGATGAATATCCAGGGAACTTTTAAAGCATTTGTTAACATTGTATGATATGGCAGTTTTACACAATTTTGCTTGAAACTCAACAATTTCTCTGAGCCTTCCTTAAGTAGGTGTTCGTCATACTTTGAAGATGCCCTGGAAATGCTCCATTGGGTGTAATATTTGGTAAAATCGACTCAATCTTCATGCCTGTAGAAGTGTTGAAGAGCTGTGCACTGCATGTGAAAGGCTCTTAATGAACATTTACAGTATTCTGTTTGAATAAAGGCCCTGTCAGCAGGCTTTTATTCTTCTGTTTACATATTTAGTACTGCCAGCTGTTCCAGGGGAATCACAAAGCTATCAATTTGTTGTTTTCCCATCATTAACACTTTTCGAAGGCCAACGTCTATTTATGAACACAGTTGCGCATACAGTATAGAAACAACCTCAGCATTGCATTATGCATGAACCACAGCCTGTTTGAAGGGTCTAATTTGAGATGACTGATTTCTGTTTGCTTGCTAATCAGATTTCTCCTCTTCAACCAGAGGCCAAAATACTGTCCAGTACAAATAATACAACAATAAAAGTGTTTACAACAAGCCCCTCAGACTTAATGCCATCAAAATCAAATGAGCTGCATCCAGAAGAACCTGAGATGACAGCAAGTCAACAACTTCTGGTTATGATTTCATATACTTAGCGAAGCAGCAGTTAGAAAGAAACAACACAACCAACATTTTCTTATGTTTTGAACCACCTGGGGGCGTCAATAATTAGGAGGCTGCAGGCAAATTGCAATATGAGACCCATCCCCATTTAGCCTTTATTAATATGAACAACATATTTGTGGATTTACAATTATGTTTATTTAATAATGTTTGTGTTGTATCATAGTTTTAACCAACAGAGAGATGAGAAGAAAGACCGAGAGCAAGTATCAAGTTGCAATAATTTTTGGCCATGTTTGAACATGACGGTCAAACTGGCAGGGAGCCTATTGCCAGTCTCATCCACTCAACAAAACACATCAAACTATTTGTATAGCACTTTTCATACAGGACAAAGTGCTTTACATGCGAAAAAAAATCAAATAAAATAACAATAAGTGGAATTAAAAGCAGAAAATTGCATAATTGCACAAAATGAAAACATAAGACCCCTGCAACCCCCCTCCCCCAAACCACATTCAATAAACACACTCACTTACACAAAAACACAAAGACATAAAACGGAAAGAAGAATCAGAGGACTGAGGAAACACGACCTTGAATTAAAATTGAGAAAACACAGGGTCTAGAACTAAAATAATACTTAAAAATACTTGAAAATCTTTGAGGGTATGATAAATAAATGTGTAAATACATAAATAAATAAAATAATATCACAGTATAGAATAAAAGTTGGATAAATAATATATAAACAAATGAGAAAGTGTAACATCAGGTGCATAATAAAATCAGCTAAAATAGGATAATGAAAGGAAAGCATTTAACAAAGAAATAAATTCCAAATAAAAAATCTGAACTGAAATGTAGTAATAAAACAAAATAAAAGGGTTAAAACAAGTTGAAATATAACGTAAAATAATAATAAATACAATCAGCTAAAAGCCAGATTAAAAAGGTAGGTTTTGAGTTTATTTTAAAAATAAGAACAGGAGGTGCTGCCCTACTGATTTTAAAGCCAAATGATTTTCAATATTTTTTTTAAATTATTTTTTTATGGATTTGCAATTATTGGTAATGCAACTGGCTTTATGGTCAAGCATCAGTTAGTGCTGTTGCCTAACAGCACGATGGCCCTGCGGTGAGGCTTAGGCCCCATCCACACGAAGACAAAACACTGAACAGTTTCAAAAACGATCGTCATAAAGACGAAGGCGACTCAGAAAATGTGTGCCTCTCCATGAATGCTCTCAATACGCTTGAAGACGCTGTAAAACACATGCCAGACGTCTAGGGGCACTGTAACAATATGACGGAAAAAGACGAAAACACAGTGGGCATGCGCACAAAAGTTGTAAACAGAGATTGTGATAAAGTGATCATAAAGTGGCGTAATGTGTCCTCGATAATTGTTTGTTCAACTCGGTGCTGATTGAGAAGAAGGAGATTTTGCTGCAACAGGGATAGTAGGGTCACTAGCTTCATCAGCACATATACTTCACAGTGCGCCGCCAGTGTTGTTGTTGTTGCCGCGTGTGGTGCACGCGTGTCAATGATGATATGAAACTATGACGTAAGCATACCTGAAAAGTTACGGAGAGCCAGTAATCACGGAGCTGCGTATACGGCATTTCAAAATCTTTCCACTCTGGAACCTGGTTTCAGAAATGATCGTTTACGGACCCCCAAAACGCTGTCTTCATATGGATAATACGCAGATTCAGCGAAAAATGTATGCGTTTAGACCTCGGTTTGTCTTTGTGTGGATGGGGCCTTAGTCAGGGTCTTCCTGGATGAGTTTGCACGTAGCATGTGTGGGTGATCCATTGGTACTCGTGCTGCCTCCTGCAGAGGAATAATTCCACATGTATTCAGGCTACCATAAAGGATTTGGCCGTTTGGTTGGGTAAAGGCATGTCTGTGAATGTACTTGGAATGCAACAAAACACAAGCAATTGGTTTGTAGCAAACCTCAGGCTTTCTGGTAAAAGTTTTTGGTTTGATTCACTTTCACAACCTTGTTCATTGAAATGACTTTTTAAAAGCAGGCTCCCTATTTTAATGAGCTCAGACAAATTTCTCCAGAACAAAAGCAAGAGTAATAAAGGAGAAAACCTTCTTTTTACTTCAAAGCTATTCATAAACATCCCTGATAGTTTCTGATAAATCCAAAATAAAAACAAAAATTAAAATGATCAACTTTGTGTTTTTCAGCTGTTATGGTGCTTCTGTTTCATAATGCTGGAAAGACAAATGGCATTGATTTCAATACTACTGTGATTTTTTTCTAGCTTGTAAGTTTTGGTTGTAATTTTTTTTTCTTCAGTTTTTTATTTTCTTTGGTGATGGGGATGTTTCTTTGCTTTGTTTTATTTTTTTGCCAATTGGATTTTTTTTTATTGCAGGCTTTACATTGCTGTTAGGTGATAGCTATGATGGAACAGAGAGAGAGAGTGCATGGAAGGAAACACAATACTGCTCTGAAGACGACAGCCTTTGTAAATAAAGCATGTTGACCAAACCTCAAGGCTATACAACGACCTGTTATCCTTACCTAACCAGGTTTACATATGAGGTATTCATTTAAAAAATGAATCTGTGCCCATGAGGACAAAATCACACAGCCACACAGAGTGTTTTATTATTAATGTGTGGGTTGTTGTTAGTTTCCATTGCAAGTTTAGTTCACATCTCGCTGCTGATTTCAGCATGCTGTTTTGCTGTAGAGTCAGAAAATGATATGAAAGGTTTGTGCCAAAAGTGCGAAACCTCTTACTCCTGATTAAGAGACTAAGGCCCCATCCACATGAAGCCAAACCGAGGTCTAAACACATACGATTTTTGCCGAATCTGCGAATCATCCATACGAAGACGGCGTTTTGGGCGTCTGTAAACAATCATTTTTGAAACCAGGATCCAGAGCAGAAAGATTTTGAAATACCGTATACGCAGCTCCATGATTACTGGCTCTCCGCAACTTTTCAGATACACTTACGTCATAGTTTCATATCTTCATTGACACACATGCGCTACACACGCCAACGACAATGGCGGCGTACGTGTAGGGATAGTAGTGACCCTACTATCCCTGTTACAGCAAAATCTCCTTCTTCTCAATCACCACCGAGTTGAACAAACAATTATCGAGGACACATTACGGCACTTTATGATCACTTTATCACAATCTCTGTTTACAACTTTTTACGCAAGTGCGCATGCCCACTGTTTTTTCCGTCTGTTTCCGCTTGTTTCCATCATATTGTTACAGCACCCCTAGAGGTCTTGCATGTGTTTTACAGCATTTTGATGCGTATCGAGTGCATTCATAAAGGCGCACACATTTTCTGAGACGCCTTCGTCTTTTTGACGATCGTTTTGGAAACTGTTAACCATTTTGTCTACATGTGGATGGGGCCTAAAAATGCAAGCATGCTGGGGCAACATTTTGGGTTAATTGAATGAATCTTGATTTCTTCAGGAGAAATAAAGTGTTTTGGGACAACTTTGGCTCACCTGTTTTTTGTTCAAATCTAGTTTTTTTGTATGTGCATGGGCGCCCTCAACATGAACATCCTCTCTGTCTTCACAAAATCTTATGAGCCAATCAAGCACATCAACATGTTTTCGCCATAGACCTCAGGAAACGTATGACAAGGTTCAGCTGCTGCCTTGATCAATTTTACCAAAGATTTTTAGTGAATGTGTCTCTCAACCTCTAAGTGCATCTTTTTGCAAAGCCTGAGCAACAAAAAAAAACATGCACTTCAGTCAGTAGACAGCAGTGAACTGAAGACGTCACTTAATGGAAACCTACAGCAGCTGTGTGTGAAAACCCAGCCTTCAACACAACAGTCAGTGTGAATGTGATACACATAGTTTTATCCTCATAGGCATGGCCTCATTATTTTATAGCCATACCTTCTCTATTTTTTCCCAGCTTGGTGGGCTGCTTACAAAAAGGTAAATGTTTTACTCCAGAACAGGAGCTTACTCCGAGGACAAGACAGCAGGTGCTGAAGGGCCCTTTCTTTTTGTCTGTGTGTGCTCGTCTGCCCTTCAGGATGAGGACAGAAAATCTAATATTTTATCAAACATGCATAAAACACCAGCCCTAAAAGCTGAGTGAGTCAATGGGGGGGAAATATGAAAAAAATATACCCTGAGCTGTTTTAGGGTAAAGAGCAGAGCCCTTTTCGTCGCTAAGCTCCACGTAAGATCATCGAGGACATGGTGGGAAGAGAAAGAGAAGGATTTGGATCTGAGAAGTGACTCAGTCCATTACATGAGGAGAGACTCAATATCATAATGACTCAAACCAGAAAAAATGGGAATATGTCACCAAAAAGAGATTTTTCTAAATCCTATCTAAAGTCTAAGCTGTCCTTGTAGTCTGTCTGGGTTGTATTTAGCCATTGTGTTTTATTTAAACCTCTGACTCATTGTCAGGGCTGAAGAAATGAAAATTCCTCTGCAGGTCAAAGAAGGCTGTTTAGGATCTTTGTAAAGGATTGCATGCTTTTCCTTTTATTTAATTGTGAAGGAAAGACATCTAATGAAAGAATATAAAGTGAATATAGGATAATTCCACAGACAAATAAACAAATTTCTCTGTTTTAGGTAAAAGACCAGGACTATTTCTCACTATTTTATAATGGTGATAGACTGAATGCCACAGACACACGACATTTACGTTAAAGGTTCTATGAGGAGAATCTATTTGAGGTGACATTAAGACTCTGCTACCCATGAGCTCGCGTGGCGACTATTGTTATGCTGCGTTCCAGTAACCTCTGAACTGGGAGTGACATCATCTCCTACTTATCGGCGTTCCAGTTGAAGTCGGAAAAAAATCATCCCGATCTACCAGGCTGTTGTTAGCACGTCCTGCGTTGTTGTTCACAAATGAAGAATCACATGAAGAATGTGATTATCACTATGGCAGCATTTTTGTAGATATAAGTTTAATAATACTCTGTATACAGCTGATCTAGAGCGACACACCCCAGTCAGAAGTGCAAATAAATTGATTATTACAGGAGCTAAATAACTGTTTTCTCTGTTTTAGGTAAAAGACAAGGACTATTTCACGGTATTTTATAATGGTGATAGACTGAATGCCATAGACACAAGATTTTCATTAAAGGTGCTATGAGCGTGTTTGTTGTGATGCTAATAAAAATTCAGCTCAGACCTTCCTCAGAACTCTGCATTAGGGATGGGAATCGAAAACCAATTCCAGTTGAGAATCGTAAACAGCTCCATCAAATAATCGATATCATCAATCAGTTTGCTTATCAATTCCCTTATCAATTCCTTCCACTGACAGGATTCAGAAGCATCAGAATTGTAGCTTAATTTTCATTGCACCTACTGCTCAACCTTAAGTCAGTGGAAACAGCAGCGACTTGCAGAAGCAGATATCTATGCTGTGACGTGTTTGACATTGTTGCCACTGAAAATCAGCCCCAACGTGACTGTGCCCCGTCCTGCTCCTCTTTAGGAAAGTAAATTTGCTGTCCCATTTTTCGAGATATTTACCAGACTTTTTTGATTTTTTGGCCTCACATCCATCCATATCTCTCCTCTGTTGTCCCTGGTTTGTTCCCGCTGTTGGAACTAACCTCGCGACAACTGCCACCCAGGCTATTGCAGGTGGCATTTCTCGTGAGGCTTGTGACAGTGTTCAGTTAGGAGCAGAGGCAGAGGTATGTTTTTTTTTTAATACAGGAGAATTACAGGAAAATAGTGATACGGGAGGACGGTGGGAAAGAGGGGTAAAATACGGTAGTTTCCCGGCCAAAACGGGAGACTTGACAGCTATGGAATGGACGTGGTCTGCAAAAATACTTAAGTTAGTAAGAGGGAAGCAAGGTATGCCAAAAATTATCACTCACATTATTACACCACCACAAGAAGCCTGATAGGCAAAAATAAATTCATACTTTCAATGTGTTTTACACCAAATTCTGAAACGTACTATCTGAATGTTACAGCAGATAGCAAGACTCACCAGAACCAGGCAACATTATCTAAACATTTGATTGGGCAATTTTGATAATATTTGTGCTCCTGTTGTGTTACTCAAGATAGGTTTTGGTACCAAGACTACATTTTGAAGGTCTTGGTCTCATCTCTGACTCAAGAGCATTTTTACTCGGTCTTGTCTCGGTCTTGGCCTGGCTGGACTCTGGATATTCAGTCAAGACCGATCAAGACCAGCAGTGACCTGCTGTTCTTCAACTTAATTAATGTGTATAAGGAGAGACACTGTAAAACTGTAAAAAAAAAAAGCTACATTTCATGTGTTACTTCTCCCTGTGATCACTGTAACCTTTCCGAGGTTGTGACAGAGGGACACCCCCCTTAACTGTTCAACCTTGTTGTGGTTTATAAATGGATTTCAATGGCCTTGGTCTTGGCTTGTCTGGTTTTTGGTCTCAACTCCTTAAAGGAGACATATCATGCTTGTTTCTCCTTTTCACTATGCCAGACTAGGATGCCTGTAAAGCATTTCTGCCCTCAGTACAAGTCATTTAGTTCCTTCATTGCCCCACAATAGCATTCTCAAAATCCTCATTTTAGGCCATTATGAAGCTCTTGTTGAAACACTCGGTTCTCAGACTGACCTACAGTTACCTCGCAACGTCACAGCCCTTTGTGCTCTGATTGGTCAGTTCTGTCAGAGCTGCCGAGAGGGTAGAGCCAGCCTGTCCTTCTTCTTCTTCTACTGTATTTTCCGGTAGGATCAAAGCAGCGACCACGTATTGAGTCCCCCTACAGGCCAGAGCTGGTAATGAGTGAGTGTGAGCTAGGGATCTATATACTGCTGCTGGACGAATGTGTTCCTCAGTGACGGTTTTGTGGCTAACGGACATCACAGAGGAGGAAGTGTTTTATCAGATTACTCCAATAAAAAGAAAGGTACCTCATGTCGTCACGACGATTTAAATCTCGCGGTCATCTCGCAATGACCTATTTTCAGAGGCATCAAATCTCGTTCTAGGATATCAGAAAAAATACTATATCTCATTTTTTGAAAATTAAGGGGGTGTAAGGTCTTGTTTTCAAATTTATTATATTATATGTAAGTATTAAATCATGCATCAGCATGATATGTCTCCTTTAAAGTCTTGGTCTTCTCTTGGTCTCGGTGCATTCTGGTCTCAGGCAAGTCTTGGTCTTGGATAGTGTGGTCACTACTGTTCCAGCAGGAAGGAGTTGCACTTGTGGTCTTCTGCTGCGGCACCCCATGAACTTCAAGATTTTACATGGGGTGCATTGGTTCTGCATGAAAATCTCAGTCGAGGAGCAGTTTCCAAAATACTCAGATCAGTCTCCCTGGTACCCAAGGGCGTCAGTTTGTTTTAAAAAGTGGGGAGGACAGCTACTGGTACAAGTGACTTTTAAGAAGTGCTTTTGATCAGGAGCGCTGCAAGGGATTTTTGCCTCATGATAAGAAATGTGATTAGGTCTCCCATAGCCGGCTGTTAGGCCGGCGAAAAGTGTTGATACTGTTTTACAAAAAAAATGCATTTTAGTGATATTTTGACTATCATTTCCTTTATTTGTTAAAAGAACAACATGACAGTTACTTGGTGGGGGAAGCACTGAAAATACAATAAAATTCATATAGATTTTATTATTTGCCGCAAGACCGATAGTGTATATTCCAAAAACCCATCTCTTTATTTAAGTACTTGAACATAAAATTCTCTTTCGAATATTTAGAAGACAAAAACAACCTAAAATACAAAATAACCTCTTCCTTTAAAATGAAATGCAAATACAATATGTGGAGAAAACACCATAAAAATGGCCAATTGTCTTTTATGATATATTGTAATTTGAACATGTACCCCCACATGCAGGTTTAATTTATCTCCAATACTGTGGGCTCACAGGTGATGACAACAGATTTGTGGTGAAAAAAATATATATTAGGATATGTGGTTTTTGCTTTATAACCTCCTGATTTCCAGAAAATGTGAACATTTCTCAGACTGGATTGAGAGCAGTCACCCAGTCTGACCACAAATGTCTCTGTTCCTGCTGCAGAGTCCAAACTACTGACCAAACATTAGACTTCAGAAACGGATTATTTTTAAATCATTAGAATCGTTATTAAATAAAATACATACAATAGGCTATTTAATTTCAGAAAGATATTTTATTCACTGTGTTTTTCTCCGTTATAATCTTTAAATGTAGCATACAGCTGCATTAAGTAACATTAAGCCTTCTTGCCATACCTTTCTTTTTTGTAGGCTGGAAACATTTATTATTATTATCATTATTATTATTTTTCAGGCCTAATTATTCGCTGAAAATACCGCCATGTGTGGATAATCCGGGTCATGACCTCTTCTTCTTCTGTGGTGTTATTACATGGGATAATCACAGCAAGCAAACAAGTTTTCTAACTCACCCAGGTATTATCAAAAGAAAAAGCACTGTCTGGGTCGGAGCTTCAACTTGGCACAATTGCAAATTTATCGCAGCTGCACGTTTTTTTTATCCTCACAAAGGTTTGCAGCTCCCTCTGCTACTCTCAGACGAATGCAGGTGGTGCGTTCAGGAGCGTCGGAATTTTCTATACTAGCGAAATAACTGGGATTACAATGGTTTACACGTGAAGGATTTGTGTGCTGTGGAGACAAAATGACCTCTGACAAAAAGTGGGGGGGACACATCCCCCCCGTCCCCCCCTAAACTGACGCCTATGCTGGTACCATCAAACAAACAACATTTAATCACCTTCCTTCATTTTTATGCTTGGTTTCAACTACAATGGGTCAAAACTTGACCATGTCTTCATGCCTAAATTAACTGAGTTGCTGCTGTGTGATTAGCTGATTATATAATTGCAGTAATAAGCAGGTGAATTGGTGTACCCAATCAGGGGTCCAGTGAATATAATTTGAAAGAGGAAAATTGTTCTGATTAAAACTTCAACAGTTTTGTTACACAATAGCTCAACAAGTAATGTTACAAGCTTTGTTCATTGGAAAGTGCTTAGTTTGAACTGCATCTTGTATAATTTTAATTTTATCAAAGCCGAACTCCTTTTCTTTGGAAAACTAGGGGAGGGTTTAACATAACTCAAAACAAAAGATAATCATGTAAGAAAATCTTCAGGATCACCACATGATCAGGCCTTTAATGACTTTGTCTCAAATATGGCTCTAAACAAAACTCAGGCGGGTTGTCTCAAAGTGTGCACCTCTGTTGTAGTCCTTCAGCTAATAATAATAGTTTAGTTTATTTGTTTATTGTTTCGTGGAGAGTCCTCTTTCATGTACTGCAAAGTAAAAGAGGCAGCTTTAGCCTTTACGGCTAATTTCCAGCTGTAGTCCCCGGCCAGATGTCAATAGGCAACCCAAAAAAAATTAAAATATAATAAAATGCATTGCATTTCTAATAACATCAGGCCTAAACAAAAAAGAGAAGACACAGCATGTCACACACAGATCGAGCAGACACATACAAAGCACATCAAATCAGTTCACCCAACAAATATAATACTATGACAATAAAAGAAAGAGTAATCATAAAAGCCACTTCGAACACATGCAAGACAACATGAAAATAACTATGAAGATACTAAAAGGAGAGGCGCTTCATTCTATCTGACATTTATGAACTACATTTTTCACTACAGCTTAAGTATCATTGATTTTTAAAAGCGTATTTTATTGATTTTGTTTTGCTTTTACAAATCTACAAAGCAAGTTATTGTTACATATTTTTTGTAAGACTCTGTGCTATTGAGAGTTTGTTCTTACTCATCCTTTGAAATAACACCTTTAATAACTCAACACCTTCAAAAGTATTCAAAAGTGTTCTTTCCCTGGAGTTTGAACATCTCATTCAAGTTATCACTTAGAGATGAGCTTGAACACCCACACCTGGAACCATCCTCTCTAAATCTGACATCAGTGACCCCTTTACAAAATCAGTGTTGTGCTCATTTGAAGCATGTCTGGTAAATACCAAAGCTAGGGGAAACTTCTTTTAAGTCACCTTTTTGCTGCATTTGTGGAGGAAAAAAAACGTTAGTCCATTTCGAGCAGATCTTGCACCCTGTACATACGACTTGGATTCACAACAAATAAACGTTCAGTATGTTTTCAGCCTGCTGCAGCCTAACACTTACTGACTGAGAGAAGCCGACCTTTGCCTGATAGTATGTTAAGCTCATGAGGGTAATATTATATATATGAATGTTAAATAACCATCAATGCATCATCCAGTAACACCAAAGACATTTATTTTTATATAGAAAAGGTCAAAACTGATTTCAACAGGTTAGAAAAAAGTGTCAAATGGAGAAAATAAAGATAAGTATGAGTCAAACAGAAACTTCCAGCCCTGAAAAGTTAGAAAAGACTAATTTTGCAAGCCATGTCATCTCAAGTAGTTAAAATGCCATATTATATGTAATACTTTAAATTATCATCTGAGATACATTGTAAAAACAAACATGCTTTTAATGTATACATCCAAGCTTCATAAGCTCCTCTTTATAAGTCTAGAAGGCAGTGCCCCAGGGGCCCTTTCAAAAAGTTCAGCCCTTGCTTGCAAAAGTAGAATATTCACACTCATATTCATGGTTGTTACTTACTCAACAGCTGATGGATGATTACGTATTTCTGTTGATGAGACTTTGTGGGTTCAGAGAGTGGACTGTTCTGACACCCTTGCAAGCCTGAATGTCAGAAAACTTCTTGTTTGGACATCTTTAAGTGCAGCATGTCTCTGCGTAGCTCAATCCCAGGGCTAATAAATGAAGCCAAACAACAGTTTGAGTGTCCATTTCATGCAGGCTGCAGGAAATTCAGAATTTATGTGATTAAGTGCAGGAGTTCAAAGCTTGAATAAATGTCTATTACTGTGGAAATTTCACTCCGTTACATGCTGACACTTCACATTTCTATTTCACTAAACACATACGCACTTCCACCTCACATAGCCTAATGACCTTAAATTCACGTCACCAATACTTGACCTGTTGTGTTAATTACACTAAAGCCAGAAACGTCAGATTCGATGTTCTAGTTAGAGTGAATGAAGCCTTCTTTACAGGAGCTGAGTGACACACAAAGATTAGTTGAATGATGTATACAAAGATGAGCTGAGCAAAGCACACAAGCATACAGGCATACAATTACATGAACACACACCTTTGTATCTCTTTGTGTTAAATATGTGCACATCTTCTTAGCCTTCAGACTTCTTGATATGTGGTGGACTGTCCATCCATACTACTTTGACTGTCAACTATCCAGCAAGACTGTATTTTCTTATTATTTTCCATTTAGGAAACTCACACACATACTTTAATTTTTTATTGAAAGAGAGAAAGTATTGCCAGCATACTACATGCCTGAAATGTATTTCACTCTGGGAGGGGGTGCATGTGATAGGGGATATTTTGCGACTACTTGAAAAAACTTTTTCTTCTAAAGATTTCCACTTTTGAATAGTTTGGGATTGAAGGTGTCACAAGTACATGTGTTCTCAATGTGCTCTGTAAAATGAATGCATTCATCTTCACCCATAAAAAATATGTATAATGTATATTTAAAAAAAGAAAAACGACATTCATCAATAAGTGCAGGGTATATTACTTTTGTACTTATGTCTGGAAGGAAACAGTCAGTGGGTGGATTAAATTTGTGAACTAACAGTGGGTAAATCCAGACTTCACAGAGAAACATATCCAATAATTTTATAGAGGTTAACCCTAAAGATGATGGGATCGTACAAGACAGGAACAGGAGTGGCTTTCTCCTTTCACATACAGATCTTAAATTAATGTTTGAAGGATATAATAGAAGATGAACTGCAAGCCATGAAGGCAGCTTTTGAAGACCAAAACAAAGGACATACTGCCAATGATTTTATTTTAATTTTAGTTTTTGTCAGGTCTAATAAAACAAAGAACCTTGATTCACACTCAGGCTTTGAGGAAAATTTAGAGCCATCAATGAATCAAATAGGCATGTGTTTTGCCTGTGAGAAAAGACTGGAGTAACCAGAGAAATCACATATATGGACTTTTCATTCTAATTTTCTGTTCTGCAATTGAACATATCACACATGCAGCCATAATACACATTTGCACAGGTGTTCACTGGGAGGAAAGAGTCCACCAAAAGTGCCTTAGTCAGTGAGAATCACACAGAATAGAACCAAGGGATGTACAATATATTTGTTTGAACATGTGAATCTGCCAAAATCAGCCCTTCCAAAAACAATGGTCATTTGCAACTAAGTTTGTGGTGAACAGATTTAATAACCACACTTTTGTGGTTTCATGCCATGCACAACAAACTGCCGATTCAGATAATAATGCTATGCTGATAATGTTTTAATGGTCAGATTTGAGGGAATATGTCTGCTGAATAGTTAACCTAAACACTTGGTTTGTTTTTTCTCAATTGGTGAAATACTGTACTATAAAAACACAGAGGTATGTTGGAGAGGGATGCATTTAATGTCAATGCTGCCTTATGCAGTGAGAAAATATGAGGTCCTCTGAATTATGCTGTTGAAAGCACTCTAACAGGGAATTATCACTAAAGGTCACGTCCCCTATGGAGAGTGCAGGACCACCTGAAGGTGCAGTGTCAGCACCAGCGGGATCTGGGGGAATCCTAATAACTCCAGTAATGATATTACTGCTCCTGCAAAGGCTTCTGCATTCAGACTTCCAACACAGGAAGACCTGGGGACAGCTGCTCTCCTCTGGGCGGTGAACTTTCAACCTTTGCATCCTTCACAGTTTTAATCATATTTTAAGGTGGAATCCAAGTCCTAACACTGCTACTGTGATCATATTTTTTACTTTACTCTGGTTCAAATAATCAAACTTGATGACTGTTGAATGATGTTAACAATCAGTAAAATATACATTCTGCCAGGCTTCACATATTAAGTAACTCTGGTCCAACTCTATTCTCACTCTGTGTGAAGGTGCTTTCACACCTTGGGCTCTAATTCCTTGGTGAAGCACAGGGTGCATGGAGTCTGGCCCACCCTGCGCAGTGTCAATTTTGTCCGGCGCACCGCAGTGCACAGCCAAGTTGGCTATTTGGTAGGCCGGCTGCGCCAAGATGGGTGTGATGGTGCACCAGGGAGAGGTGCCGACAGATTCAGGTTGGCACAGTGACAATTTCGTGCCAAAAAACTGCGCAGAAGCTCTCCTGCTCCAGCCTGGTCTATTCTCAGTGCAGGCGAAGCGTCACCCTCCGCAGCTGTAATTTGGTGACAGGCGCAAATGTGCGCACACGTCACCAGAGGCAGGTTTCCAGAGTGTCAGGCACAATTCAATGCAATAAACAATCAAGGCAATCACTATTTAATGTAACCGTCTGAACCAGCATATGCATTTGTATCTATATTAATTGTCCCGTCACATCTGATGTCAGATTAAAGTCCTTTGTCATAATGGAAACTTAACCTGACAGCAGCTATTATTGTGATGCACATCTAAAAAAACAAACAGCCTCATTATCCGATGCAGAGTATATATCTGACTTCTTTTATTTCATGAATTTTAAAAGAAAAGAGGGCGAAAAAGACGGAGAAAAAAAAGAGAGAAAATAAATGTATTTCAGTCGGTGTCTTAAGGATTTACCTGTGATTGCCTATATTTCTCTGTTTATGCTTATACAGACCAGGAATGGAGGTGGATCACAAGTGTGATGAATGGATTAGCTTGCTGTTGTAACTGTCACTCAATTGTGTACTCCTATTCATGACACAGTGACAGAGTTCATCTGTCTCACAAGGTGGTGCCTCGATAGCCCCTCCGCTCTCCCAGTTGCTTTAAAAATGATAGCGGCTCTGACCGTCTCCTCTATGGGGTCTTTCCAGCACGCCATGGCCACAGTGGCAGGGATCGTCAGATCAAACAGTCGCTGTGCCTCGCCCTCAGCGCATTTACAGGCGTTCATTTGATTGGAGAAAGTTACACTTGGCTATGTTAAACCCACTCACACCTTGTCTCCTCCCTCCCTGGAACATGCCCGGGGGCAGGGACAGAGGCGTGGATGCGCCTCTCTGCGCCCTGCAGGAAGCTTGTAAAGTACACTGGACATACCCTGTTGGCAGGGTAGACTAGGCGCTGCACCTGGTCTACGAAATGAGAGCCCCTCATATATTTTCTGCGCACCAAGAAAACTTGTATTTGCTTTTCACATTGGTGTGGTTTGTTTGCCCTGGTTTAAAAAACGACAATCAATCATTGGTGCATATTAAAGAACTACACCAAGACCACTAAAAAGATGGGTCTGGGTCCACTTTTCTTTATTCAGTAGTGCAGTTTGTTTGCAGAGAGAAAGGGAGCCTTGCTCTGAATTAACTAAAGGAACTAATGCGCATTTGTAATTTAACCCATCATCAGATGATTAAAAAATAGAACTGTTTTTGGAGAAGTTTCTATAAAGCAAAGGTGTAACTTTTTTATTCCAAGTCATTTTCTATAAAAGTCCAGTAACGTTAAAGGGTCCACACATGAAATTTCAAATCACAAGCTGCATACTATCAAGGGTACATTTAAAGACCCATTGCCACTGCAGCACATCATGGCTGTCCCATTTGGAGGGCTCCTTCACAGTGTCTGACAAATGCATCCTGCTTTATTTAGATCCAACTGCATCTTTCAAAGTCCTGCATTAAAGAAGAATCATTGCACTTTCAGCTATGACTAAGGGGACGTTCAGGAGGCCAGCTATCAGGTTTTTTTTTTTTTTTTTCTGTGATCTGTCATTATTCAGACGGGGGACTTGAAACTCCAAACCAACTTGAACATTTTTTCATTTTATTGTCTAGTGCAAAAACATCTGTCACTGTTTGTAGGCAAGAAACACGAGGCTTAGTGATCAATGGTGATGGTAAGCATTAAAAGTAATGTATTAGAGTACTCGGTTTAGTTTTTTGGTGAAATACGAAATGTTTTGCAAGTCAACAAAACGAATGTTTTGACTATTTAATTACTAAAGTGCATCTGTTTTGGATTTTATTTTCCATTTCTTTATTTTATTATTGCAAGACAGATGACGAGATGCAGGGGACTAGGACAGATAGAGGCAAAAGGAAATAACATTGAAGACCCATTGAAAGTGTTTCTAACTTAATTGGATTAAGAACACCAAAGTTCAAAATAATACATTTTTTTATTATGAATGTTTAGAATTATTGTAATGTTTTGATAATTTTAATTAAGAATCAATTATCCTGATATAATATCTTAATTATTAACATTTTGGGTGTTTGTGTTTAAACCATTCATTCTTTGTTTTACACAGCATGTAGTCCATTTGTAATTTTTTGGGACATCATTAGATAATGTCATGCATTTATGCAGTAAGGATTTATAAGTACTTTTCATTTTGTTTTGATGTACTTCCCCCACCAAAGTCCAGTACTTTTAAAGGTATATTTGACAGAAGTGATTAAAGAACCCTGGAATTGGTCTCCCTGATCTTTTCTGTGGTAATAAAACTTCCAAAAAGAAGCCCCTGTAGTGGCTCCTGCGCCTTTTTGATAACCCCTCACTTCAACTGTGTCTATGCTGACTGAACCAAAACAAAACTTCAAATATAAAACCCAGTCCTCCACATAAAAATCTTTTGCAGACACCCTATTTTTATATCTTTCTTTTAAATGCCTGATTCACTGCAGAGAAAATAGGGAGTTATACATCTTGGATCAAAAAGGGACGACAGCTGGATGGAGGGAGGGAGCTCTCCGGGGAGCAGAAGTTTCTGGCATGTGTGTTTTCCTTCTGGATGCTTTTAACACCTACTTGCTGCCGGCTATATATTTTATCTACTGCAAAGAAACCTCTACAAGTTTCCACAAATTATGCACATTTTCATTCAAAGGATGAGAGTTAATGTTCTCATTATTTTGTGTAACTGATGGGTGTAATCTTGAGTACACAGCCAAGAGGTAAATTGGTTCTGTACATCATATGTTTATGAATAATTTCAGTGCGTCTACAGCCTTCAAGATAATTTGAAGTATTTGCTGAATTGTCACTACTGCAGAAAAAGAAGCAAATGACAGAAACTTCTCAAAATAGAGCTCTCCGTTTGATGCATGATCCATGTCCCATACAACAACACATCAAACAGCGATCTGTCTGTATAAATGTCAATCAATGTCATTGCAACTCTGTTGCCGTTTGAACCACTAAAACATCACTAATGCACTCTGAGAGATCATTTCTGTTTTGTGTGTGCATGTCCATCATTCTCGACATGCAGCTGTTGCTTAGCTTTGCCCAGCTGATCAAACTGACAGGACCTGCTGTTTCAGGTCAGACAGGCCGACTCTCACGCCAAAAATGCAATTACCAAAGAGCTACATTAAAATACAGCTTTCTTTAAAAACTGCCATACAACAAAAATGATGAATTGTACACACATAGCAGTTGTACATTTAGTGTTAGGACATGTAAGCAGATTTCTGTCTCGCATAGAACAGAGACTTAATGTATTGCTGCCAACTGAAGACATATGATAGAAACGTAATACTATGACACCAGGGGCACATCCTGATGGGTGGCCAGCAGTGGCATGTGAACCCCATTGGAAGCTGATTTGCTTCCCTGGGTTCACCAAATTAAAGGGACTGCGGGGAGAATCTGTTTCCGGCGACATTAAGACTCTGCTACCCATGAGCACGTGCGGCGACTGTCATAATGCTGCGTTCCAGTAACCTCAGAACTGGGAGTGACATCATCTCAGACTTATCGGCGTTCCAGTTGAAGTCGGAAAAAAACATGCCGAGCTACCAGGCTATTGTTAGCTGTTTTTAGCACGCCCTGTGTTGTTGTATGAAGAATGTGATTATCACTATGGCAGCATTTTTGTAAATATAAGTCTAACAATACTATGTATACAGCTAATCTAGAGCGACACACTCCAGTCAGAAGTGCAAATAAATTGATTATTACAGGAGCTAAATAACTGTTCACACTGGGGGCATCCATCTTCATTGTCAACTCGGGGGTGGTGAGGTTTCACTGAGTTTCCAGTAGGAAATTTCGACTTCGGGGGGCTTTCCAGTTGCAGTTTCCTACTCGGAACTCGGAAATTCCTACTTTTTTTTTCAAGCCAAAGCGTGTGTGTGTTGTGATGCTACTAAAAATGTAGCTCGGACCTTCCTCAGAACTCTGCATTACTTTATAACTTATTTTTTCAACAACTTACAGGATGCAAAGCGATGAGGTACTGTATCTCTTTCTAGTTACATAGCGGTAGTTTTTGATGTGTGACAACAAGCAATTTTTGGAAAACTTAGTATGGAAGTTTTGTAGCCGGCTATATATCGCTACTTACAGCCCAGGGCTCTAAGACGTGTCAGAATAATATAAATTTACGCTAGTGTTAATTGTCTTGTTCCCGAAGTTGAGTATCCAGGCCAGTCCAGCCCTGTCCGACCCTACCGGAAGGCTAAGGAATAGCATTTATAGATAACCTATTTTGATGCTATAAAACTCATCTTAAAGTGTGTATTTCAATCAGGCATTTATCTAAAAGTGAGACTTTTTTGTAATTACTTAGAAACTCCTCACAGTCCCTTTAAATTCAGTAATTTACTTTGTCAGGGACTAAACTAATGGGAAAGTCTTCTATTTTGACAGTTTCAAAATGCTGCTAAAAGTTCTTTACAGTCTGGTGTAGAATTATATCATTAGCTTTCAGGCGACAAGCATCAACTTCACACAGGACATTCCTGACATTACATAGTCTGAATCACTGGCAAAGTATTTACCATGATACAAGTGTTTCTGCTCTTGCTTGAGATCACACAGACACAGATATTTCACATTCTGCTGTTTCTGATATATAGTACAAAATTAAAACAACCTTCAGACCACTTTTGTCTGAAGGTTGGAACTTTTCCTGATTTCTTATTGTTGTTTGGTTGACCAGCACACCTGGAGTTATTGTTCTTCAGGCCATGCAGAACTAACCTAAGTTATTTTTAAGGACATTTTCAAACATAAAAAGAGAATAATATAGATTCTTCAGAATAGCTCAAGTCAATTTGGAACTTGATTTTGACTGCCATTCAAACAGTATTAATTGTTGACTGTAAATTGCTGTAATTTTGCTGTGTAACTTTGCTGCCTCTTGGCCAGGACTCCAATGAAAACAAGGTTTTTCATCTCAATAGGAGCCTCCTGGTTAGATAAAGGTTAAATAGAAAATATATATCACCTTGTTTGGTGTAATGATTGTATTATGGCTACAAGGCAACCAGCAGGATTGGATAACAATGGTTTGGGTCTGATAGAGTCACTTTCTGTGCACAGGTAAAACATACTATCAAAACAGTAACAGTTAAAAAGTACACACCATCTCTGCTGTACAGGACACTACATCAACTGATTCAAAAGATAGTTTAAAAAGCAGGATAGTTAATCCTTGTTAAAGCGGCTCTTACTTCTCTGCATCCTTAACAGTTTCTCTGCAGACACCTCTGCAGGAGTTTCATTGTTTGAATTTGCAGTGCTCTCTCATGTACTTTGTAGTCTGTTGTATACACCACCAAGCCTTAAAAAACCCTCATTTTTGTGCATATATCCACAAAGAAGAATATCTCCATCTGTATAATCTTAGATGTTGTTACATTGATGTTTTGCAGCCAGTTTAGCCTGCAGTAAAGATGAAATAATCCAAGGGAAATCCAAATTTGTGGTGTTTTTTCAACAGAATCAGAAGAAAAGTGTAGGTGTGAAAACTACTCATGATTAAGAGTAAACAACTGTGGGACATGTAAGAGGATTGACTAAAATAGTTCTTTTGATACAGTACTCACAAGATCTCATTCATAAGCAGAGAATGGCTAAGAGGCTAAATGACCATGATTTATTTTCACCTTTGAGCTCCAGAGTCTAATCAGTGTCCCCTTGTCTTGAAACATTTGAGCAAATTTTAAAGAAAACCCTTCTAAGCAAGTTTGTGATTTTATGTTCACAAATTTTCATTCATGAGTAAGGAATGGTGAGAACAGTTGTGACCTTGACTTTTAACTCATGACCTCAAAAATACAACCAGTGTGAATGTGCAATCATTGATGAAAATTCCCCAAACTGTTCTTGAGATGTTGTATTCACAATCAAAGGGTGACCAAGACGCTCGTTGACCTTGATCTTTGACCTTCAAAATTGTATGAACTTATCCCTGCATCATGGCGTTTGTGCTAAGTTTGAAGAAAATTCCGTGTCTGTTTATCATATGTCACGTTTCCACCAATGGCCCTTTTCCACTAGCCCTACTCTACTCTACTCGACTCTACCCGGCTCTACTCTACTCGCCTTGTGCTGCTTTTCCATTAGCCCCAGTCAGCTGCCCAACAGGGTGAGCGGCACTGCGGTTACGTCATTTTGAGCGCGACACAACAATCTGTGGCTTTTTGTCACAAACCGAGTGAAAAAGGAAAGCAGAAGAAGGCTGCAGATGGCAAGAAGAAATACCCCTTGAGAAGCACAGGAGAGTTTTGGAAACCATACAACAGAATGAGGCCGAGGACGAGAGCAATCGAGCTGCAAAGAAAAGACGTATGAGGGTAAGCTAATGGTAGCTACCGCTAGCATGCTAGCTCGTCGCGCTCATGACTCATCGATGAAGATATTGTCTGACCAATCAGTAGCCGGCAGTCGGTGACGTCATCTTTTAGTATCGACTCTGCTCGCTTGGAACCAGAGTGGAGCAGGTACTTACACTAGCTTGTTTTAGGAGGTACCGGGCCAGTGGAAACACGCTGCAAATCGAGTAGAGCCGAGTAGAGTAGGGCCAAGGCGTGCTAGTGGAAAAGGGCCACAAGTGGTCTGGTATGGATCAGCACTGTTTGGCTCAGGCTGGGTAGGTAAAGCCTGACCCTGTTTGTGTTTCCTTAGCCAACCGAACCCTACTTGGTAGGTGGTGTATAAGCCGGATGCCGACAGCATGTCGTCATAGCAGTGCGGCACAGTGTACCCAACTATTAAATACAACGAAGAAGAAAACGCGACACAGTAAACAAAGAGCAACGATAGAAGACATCCAGCATTTCTACTCTTTTGTGATCAGCATGTGACTTTTTGCTAAGCCCAACCAAGCTTTGTTTCAGAGAAGGCTGTGTGCTGCCAGAGTTATCTTCACAAAGATGAGCGGAGATCTAAACATGGTGAGGTTATGTGTTGTTCCACTGTCGCACGGGGAAGTGGCGTCCCCTTTAACCAATCAATGGACAGCAGTGTTTCTAGCTCCACATTCTGGGGTTGGATCAGTATGCTTGGCACCCCAACAGTAGGGTCCCAAAAAGTAGGACAGTACAGTTCACTTTTAAGGGGTCCTGTCCCGGTGTTAAGCTATAAAAAAAAAGCTATATAAGCAATAGCTATTTATATATATTAAGCTATATAAAAAGTGAGCCGTACCGAGACAAACCGTACTAAACCCTCTGGTGGAAACGGGGCTATAAACATCATGTGCCTTGTCTCAGTACTCGCATTTGTGTATTGAGGCTGTTGAGAGCAGAAAATGGGACGCTTATGCAAACGTCACTCATTGCATCATTTCACCTTGTGTTGAAGAGACAACATTACGTCTGTGTAGATTCTCATTCATCCAGGTCCTGATTTAACCTGACAAGCCAGATGGACAGCTCCATATATCTGCCCCAGAAATATTTCACTAGTCCATCTGGGTAGGAGCCCTTTTAATTTGTTTTCAGGGGCAGAACGTTTAAAAAAAAAACACAAGCTTGTGATTGGATAAACGTTTGGCTAGTCAAATTCATCACAGACCAATCCATATCGAGCAGGGTTGCCTCATATAATGAAGCAATGTTTTCATTGAATTTGTCATTATTTTTTTCTTTTATATATACATTTTATTTTATTATTTTGTTTATATTGGCTGCTGATGCTGCTCAGTGATTTTTGAAGACTGTATGATGCAAAATGGGCCTGTTTGTTCTTGAAATGGCTGAATAAAGAATTGAAAAAAAAATAGCATGCTTTTGTGTTAGCTTTTGTTAGCTGTTAGCCGCTAACTTAGCTGCTAACAGCTAATGACAGTAAATGACCGTTAGCTGCTAAGTTAGCGGCTAACGACCTTGTACTATCGTCCTACACTAAATCGTACCACACAGATGATTCATTTGACACTTATCTGTAACATGAACCTCGTCAAAGACAATCCCTACAAGTAAACTTCTGAGGAGGGCAGATTTCGGCAAGTTTTACTAAGTATCTATGAGGACAATAGGCTAATCGGCATCTCCGTTCTCAACTTCCGGTTTCAACTTCCGGTTGTAGTCACGTCCGCATTCTACAGCTCCCGCCTCTCTTCCCTGATTGGGCCGTTAAAATTTTAGCCGAGGGAACCCATTGGTCAACGGAGCGCTACAAGATGGGATCTGCAGGATTTCAGGAATTGAATTAGGCAGGCCCATCTGCTATGCAAGGTTAGTCCTGATTATCTTGAAGATTCAAAAACAAGGCAACACCTAAACTCAACATGGTCCAGTTTCATTGCCTTGTGTGTTTGAAACTTCAAGAGATAACCTTCCAGGAAAAAAAAAAAGAAAACAAAGCAAAACTAATAAAGACCATGCTGATAGCTCTATAAAATGTTCAGCTTCTTACATTACTCAGAAAATCACTAAAGTACATGCTGTGAGATCAGCTGTGTGTTTTTACTGACAGACACACACTCATCTATTAGACCCATTTATTATTTAATCACAGTGAGTGTGCACTTGGAGTGCACAAGGGGAAACCATGAGACACTGCGCTTACAAGCCAAGGATGACCACCAGACCCCCTGGCCTTTCCTGTTGACAAATGGCTTTGAAAATCAAATCTTAACACTCTTGAATCTTGGCTTGGGTTATAATCAGTGTGGAGACAAAACAACAAGTTTCCCTTTTTAGAGATCTGAAAACAAGGTCACCCTGCCCAAACATGATGTAGTTCTAGAAAATGCTCTTCAAAAATAACTGTTTTGTTTTATTCAGACATCTCTTAGAGTTGTATTATTTTTTCAGGCCTTAAATATGCAAGAGGTTACCACAGCAACTGAGAAAAGGGAAAATGTGCTCTACTGAGCCAAGATGTGTCTCCCTTCTATGCTAGCTCTGTCTCTACCAACACTGTATGTATTTTATTAAAGGCTGGGATGTATTGACCTATATGTAAGTGGCCCGCTGAGACTAAGCCCCTCCAAAGGAACATTATGTGAAGTTAACCAGAGAATGATTTAGTATGTGAGTGTGTATTAAGCAAAGGATGCGAACAACAGTCTGTGAGGTGGAGCTGCGAGGCCCTCCCGCAGAAATCTGATCCAGTGAGCTGTAGCTGTGAGCCAGCGGAGCATGTCCCTGATGAAACGTCTCAGGGTGTGTGCAATATTTATGAAAGTGCATGAGCAGTCGTGTTTATCTCTGCTTGAACATTATGATTTACGATGATTGTGATTTATGCAGGTAATGGATGGCCATATTAGAGCAGCAGGTCCCACCATCCTCCCCCTAAAGTCTCGCTGTGTGTATCACGGGGAGCATGATAAATTCTGTTCACATGCCAAGGACCAGAAATTCATAAATCAATAACGGAAGGAATTATTTCCAAGCCTTGTTAAATTCATACATCATCTAATGGATTGTATGTTCTGCTCTCACAACACTTCACTTTTCCCACCACCAACATGCTCTCACATGTTCAATGAAAGTCCAGTTTCCTACAGAATTTGATCATTTTCATGCCTCAAGCTGGAAAATATTCAAGGCCAGATGAATTATCCTTTCAGGAAGTCTGAACACGCATCCATTAATATGTTTGTATTTGCTTTGTGCCTTTGTCTGGGTCATTCTTGTGAGTACTTGAGGGTATTGCTTCAGCTTTGAAGAAACCTGAAATACATATAATGACACAGAAGGCTGATTTAACTTTGAAGGTCAAAAGTCAAAGCGTGAGAAGAATAGAGTGGTGCAGTGATGACGTGTTTTTGTGGACCAACAAGGAAGTTAGCATAATACTGTCCCTCTAGACTAAAAATTGATGGAATTTTTCAATGTTTTCTTTGATAAGGGTTGTAGCAAACTGAAAAATTACCTGTTTTTTTGTCCTGATAATTTTAAAGAACAAATATTACTTTTATGATGTTTTGATGCTTCAATGTAAACCAAAGTAAAAAGCAATAACTCAGCTATTATTTAACGATAACATGCCAGTTTGACTTAGAAGCAGCAACAATATTTCAAACTCAGGATGCCTTACTTTTGATTACAGAATCTCAAAAATGGATAAAGGCTTTTTTTCCCACCATCATATGAGTGTCATTTCTGACAACAGAATGAACCTCTTTTATGGTCATGGGCAAAAAGTTGAGGCCATTAACCATCACATTCATCAGTTGAAAAATAACTTAAAGAGCAATTTCAGCAGTGGCGATTGCTCTGAGACTGGGAAGCTCAGCTTCCCCTAAAATGTCCCCAGAAAAGAAGCGATATGTCCTGCTGTGTGTACATTTCATTGACTAAATATGCGCTAGAATACCTTCATCTTTTGTTCAGAATCAGCTACTTATCACAGGTAACTGGTGCGACTTCCTTCTCATTCATCCCCGCAGCATCTCAGCGCTTTAACACACGCTGAGCGTCTTCTGACTTCTATGGGGAAGCGTAGAGTGGGTTGTTCCACTGTGGAAACTGGACGGTCATTGGATAAACGCTGGGCTTTGTCCCGCCCATTGGACGCTCAGCGTCTCTGGGGGTCTATGAGGCAGTGGGCTGACTGGACACTCGGCTTCTGCATGATGATTGGATGATCTGCCTGAGGCCAAATCCCTTTTTGATTGACAGTGAAATGAGCCAATCAGCGATCTTGAAGTATAACGCTTCACCGGAGCATCTTCTAAGTTTTACATTCAGTTGTTCTGGACTGATCCGCAGGCTTTATCGATCACCAGCGACTTTATCTTTCTTAAAAACGACTAGCGTTGTGTTTTAAGATTCTCTCTTGTCACTTTTTCTTTTCACCATCGAGCAGCTGCAGCTGCTGAGCTTCTCCCCGTGTCACAGATCATTTTCTTGAAAAGGAACGGAGGGTAGAATTTACATTTAAATAAATAAACAAATTTATGATGTAGGCCGGAAAAAAATGAGCTTCCCCTCCTTGACTGACCAGCAGCTGCCACTGAATTTAAGATATTATTTAACTTAAACATGTCGGTTTAACTTGGAAGCAGTTACAATATTACTAACTAGGGACTAGGGCTGGGTATTTCCAACAACCTCACGATACAATACATCTCCCGATATTGAGGCCACGATACGATATGTATCCTAATACACCTAAATTGTGAAAATTGACTATGCTTTTAACACATTTTGTTTTTTCTTAGGAGAAGAAAAAGAACAAAGATGACTTTCTACAACTTAAGAAACATGAATTCAGGTCCTAAAAGATGGTGAGACTTAAGTACAAATATGGAACATGAGCTTCATCATGTACCTTGGCTTCTACTTCGAACCGTGCCGTTTTTAACATTAGCCAAAGTCTATTAACAACTGTCAAAGCATTGAGGCCGTATCAGTTCTGTAGAATCCATAACGATACACGTATTCCCAAGGAATATGTAATGGTATTTTGCTGTATCGATATTTTGAGCACAGGCCTACTAGGGACGTCTTGCTTTTTAAGCACAGGATCTTAAGAATGGGTCAAGTTCTTTTACTACCACCATATGAGTGTCCTCTTTGAACTCCTTAACATTTTTTTGGTCAAAGTTGAAGTCATTAGCCATCATGTCCATATCTTGTTAGTATGCTTCAAAGTTTTTTTCCTCTTACTTTTCCCAAGTAGTGACTCTTACCTTAGAATTAGTCACAAAGACTTGAGGTCAGTGGTCATGTGTCAAGGCAACTGGGCAACTTTTACATATCTTGCTGTTAAAGCTGTATTTCCAAAATACTTCTAGAGATTTTCATAAATATGCTCACATTGTAAAAACATCTCAAGGATGACAGGATAAAAATATATGGGATCATATGCACTAAGCCATTGTGTCTAATATCTCGAGGCTGCATTGATGGGTTCACTTCAGATTATCCCCTGATGTTCTCTCTTACTCAAGTGTGAATTTATTAATAAATAATTGTGTATATCTGCACACCACCCTTGTGGACATAGTACCATCGTCAAATGGTGGACTCTGGTCCAAGTCCTTAATCATATTGCTTTCCCATCCAGACCCAGGCTTGTTTTACCATTGTCTCTGATATAAACTGTAGTGCTTACGGTGCAGTCTAACCCAGTATTGTCTAGTATCTACTGTGGCCACAATTATTGCCTGCTTATCACCAACCAATAAACTGACACATTCTTATGATTCTTAGTCCATTGGTCAGGCAAGACAGAAACAGTAGAAACAATAGGACAGAGAAAAAAGACATGCCGTGAATATGAATTAGAAATGAAGATGCTAAAAAAGAGTTTTCAGTTGAGAAAAGACAGATTTTTTAGGTGTTTATATTCCCCAAAGGCAGTTTGATCCATCTTTTGGACACAATACAATTGATAAATTAAGGGCCCAATAAGATCAATTTATCAATAATCCTCATTCATATTATTTACGGACCAAAAATGCTCCAACAATGACCTCTGTATCCCTAAATCTATCATAATTATATAAATCCTTGGAGATGTCTGCCATATGGTCTTATTCTGTCTGTCTGATTAAACAAGAACAAGTGTGAGGCTCATAGAGAAAGAAGTGAAGCAGCTGTTAAAGCTGATCAGTTTTTGTTCTTGTTTTAGCCAAGATTTCTTACTGCTTAGCAGATGACTTGTAGCTATTAATTTTTGCCACTGTAACTGTTGTCAATTGTGGCAAAGTGCTGTACAGGTGGTGGATTCATGATGGGTTGGGAATACAATTAAGAAACAAATAAGTGAATTTTTAAATAGGTGAATGAAAATACTAATAAAATAAGGAGTTTGGCATCCACCTACTCTTTTTTAAAGCATTTTGAGATAACATTTATTAAGATTTGGTGCTATACAAATAAAAAATATTTGACTGATTGACAGATTTAGAAGGAGCAGTAGATGACCAGCTGCCCTTTGTGGCCTGAGCCAAAAGATGACCTGCTGTCACTCACAATGTTGAAGAAGTTAATGCTGGATTTGATGAAAAGGTGTCAGAAACCACAGTGCATCACTCTGAATTCATTCTTGCATATGGGGCTGAATAGCAGCACAACATTCAGGATGGCAGGAGTCTTAGTGTCATGACTGGTCCCTGAATATACAGTCCTACTAATCATTATTGGCACTCATGACGTTTAAGTACACAATGTGACAGTACAAACAGTTTCTTTACACGCCTCTCTAACTTTGCTATGCATCACTGTATCAGACACAAACTTGGCAGAAGTAATGTTCACATATTAAGGTTTGTAAATTATACTTCATTAGCTACTATGATCATGTAGTCATATTTAGAATAGGCAGTTTTAATTACAAGCCTACAAGGAAAAGAACACCCTACCAATAATTAAGCATGGTGGAGGTTCCATAATGGTTTGGGGCTGCTTTGCTGCATCTGGTACTGGAGGCTTTGACCGTATCACAGGAATCATGAAATCAGAGAATTATCAAGAAATTTTAGAGCCAAATGTCCTACCCAGTGTAAGAACACTTGGTTTGAGTCGCAGATCGTGGGCCCTCCAGCAAAACAAAGACCCAAAGCACACATCCAAAGCACGCAGGAATGGATGAAACGGGAAAAAATGGACTGTTTTAAAATGGCCAGCAACAAGTCCTGATCTAAATCCGATTGAAAATCTTTGGTATGGCTGAAATCTGCCATTGGGGAAAAGAAACCTGCAAATATTCAAGAGCTTGAACAATTTGCATAAAAAGAGTGGGAGAAAATACCAGCTTAGAAGTGCAAGAAGCTTATAGATGGCTACAAGAAACATTTGGAGGCTGTCATCAGTGCCAAAGGGTGTGCAACAAAATACTGAAGAGGGGTGCCGGTACTGCTGCACAGGCTTTTTTTCAGTTCCCTCTTTGAAATTACAATATGTAACTTGTAAAAAAGACTTTTTTTTTTGTGTAAGTATTTTGGACCTTCAATTAAAAGATCCCGATGACACGAATTTGGTACATTTCAATTTATTTCTGAAGATATTGTTAAAGTAATGAAAATAATGAAGGGGTGCCAATAATACTGAGCAGGACTGTATATATTAAAGTGTATTAAGAAGCATACCTTTAATATCGAAAGACAGCTAAAACAACTTTTACCCCACTTAAAAAGATTCAGTCTGATTTGGGGATGAACTGAACCCATTATGATGTTAAAGATCAATGTTCGTGGTACTCAGTGCTCTTACAAAGCATCACACAGTAAGAGACTTAAAATTTCTACCGCAAACACCACACTAGCATTGTCTCCTTATCCATCACTGCACTTGTTAAGTCCAGCAATTGTCCACCTTAGAATGGCAGTAGTACTTGTTTGGTTATATAACTTGTCTTTTATCTATCTTGTCTTTCTTCTTTATAAATATGTTAACAATACTACATAGTGTGCTTTAAAACTCCTGATGCCTATGTCCCAAAGGCAACATGAAGGCTTGATAGACCTTGGTAAGTATATAACAATGCTTGGGTTATGGTTTTGTGAAGCATTGTCTTATTTATATAAAAAAAAAGGTTTTATCACACAAAGCTCCAGTTGCTTTCAAATCTAAAGTCTCTATATACATACACAAATGACAAGACTAAAAAGAGTCAGGTCACAGGTGCATCACCTAACTACCATTTTACTTTAGTTATTCCATTATCACACACAAAACAGATCACACTTTATTCTTCTTTTCTACCCTTTCTCTGTCTCACAGACACTCTCTTTGAGTTCTGCTCCATCTTTCATTTTCAATGCAGGTAAAGATGTGTGTCAGCATGTTTATTCACATTTTCCAAAGCTGGAGTCTACTACAAAGGAGATAACTTTTTAAATCACTGTTTCTGAATTTTTCACAAGCAGTTAATAATATTAATGAGCACGGAAAGTATTAATCTAAGCACAAATACCTTGGCACAATTCATACAAAGACTAAATCAAGGTACCTTGCACAGTTGAAAACCAAGGAACAAAAACAGTATTTACTAAAACTAAAAACATTCAGTGAATATGCCAAATTTAGATCAGATTTATTTCACTGCTCTTTTTTGTACATCCCACGGAGTCCATATAAATGGCTCATGGCTTCCTGAATGATTTGATATCCCCTCTGACCACATGTGTTCATTTCCAGGCAAGATGATTTCCTATAAGTAATTTCCGCACATTGCTGGTGTTGGTCTGTCCATACTTTTTCACCTCCCTACAATCACTCAGCTCTTGCCTGGAGCAGGTACATATTAATCAAAGGTGCTGCTGTGGTCCAGAGCAAAGCAATCAGTACAGACATTAGGTATGCGGAGGTCTGCCTCAGGAGGAATCACTTGAACAACAGCTGGATCTTTTACTATAACCACTTTATATAGAAAAAAGACATGGACTTTCGACGCAAAACATGTTTCACTTTACATGTCACAATCATCATGTCAAGCCATAATCACAAACTGATGATCAAGGGGCTCAGCAGCCAATCATGTTCTTACACATTCACACACCACGAGAAAAGCAGCTGGACTGTTCGAAGCTTAGTGTCTTAAACTTAAAATACGCCTTGACAAGCACTCGCAGTGAATGGGCATCTTGTAACTCAGAGTTAAGACGGCATAGAAATTAGGGTTGAACATAGCCGGTTAAATAAAGTAATACAATATATCTTCCTCCTGTAAATACATACTGCATTTTTTTCAAGGTCGATGTCCAGATAAAGGCTTTTTATTTTATGAGCAGCAGTGTGAGACTGAATGCCTTTTTACTGGATCAGTCTTTTTCTGTAAAAAATGTAATCCTAAGACACTTCACAAAGCAGTAGGAGAATGGCATACTCCTCATTTTATAAATATTTTTATTGACTTTGAAAATGCCTTTTAATCATAGTTTCATTCTGGTCATGTTTCATGCCTGATTAATGTATGAGCACTTAACTGTGATGTGAAATTGACATCAATATCAATGAATGGGCTGTAAGCCTGGGCTACAAAGTGCCTATAGATGTATGAAAGAAATGATCAAACAAGGGTAAAACCACACAATAACCTGTCCATTATCTAGCACCATTTCTCAAACTAAATTAGAGCTATTTACCATCCTAGAATTGCAACAGCTTCAGGCAGTCAAACACAATATAGGTCAGAATCTAATACAACTGTATTTGTTCCAACAGTGTGGAATAAACAACCATCAGACGATTTGTGGTATCATTTTCATGCAGTTTTTATCTTATCCTTGCTAGTATCATGAACATTTTTGACCACTTTAAGTCCAAGCCATAAAGTATGACTGGAGAGAAAATATTGCACTTGTGCTGTAAGGATTTATATTTTCATACATTTGTGCTCTCAGCACTGACATTAATCATGGAACATGTTTTTTTTATACATTTCGAAATTGATGTGGGAGCATTTCAGCTGAACAAATATTTAACATGTATATTATTCTCTACATTTTAAATTAGTTTGGGCATGATGTATTGCTCTGAATGTTTATGGAAATGAGCCAGAGGTTCTATTTCTTAACGGACAATTAAGAAAATGACTTTTTCCATGATAAACACTCCACATCATTAATGTGTTTATCATGTTTTGTTAAAGTCAGGCATGGCTGCTTTGACCTTTCTGAAAACACAATGACGTGTCTTGAATAAATATCTGTCAGATTATTAGAAACAAGTCTGGTTATGACCTTTTTTTAAAAAATCAAATAGAATGAGAGAATTACTTTTGTTAATACTTTTTAATTTTTGAATTTCATTTTTTTATTATCTTTAGACATGTATCTATCAAAAAAAGGATCCCAATTAAGCCACCTACACACCAAACACAACTTTGCGACTTGGGAGACCACTGCCCATATAAAGTCAAAGTACTTCAGCGATGGGGCGGGGTTAACCCACCTGGAATGTGACAGATGTACACTTGACGACTGCGTCACTTGTTGCTATGTCGCTTTGTTGCAAATGTTCAAAAGTTCATGTAGTTTGTGAGTACAGTAGTTCCACTTAGATGGAACAGAGGTCATAGAACTCACAGATGATGCTGCTGCAGGATCATCAGCTGCACTGTTTTGTGGTTGGTAGATGTGTTAAAAGGATACAGTTGGAATAATGCAAGCTTATACATCCTGTAATATGATATATGATATGAACGCACTGAAACTTGAGTAGACGTGTTGTCACTGATCAGTGACTGCAAAGGTGGCCAAAATGAGATACAAAGCCCAAAACCAGTGAAGTTGGCACGTAGTGTAAATCGTAAATAAAAACAGAATACAATGATTTGCAAATCCTTTTCAACTTATATTCAATTGAATACACTGCAAAGACAAGATATTTAATGTTAAAACTGAGAAACTTTATTTTCTTTTGCAAAAAAGTTGGCAAAGGGGCATTTTTACCACTGTGTTACATTGCCTTTCTTTTTAACAACACTCAGTAAATGTTTGGGAACTGAGGAGACCAATTTTTGAAGCTTTTTGGCTGGAATTCTTTCCCATTCTTGCTTGATGTACAGCTTAAGTTGTTCAACAGTCCGGGGTCTCCGTTGTTGTATTTTTCGCTTCATAATGCGCCACACATTTTCAATGGGGGACAGGTCTGGACTACAGGCAGGCCAGTCTAGTACCCGCACTCTTTTACTACGAAGCCACGCTGTTGTAACACGTGCAGAATGTGGCTTGGCATTGTCTTGTCCGGTGGTGTTTCTGGGTGTTGTTGATAAATGGCTTTGGCTTTGCATAGTAGAATTTTAACTTGCACTTACAGATGTAGACGAACTGTAGTTACTGACAGTGGTTTTCTGAAGTGTTCCTGAGCCCATGAGGTGATATCCTCTATACAGTGATGCCGGTTTTTGATGCAGTACCGCCTGAGGGATTGAAGGTCATTGGCATTCAATGTTAGTTTTCGGCCTTGCCGCTCACGTGCAGTAATTTCTCCAGATTCTCTGAACCTTTTGATGATATTACGGACCGTAGATGACGAAATCCCTAAATTCCTTGCAATAGCTGGTTGAGAAATGTTGTTCTTAAACTGTTGGACAATTTGCTCATGCATTTGTTCACAAAGTGGTGACCCTCGCCCCATCCTTGTTTGTGAATGACTGAGCATTTCAGGGAAGCTGCTTTTATACCCAATCATGGGACCCACCTGTTCCCAATTAGCCTGTTCACCTGTGGGATGTTCCAAATAAGTGTTTGATGAGCATTCCTCAACTTTCTCAGTCTTTTTTGGCACTTGTGCCAGCTTTTTTGAAACATGTTGCAGGCATCAAATTCCAAATGAGCTAATATTTGCAAAAAATAAGAAAGTTTACCAGTTTGAACATTAAATATCTCGTCTTTGCAGTGTATTCAATTGAATATAGGTTGAAAAGGATTTGCAAATCATTTATTCTGTTTTTATGTACGATTTACACAACGTGCCAACTTCACTGGTTTTGGGTTTTGCATTAATGGACAGGCGACATTACTTGGGTGGGCGATACAATTTCAGTCACAAAGTCACGGTTGGTGTTCACGCAGCTTTAGAGCAAACTGAATTCTTGAGATGTTTTAAGATGTCTTCGTTTATAGTGTCCTTTTGCAATGGCCTGATCTCTTTAGAAAGAGTCAATGCATCAGTTTATTAAGAAAGACATAATACTTAGCTCTTATTAATCAGAGAATTAAGGGCCTGTTTGTGTGTAAGAAATCAAGAATAATAATTGATGAGGTTTTAATGATTGAGGGCCTCTAGAAGCATCGGCTCCCCACAAAGCCTTACCCTGTGTAGTTCTTTTGCAGGAAAACTAACCTATGATATCTTATTTATTTGTGTGCTTTGCTGAAGTGTGAAATCTTAACCACTAGTTTTGTTTGTGCCTCAGTGAGAAAACTTACTGATCCTTGTTGCAAAATAAAAAACAAGACACATAACGTTAACAGCTGCGAGCATATACACCCACTGGCCACTTTAGTGCACCTTCCTGGACCATTTTCCCTTCAAAACTGCCTCAATTCTCTGTGCCCTAGATTCAACAAGGTGCTGAATACATGCCTTAGAGAATTTTGTCAATATTGACACAACTTCATACAATTGCTGCAGATTTCCAGCTGCTCATTATTGATTCCAATGTCCTATTTTACCACTGGAGTGGCCACACCACCAAGGTGTGAAATCAGAAATCAAGACACATCAGGCCTGGCAACAATTCTCCATTTTCCTTTCGTCCAATTTTGGTGAGCCAATTAGTTTCTTGTTATTGGCCGAAAAGAGCGGCAACTGGTGTGCCATTTCAAGATTAGATGTCTCCAGTATACCATGTTTTAAAAAGTAGGTTCTTTTACTTGTACTGACTGATTCTAATAAATCAGTAGCTTCTGCATTACCTGTACTACCCCATGTAGAACGAACAGTCATGCTTCATTCCAAGTCCATGAAATTACCGTTCTTACATTGTTATCATGCCAAAATGGAATAAATTTCTGCCATACAATTTACTTAACTGCTTTGGAGTTAAGTTTGACCTGCTTACAGGACAGTGAATTATAATTTAAGTAAAGGGAACCTCGACAAAATCACACTCTTGCAAGAACCATAGATGCAGATGTTACACGTTGCCATGATGATCAAAGCAGTGAAAAGAGGATATTTTTGACAGTTCACATTCCAGATGTAAGGGGAACACGATTTTATGAATGAATGTTTATTTCGAACTTGAATGGAAAACGTACATATGTATATCTCTATACAAATCCAACAAAAATAAAATATAAAAGGTAGGCAAAGGCAAATAGCAATTTCAGCATTTTTCTACCATCATTAATCTTCTCAAGAAAATATAAGAGATTCAGTTTGAAAAGGGTGTAGGAAGAAGTAACAAACTTATCCACCCCTTTTGTCTTTCTTAAATTCACCCTGAAGCCTCTCCAGGTCACAGCCAACAACATATTTAGCAACAAAGGCAACAGCAAGCTCAGACAAATAATAGCAATAACAACAAATTTCAAAACAAAGACAATAATGACACATCACTGGATACACATACCCCTGATGTTACTGATTTTCTCTTTGTTTTTCCATTCTGTATCTGTTTAATATTTCAGTTTTAAAGATGAATTTAAACCTACCTGTTGTTTTACATGATTTCAGTTAATCACTGCAGCTGTTCCATAATGTAACTCCTTTAACTGAGACACAGTGAAGTTTCATATTTGTTCTTACTGGTTGTTTTTGAACATTTTAAAGTATTTTCTGTGAAATATAAAAATCATATAACTGATTTTATTCTGCCCAGAACCCTCTGTGTTTGAGCCCTGCTTCGAGAAGGCTGTCTGAGTGTTAATGCTCATTTGTTGTCTCTGATTATGCCGTTCAAAGAAGTCGATGAGCATTTACTTTGGCTGCGCAGCCATTTCCTAACAGAGCACAATTTTGTGAAGGGTGGAACAAGTGACTGACAGAGTAGAGGGATTTTTCTCAAGCTGGGAGTTTATAAAAGGAGCATGAGCACAAGTTTTGAATTAAAGAAAACATTAAAATATGTATTTTATACTGGAAATGATGGGGTCTTTATAAGGAAATATGATATGAAATAAGCTATTAATATTTTAACTACCTCAAAAATTCATAAATCTCTCTCTTATGGGAGCTCATGTCTTATTAAAAGGAGTCAAGCTTCCCCGGGCTACCCCTGAGCCCACCCGCTGTTTCGACTGAATTTTATGTGGAGCCTAGACGAGATCCATGTCTGCTGTGGTCTACTTGATGTACTGAATTAATCCGATACAAAAAACAAAAACTGAAGATTTGCACATGCATCTCAACACAAACGAACAACTGGATTCTCCCAAAGATCTTTGTATACTTTCCTATCCCTGTAGTTGCACAGAATATTTCAATTAGCCCAGTAACATCACTATTCGCAAAAGAATTGGATCATTTCAGCAGAGTTCACACTGTCTGCCTCCTTTTCAGAGTCTTAAGGGAAAATAGGAAACATGCAACTTCACACGAGCGCACAGACAGCGGGGTTGGGAGCTAGAACGGGATAATTGGAGCCCTGAGTGGAGTAAGAGGCTTGTGATCCCTTTGAGAATGGCTGGCATATGTCTGTATAACTTCCAGCTGTCCTGACTGAGAGCAAGCTAATTACATCATGTTTGTTTCCTGCTAATTAGTCTGCTAATTAAAAACACATAAAGGCATGAGAAAACGGGGAGGATAAAACAAGGGACAGCTCTGGACATGGAACCTGTGTTGTTGAGAAGATCAGACCCCAGCCTCAGAAGTGATCAGGTCTAATTTGAAAAGCCCACATGGCAAGATCATAGCATAATAAATTCTGAGCCTTTTCATTATAGCTATTGGAGTTGTTTTGTTGCATATGCAGATATTTCGAAGCAGTCTGGACACATGCATAAGACTAAATGTGAGTAGTCTTCATTACCATTCATTTTTCATTAACACCTGGATTTTATTTGCTAGACTGCAAAGGAAATTAACTTATTTTGTTCTTCAGATGTGATATAGAAAGTCTTTAAAAACTTGGGTCACAGCAGTAAGAGGACAGTGATCAAAGGAATTGGGAAATTTCAAAGCACACAGTGCTGTTTGTGGTAGATTCAAGAAGCAACTTCCACAGATGAAAATCGAAGCCAAAGAGCTGCATGTCAACTTGAGACTTGAAGTTAAAACTTCCAAGTCCAATTAATTAAAAAAAAAAAAATCCCATTTCAACAGCAAATAATGACATGTTTTCAATCAGATTCAGGGAAGAATGGGCTTTAATTACCTCTGCAAAGGAGGTTATATTAGTGCTGGCGTCTGTTTTGGTTTTTTTGTTCAATTGTTTCTCTGTTGGCAACATAACTCAAAAAGAACTGGACGGATTTCGATGAAATTTTCAGGAAATGTCCGGATTTGGACAAGGAACAAATGATTTGACGCTGAGAGTGATCCAGATCAGTGTTAAACCGCCATGACGAAAAATGCGATTTTCGTGAATAACTGCTGAACTAAAGTCGATTACATTATGAACCCAATTGCAAATGGTATGTTTTCATGGCCAAGGAATCTAAATGTTTAGATGAAATAAAGGTAGGACTAATACTTATGATGAAAATCACAAATATGGGTGAGGTCTGCGCTCTCTGAGTACTTTTCTAATTTTATAATAATAATACATTTTATTTAAAAGCGCCTTTTACAACACTCAATGACACTGTACAGGATAAAACAACAATAAAATCAACAGAACAATACAACTATAAAATCTGCAAAATACAACAGACAATGATAGATAAATGGTAAGGAGTATGCAGTCGGAAACAGGTGGGTTTTGAGTCTGGATTTAAAAAGAGACAGGGAGTTCAGGTTTTGAATGTCTGGTGGGAGAGAGTTCCAGAGCCGGGGAGCAGAGCGGCTGAAGGCCCTGCTCCCCATGGTGCTGGGGCAAGCAGTGGGCACAATGAAGCGGGTAGAAAAGAGGGCCTGAGGGAGCGGGCTTGAGTGGCAATGTGGAGGAGGTCCGACAGATATGGAGGAGCGAGGTTGTGGATGGTCTAAATGGGAGGTGACAAGGCTGTCTCTGATATATTATCCCTTTCAAAGGTTTAAAATGACCCGCCACATACTTTTAAATGTTTTTTTAATTCAAAATCACATGTCCATGGCTTTTTTTTCAAACCTCCCAAGTCCTCTTCCCCCTCCATTGATTGTTACACCTTTCAGAAAAGACGTTCTCAAGCAGTTTTTTTGACACGTGTCCACAAATGATGTCAGCTGGGGATATGTCACAGCCCTCAGAGAGGGGACACTACAGGTGGCTCCAGTGAGTAAATCTGTTTTTGTTTTTAAGCCACAGTAAATATTAAAGCGCAGCTACAGAAAGTCAAAGATACATGCAATTCTAGAGAGAGTAATGGCCAAACAGAGCTCACCAGGGTTTTAATAGTGCTTGTGTTCACAGAGAGCTTCTGAGCTCTTGACCAAAGTTTAAGGGCATTTATTTGTCAGTGCTTACCCCAGGCTCACACTGAATCCTGAGCGGGTCCGGTGCGCCTTCCGAATGTAATCCTTATCGGTTAAAACGGCACAACGGAAACAATCTGCAAGAAGTCTATTTTTTTCCGGACACCGGAGAGGGTCAGCGTCAAGGTGAATGAAATATGACGAGCTATACAGCAAGTGAAATGCAGAGTGGCATGAAGATCCGTTGTTTTTCAAAATAAAATCAGTGTACAAACAAATGTAACTTTGACCGCACACTCGCGCTTGTAGTAAATGTAAACATAACATCACACCCGGTGGCACTAGGTCGCAAAAGTGAGCAGTACAGCATCTCCTTACATGTAGTTCCTGTATATGGGGCTTGTTCTTGCGCCAAGTCCAGACATGAACGTGAACCCACGTGAGCTTCTACTCTCGCGAGTGCCGTTTCTGCACCCGGCACCGGAGCCAGCCACAGCCTCTATCTGGAGCTGATGTGAGTGGCAGCTTGCGGAAAATCTGCACTGAATCTGGACTGCAACTGTTTTGGAGCCAATGTGTTACTGTTGCCGGGTAATAAAGCTGACATCTGTGTGTCTTGTGAAGGCCATATTAAATTGTGTGCATTGTATTACTTATTTCAATCAAAATACCTAAAAAAAATATGCAAACCAACTTAAAAAGCATGTTTAACAAATGATAGTTGCTGGAATTCAGGAAATAGATCCCCTTTAAATACAAGGCATCTCATTGTCAGCTCTGCCATTGTTATTTATTAAGCAAAAAGCCAAGGTCCTACCCATCATGATTCTGCTTGGCAACTGAGTGAAAAGAGACAAGCACTGCACTCTCTCAGATGATGGTACACGTCTAACTGAGAGCACTGAAGGACAGCGGGAAAGAAACTGACTGACTGCATTTGACTTATAGTTCTTTATAACTGTGATCTCAATATCTGTCCAAATAATTGTGATTATAATTTCAGCCTTAATCAAGCTGTCGTAGCCTCAAACCTTTATATGTAGCATGTGCTCTCGTCTCTCAAGAGCAGGTATCAAACACGAGCCTAAAGTTCATGATCTCACTGGGGGGCTGTAAATGTCAAACACTGTCAAAATAATATTTGTCATCCACTGCGACAATTATTAGAGGCTGAATAAGTGATGGTGATGTAAGCCAAGTAAAGTCTCACTGTTAGAAGAGATGTACCTACCAGGGTCACCAGGGGCTTTTTGATGTTTTCTTTTAACACAGGGGCTCGTACTGAAAAGAAACACCCATGGAGAGGCCCTGGAGTGCTGATTGTGCCTGGATGGGAGAGAAAACAAAGGCCCATAGGTTGTCTATCAGGCTGACAATTTCACTTCCTTTCCAAGTTTTGTTTAAAATCACATATTCAGATTTCCAAGCAGGCCACTGGCCAATCTCTTCTCTAAAATGTCAGTGGAGCAAGGATGTTTTGTTCCTTCAGCCTGATTGTTTGAAGCTCTGGGCTTGAATAGATTCCTCATGGCCCACTGACAGAACATCTCTAAAATCCTGAACACTTTTAACCAACAGCAACCCCTACGCTACATGCCGCCATCTCACATTTGTGGAAAGGAGGGACCCTTGACCACAGTGATTGCCAAGTTTATCTTGGGCCCTCGCCAGCTTGTCGGAACTCCCACTTTGGTTTACACCAAGAAAGTGCCCTTGGCCTCGCCCTCGAGAAGAGAAACTCGCACTTTGATTGTAAATGTGTAGAGGGAGCAGCGGCTTTGTCAGAAGTTGTTACAGGAGGGTGAAGGAGGACAATTGCTTTCTTTGTTGGCCTTTTATAAGGCCACAAGGTTTTTCCAGGAGTCCTGGCAACATTTTTAGTCTTTTCAGCCTGTTGAAAATGTTTAATCTGAGTGAGAGCAAGAAGGGAGTTCATGCTTCTGGTGACAGATGACAAAATCATCTAATGTCTGCACTGCAGCATCTTCCATGTCACCATCAAGGAAGCAGCAGTTCAAGAGTTCAGTGCCTAATGCATACAGCGGAGGTTATGAAAAAGTGATGAGAATTAGTCAAATCTGGGGACACTGCGCCCTTTTATTCAAAGATCTGTAACAAGCACCTTCAACCATCCAATGGCTGTAAAAATTAAACGCTTTCAAGGTTATGAGCAGCAGACAGAGTTTTAACCAAACAGGACAGCATGCAGACATGAGTGAAATCATTGTGAAGTACCATTCTTGCAAATAGCAGCTCAGATGGTGTCCTTTTGAGCGGTGTTAAAATAATCACATTGCACATTATAGCAGCAACAGGAAATAAAACAATTACATAAAATAACCAGACATAGCTGTGCCCTCTTTGTGAAAATTGGATGCTTTTACAAACAAAACAAAAGAGGATAATAAGCCTGCTGCAGGTGGCCTAGTGACTCCAATCTTAAAAGCTCTGCACTCCCGCCTTCACACCACAAGGTGTGAGAACACCTTTTGAATTCAGATGCAGGAGGTAAGGCTGTAATTACCATCAAATTGCTCACATGCCAGTGCCGTTGACTGCACACCGCATCCATTAAATTTCTTTAAAATTAAGAGTCGAAAAATGAGTTTGGTGCTGCTCAAGATTTCCTGCTTGAAGTTTTTTCTTGCTGCTGTAACTGCTGCAGTATGTGGCATTATTATTATTATTATTATAACTATTTTACGTAGAATAAATAGTATGGCATTGACTTTCTCTTTTGTAAAGTGTCTTGAGATAGCATTTATCCTGATTCGGGGCTATGAAAATACAGATTCATTGATTGATAATGTTGAATAATGTGCAAAATGACACTAAAAAATATAAAATTCTGATTGAGGTCATACTGTGGTACTGTTTTTTAAGGTTTTAAAGGATAAGTTCGGTTCCTGCAGCTTTCACATTGTTTATAGAATGAAGCAGAACAATATACTCACCCAGAAGGCTTTCCTGATCCAAACAGTGCTTCAGGAGATATTTAGATCCAAAATCGAGCAGCGGACATCCGTATAATGGTAGCACATAGGGCATACAGTGCCGCTCCTAAAACTGCATTAATCGTCCAAAAACTCATTAGTTTCACCAATATTTCATCATGGTCCGCTCACGCTACTCCTCCACGACAGTCTGTGTCGCACCAGACATGTCTTTGTGGCTCTGCTTACCACTGAACTGAAGAAGAAGAATGTTTGCCTCCGCGCATGCGCAGTGTGGCTTATTGTTTCAGGGGAAGACCGCCGGTTACACAACGACTTTCTTCTTCCAGTTTTGTGGAAAATGGATGAATATCTATCAGATGAAGATGTTGTGGAGGACAACTTTGAATATGATGGGTGTCCTTACAGTTTGGAGCCAGAGTTTACAGATGAAGAGCTCATCGAAAGGAGGACGCGGAGGCAGCGCTCCAGAGAGTACTGCGCAGGAGCAAGCGGTCTTCTTCTTCAGTTCAGAGGTTAATACAGTCACACAACATGTCTGGAGTGACAAACTGTAATGGAGGAGTAGCGTGAGCGGACCATGATGAAATATTGGTGAAACTAATGAGTTTTTGGACGATTAATGCAGTTTTAGGAGCGTATGCCCTATGTGCTCCCATTATAAGGATGTCCGCTGCTCGATTTTGGATCTAAATATCTCCTGAAGCACTGTTTGGATCAGGAAAGCCTTCTGTGTGAGTATATTGTTCTACTTCATTCTGTAAACAATGTGAAAGCTGTAGAAACCAAACTTATCCTTTAAGAAAGAGCAGGAGGTTGAAAGACGAACAGTTTGGACAGGTTTCCAACAAGCAATTTTGGCAATTTCCCTTCAAGCCTAAGGGGTTATTTCAGTATTTTTAGAGCTATGGGGTATGCCTCACTTAACAGCCAGTAAAGTGGCTGAAACGGCTCCCAACAGAGCTGTACCTTTGGGGGAACAATCCAAGTTAGTTGGTAGGTTTAAATGCACAATTTTCTAAGTTTCACATAAAAACAAGCTATGAAACTGTTTTGGTGAAAAATTTCAGAGCACCTATTTTTTATTTTTGCTCCAAGAACTGTGTTTGGCACTACTTCATGATGCAGCAAATGGCTGTCTGGGCACATTGATTCAGCCGCTCTGCTGTTTTTCTCTGTGGACTCAAGCAGACACAACAATTGCAGAGGAAACTAACAACCTACCAAATATGAATGATTCCAATTGTTGATGCATGGGGTTAACTTTACAAAACAGAGTATACAGAAGGAAAAATCTTCAGAATGAGGTCCTGCACACGACAGATTTTTGTGGAAACAGAAGAGTAGGAGAGATGTGGAGTGACCTGAAGGTGTATGTGGGTAAATTATAAGCCCATAGCCACAGATCTTCCTGTTGTTCGGTCTGAATCAGAGGTGAGCATAGAACTATCTGTTATCTAATTCACACAGGTAGAACAACTCATTGCTATTTGTCTTCCATTTTCAGCTTGCCCCCCATGATTAGGTGCCAGCTAACATGAGTTTACGTCCTCTTCTTACATCTATGAGGCCATTTAAATCTCTCTGTATTGGTCTTATTTTCTTAAATGCACAGAAAGTTCACCCAGAAAATATAAAAAGCGAGACAAATAAATCACATCCTACCACGAAAAGATGCAGAGGACCTTGAAAAGTTCCCTTGAGAATGAGATGCAACTCTTTTCTCCTCTGTCATTGTTTACAAAGTGAACATCAGAATTCCTATCCTTTCATAAGTTTGATGACAAGTGTGGAGCTTTTACAGAAGTTAAAGTGTTTCAACTGAGAGTGCTGGAAGCAGAGAGATAAAATCAGCTGAGCTGAGAGGCTTTCATTTTGAACACTAAAATACACACTATTGAATTAAAAATAAGGGATACAAGCTTGGACACAGGTTCTAAGTGCCAACCACTACTCTTAAGATGTTTAGATGTATGAAATAGCCAAAACCAAGAGGCTACAGATTGCATTTAAAGTTTTACATTTTGAGGATGAGATTTTCATAACATTTTTTCCAGAGTGTCTGAATCCACAAACTTTTGAAACCAGGGTTCAGAGTGAAAAATTTAAAAACATTTAGTATCCATATCCATGTACAAAGTAAATAGGAAATGATGTTTCCAGAGAAAATGCAGATGTGCAGTGCATACACAGTGCTCTGTCACATGAAGGCTGTGCATTCATCCATGGAGCAACAACAATAACAACAGCTTTGACCTTCTACCAAGGAACATGTGTGCTGCTTACTGCGCTCAGTTTGTTATCAGATAGAAATATCCAGACTCATTTGTTGTCCAAACAAGAAACTCTGGCATCTCTGTACGTCCACCAGCCATTGTTGTTTATGAAAAGTTTGTCATCACCAGTAAGCGTCCATGTATTTTAACACAACTGAATCACAGCCGACTGACATCCCCATCTATGTTGACATGCATGCTGCAGCATTTTAGTTGTTCTCATGTCTCCATGTGAATGCGGACCACTTTTAAAAAAACAAAGGAAAAACCTTCACATTTGTAGTGACCATTGTTAGGCAGGTTACTTCAAAAATGTAATGCATTATTACTTGTTACTGTCATTTCAAAGTAATTAGTTTCATTAAAATATTACTGTATTTGAAATGTAAGGCATTACACTAGTATCACATTACTTTAAAGTTACCCTTGTCAAAAAAACAGGAATTATGGATTTTTCATTCTAAATGTAGTTCATTACGCTCAAAAAGCTCATTACACATCCAGTGGGAGGTGATGTGGTGGCTATCTGACTGAGTTCGGCTTAAGGCTAAAAACAGGAGAATATAATAGACACATTGATGCTCAAGAAACAATCACAGCAAAAACAGACAAAAGGTAAAATTCTGCTATATTGTGTTGGAGATACTGTAACTTTGGACCTAGATGAGGACTTTTCTTCTCCACTGATCTCATGGAGTATTTGGCAAATTTGTATTTAACAAACAAAAAAACACCTCTTCATTTCAAGTTAAATTAAAAATACATTGTAACTTGCATTACTGACATTTGTACAGAGTAAAATATGACTGCTTTGTTTTTGTAGTGCCTTACATTACTATGTTACGGTAAAAAGGAATGCATTACAGTAATCACATTACTTTTGTAATGCATTACGCCCAACACTGGTGACACTGTTGTCATGTAAACAGGACCTAAGTGACTCTGTGTGTAGGTGTGTGTGTGCAAGCTTCAATCCTGAGCCTCATAATGACCATCTGTGTGCAGAGGAGCAGCAGAAAGGAGACTCCTGTTTGGTGAAATTAAAAAACCTTACTGATGAAAAGGAGGAGGATTTGCAGGTGATTCTGGAGAGCTTGTAGCCACAGACTGCTTTCAAAAACACCAGAAAGCAGACAAGTTAATGGTGAAGACCAAGAATGCAATGACAAGGCTTTTTGTGGCTGATACTAATTATCGATCATATGTTAGTTAGATCAGCCATCACCTATACAATCTAATTCTGTCAGGGAGGGCAGGTCCTTTTACAAACCTGCCATGGACCAGCCAAGACCCTTTTAGGTAAAGTGGGGAAATTTTAAATGGCTGCATCTGTAGTTTTTCTTTCTGTAGAACGCTTTTATGGTGGCTGACGAGGGTAAATGGCCTACAACAGCTCAATATGGTTCAATGGAGGGAAACACCTGCAAGAGCAGAAATGTGCTGGAAGTTCTTCTTGACTTCTGTCCTGTCCGTCTCTCCCACAGGTTTTCCCCGGTCCAGACCCTCTCCAGGCCTGGAGCCCTTCTGTTAGGTTGTATTTGGTTATTCTGCATTTCTGCTCTTGAAGGTGTTTCTGGGTTTGGATTATTTAAGCTGTGTATTGTTTCTAACTTGCAGCGCATTTCTGCTCTTGCAGGTGTTTTCTTATTGAACTGCATTGGACCATTGTCGGTTATTTGCCTTCTTCAGCCACCATAAAAGGTGTCTCACAGAAAGGACATCTATAGATCCAGCCCTTCAAAACTTTCCCACCTCCCCTGAATGGGTCTTGGCTGGTCCATGGCAGGTCCTGCCCTCCCTGACAGTAGTAGTTTGTAAAATCTGGGCTGTGTTTATGTAAATTTGTGGCGTTTATGTTGCATTCTGTTGATATGGCTATCTTGTGAAGGACAAGCCACGTCATGGAGAGACCCTGCAAAGCATGAATGGGTGTGTTTTTAGTGGGACTTAGCAAAGTCCAAGAGAGGTGGGACTTCCAGTAGCTGAAAGCTGGCTGGTAGTTGGAAGGCAGCTGGCTAGGAGGGAGTGATTTTTAGCTAGTAACAGTAAATAGTAGGGCTGGGTATCGATTCCGATTTTCTGGATTGATTCGATTCGATATTACAAGGTCTCAAATCGATTCGATTCACGATTCAATTTGATATTTATTCAGTCTGGGATATCTTAGTTAAAATAGTGATGCAAATTTAAAAAGTGACCTTTGACCTGGTACATTACTAAAAATTGTTTTAACATGAAGAACTAAACCCAAAGCAGTTACATTAATCTTATTTTATTGATATGCTTGTTTTTTGTCCAACTCGTATTTTCCTTTGTACTTGTTAAATCTAAAATACTGTACATCCAAACATCAGCTTTAACTTGCCAGTGGTGCCCATATAGTGCTTCCACCATGTTTGTTTGCAGTAACATCTCATGAGATCTTGTTCAGTAGAAAGCAACGCTAAACGCTGATCACACGAGACTAGCAGGGTTGATACCACAGGCTGCTTCTCTGCACGTCCAAAGAAGAAAAAACTACCTAAGTTAAAAGATCGATCTTTGGATTTTATGGATCGATTATGAACCAGTTAAAGGAAAATCGATTTTAAACGATTTAAATTGACTTTTTTAAATCCAGTCCTAGTAAATAGCAGGTTATAATTCATTTAATACATTTGTGTATGTATTTAAAGTAAATAACTAAGTATTAAGCTTCATCAAACACTAATTTTACAAAGTCAACATATATGTATGATAACAATACCCCCTAGACATCAGGCAGTCATTGAAATCAGTACATGAATCTGAGTTTTCAAATAAAATATGGACTGTTTAGCATCAGTGATTACATTTAAAGCGGTTTATCTGAAATGCAACTATTTGATTGATTCCTTATTTTTAAGAAAAATCATAGCCACAGCCTCGACAGCAAAAGTTGGAGTTATTCTGATCTGGTTCGTTGAAGGATTGCCAAGTAAACATTAGACTGATGTTGAATTTTCAGCAAACGCCAAAACTAGTGGAACACAGACAAAAATATGATGAGTCATGTCTTGCCCTCAGCTTTAAATGCTCAATGATGTGTAATGAAGAGAGACCAAGGTGTTTGGGGATCATCACAGAAGCTTTTGACAGCAGGAACAAGTTTGGATGTCACCTCCCACACAAAGAAAAGACCACTGATTCATTCTGAAGGAAACTTTTTTCAACTATTGTGCCAACGGATAGATTTCCCTAAAGTTTCACCTGTGACATCAAATTGCTGAAGCGCAGATGTGTCTGGTGAAGGGTGGGTGGACATAGTTTTCCAAAGACTGCAGGAGAGGGTTTGGAAACCTTTGCATCCTTGCATCAGGATCTGGCTGTGTGTGTTAAAACATTTAGTAGCAGTGGGTGGACTTGGCATGTTGAATGGAGAGCTGCTGTAAAAGTCCTAAAATACAGAAATGAGCATTTAACACTCTTTCAGTTAGATGACCAAAATAAGGTCTGTGGTAACACAGGCTTAGGAGGTTTTTTACTTCTTTTTTTTCTTTCCAAAAATATAAAATGATTTTGGTATTACCCAATTTGTGGAGCTTTGTCACATCTTACAAAAGGCAGTTGCCTGGGTTAAATACTGCAGAGCTGATGACTACTTGATGAATGAATACTTGTGTTTCATCACAAGAAAGCCTCACAAAACATCAGAATGGGATTCAAAAAGGGAATAAATGCTTTGAGTTGCAGACATCACTTTGTAAAGTGACAGTTCAGAGGCAGTCTCTGATAAATCAGCCACAGCATTTATGATACCATAAACACACAGTGTCTTGTAATGGTGGCTCTGAAGCCACACAGCAGCCTGAAGAAGAGAAGGAACATTACAACTGTAAAACTAAAGGCTCTTCAGGGTCTAAAACAGTTTATTGATAGAAATGCTCCATGCCACAAACATCCACTAAGGCATGTCCAACAATGTAGAACAAGTTATTGTCAAATACAGTATACTACCCTACCTTACACTGTCAACACATCCTTGAAAAAGATTCCTGTTTCCAATGTCTATTTAGATTTCCATGTGACATTAGCAAAATTTCTTGAAAATACCATCTAAGTCTATTCTGAACTTATTGAGAAATTAGAAATTGTGGAAAACTGCCCTACGTCACAATGCTGAGAAATCCTTCAAAAATGTCTGGATCTGCATCCAGATTTGGACCACCACCAAAATATAAGCCCAACACTCCCCCAAATTTAACTAAAATCTATCCAGAACTTCATGGGTCATTAGCAAAAAAAATGGAAAACTGCTCTGGCTAGCAATTTTAATGAATCCTCAAATGAGTTCTAGGTCACCACCATTTCCAAGGAAGTTTCTCTTGAGCCCTGACTAATACTCAGGGCCCAAGGGAGCTTCCTTACCCTATTTTTCCTCCTAAAAACTGATTTAAAATTAAAATCACTTTTTCTTTTTGCCATGATCAACATTCACTGGGACTATCCACTATCCTTTAAAATATGTTGAGAAGTTCACAAATTATAAACAAAAAAGCGGAAAACTGACCAATCTTACACTGTTAACAAACCCTAAAAAAATTCCAGGAACCACATCTGGATTAAGATCACCACCAAATGTTTACCGGATCTCCCCTTTGGCTTGACTTAGGTCTCTTTAATATGTCCTTAAAATCCATTTTGAAATCATTGACTGATCAGTGAAATGTAAAAACAACCTGCTCTATCTGGAAGTGTAAAACTAATTCTTGGGAAAAATTCTTGGATACATATTCAGATTCAGATCACCACCACATTATAGTCATTTTCCCCCTGTGTCATGACCAAGATTTTCAATAAATGTCTTCAAAATCTTTGAGAATTTGTTGAGTAATGGTGAAAATGTAGGAAAAATGGCAATTTTTTCAGTGTTAACAAATCCTTCAACCAATTTGTGGATCCCCGTCCAGATTCTGATCAACACCCAATTCTAAGAAATCTTTCCTTGAGCCATGATCAACATTCCCTGAATATGATCTCAGCAAAATTGTGGAAAACTGGCTTAGCCTACAATGTTCAGAAGTCTTGAAAAATCCACATCTGGATTCAGATCACCATTAAAATAAAATAACTTTTTCTTTATGCCATGACCAACATTCCCTGAATTTTATGAAATGTCATTCATAACTTTTGGAGTTATTCTCTTCATAATTTAACAAACAAACATTGGCAAAAACATGCCTGCCTTAGTTTTTTTCCCAATTGCTTGCATACTAAAATGACACGAATTGCACAATTATTTAAACTGACTCACAGAGCGCAACACCTCTTCTCCAGTCTCAAAAACTCTACAACACATTTTCCACTTCACACACATTTTGAAGTTCAAAATTGAACACGGTTCTCTACATTACACAAAATAATCTGACATTAGGTCACATTTGGCATTTCAAAACAATTCCTTTCAAACACATGGCTAATTGGTCAATGCATGTGTTAACAGGCCAATTACTTAAATGGGTAATTATCACCACTTCAATCAGGAAGAAGGCACTAGACCACAGTTGAGCACAACAAAACATGGAAGATAGTGCAGAGGGAGGGGATGAGGAAGGATAGGAATTGGGGTGTAGAGGAGTTCATTGTGCCGGCTATGGAAGAGGCATGTGATAAAAATTGTGTGGGTATGATTCAGGGATTGATACGACATTGCCTGTGATGGAGACGAGGCCTTGTGGTCGGACCCAGCTGTGTGGCAAGATGCTGCCAAACTATTTTTCTTGCCTCTTTCTTTTGCTATAAATTTTTTCCTGCACATTTACAGCAATTTTCTCTTTTTCAGTTTATTGTTTTTGTGAGCATACTTTCGTTCACTCCCATGTTAATGTATCTGCTGTGCATAAGTTGCACTGACTTATAAAGGTGAAAAATAGGGGTGCTGGTTTGGCGGAGTGGTTAGCAACCAGGCACCCCATGTACTTGCTTCTGCCGGTCCAGCTTCGAATCCTGCCTGTGACCAGTTTGCAGAGTGTCTTCCCCTACTCTCTCCTCTCCCCCTTTCACAAGCCTATCCACTGTCTCTCTCCTAACAATAAAAGGCACAAAATGCCAAAAAAATACATAAAAAAAAAATTGTTTAAAAAAAAAAGAAAAGAAAAATAAATGTTTCACTAGCATGTGTGTGTCTGCAAATACTGCTGTGCATGTAAAAAATCTGAATAATTGTGTACAATTTAAACTCTTTTAGTATTATGGCAAAATGAGAGCACATGTCATTAGGCCCAGCAGTGTGTGGTTGGTTAGACAAAATCTTGTAATATGAATGAGGTGTGTGCCATTCTGGTTGCAGTGCTTCATTGTGCAGGATATATGAGTTTTTTTTGCAGTGTGGGTGTTTGGTTTTGTGATTTTTGTTAAGCATATTGCTAAAACCAGCCTAGTTTTCAAAATTGTAAATAAACGTAGCATACATAAATAGCACCAGCATTGCCATTTTAACAAATTCAAATGTCTAAGGACAAAAGTCAGCATACTGTACTCCTATTTTCATGCAACACCGTCATTTTCATGATGGAAACATAGCATGCTCCATTACCATTCACCAGTCAGGGTGGGGTAAACTTGTCAATAACATTGATCATTTTGGATGATTATACCAAAGGCGTTGGGAGAAAATCCATACTGTTCATCTTTAAGGATGATGTGTTGTTGTCTTGATGTGTGTGCTTACCTGTTCAGAGCGTTATTTGCTTTGTGTGTCTGCGTCTGCATGGCCTGCCACAGAGTTCTCATTGACATGCATGTGTTCCCTGCACAGCCTGAGCTTTTATTTCTGTGAGCTGCTTCTGTTTTTGGTGCTCTGTTGAAATAGTCTAAGGCATGACAATTTGTGCAGCTGTCTTCACATCACTCACATCCACCTGAGAGGTAGATAAGGAGTTGAGTGAAGTCTTATCGGCCCGTTTGATAACATTTATATAAAAGTTCCGCTCTGGGCATACGCGTCTGAGCCCTGTGTTACAAAGATCTTCCCCATACCGACAACAATCTCAGCTTGAGCAGCAAAAAGTCAAGCCAGGATAAATTTGAGCAGATTCTGAAAGCCTTGGAAAACTGCATAGCCTGGCAAAACTGGCGGCGGTTATATTATTAAGGCGATGTGGAATTACCTGTAGCCAAGCTGCAAATAAGCTGTCTTAAAAGGTTAAGTCATAAAGCACAGGGTTTTGGAGAGCTAATGCTCAGGGGCAAACTTGGGTATGTGAGATGAGTGTGCCTTGGTCTCTTTTGGAGAGAAGATCAATGCAAAGCTTGTGCCGCTTAAATGAGAGTAAAATGTCAAAATCTCTTACTAATTTGCAACAACATCTCAACAAGCTGGTTGACCCTGTGGGAAAACGCTGACATTTAAAGGTCTTTCATTCACTTGCCATGATTTCTAATTTCCTATTCCTGCTCAAAAAATATACGCTATGAGAAAGAACTAGGTCTGGTCGTTTTTTCTAAATGGTTTTTTACTGAGCAGCAAAGTGAAGTCACACAATATATTCTGAATGAAACCAAGAAAAAAGATTGCATAATTGCATAAAACAGTATTAAATCACAAATTACAGCTTGATGAACTGTTTAAACTCACTGGCAACTTAATTAGGTATACCTGTTCAACAGCTCATGATTGCAAGTAACTTATCAGTCAATAACACGACAGCAATTATATGCATTTAGGCATGTCGATATTTGTGGTGCAAGGTTGTTTAATGTACAACTATCTCTTGGGTTTAAGAAGAATGGTGAGAAAATGCTAACACATCCAGAGGTGGCAGTTCTCTTTGTATAAATGTCTAGTTGATACCTAAAAATGTCACTGATAATTATGCTCACAGGTGTTGAAACCAGTTGTCCAGTGTGTTAAATGCCGGGGTCAGACTACATAATTCATGTATGATTATGGATCGACTCGATGGTGGATGGGTTTTGGAACCCATTGGACACAAAAATCGGTCTTTTCATCTTGTGTAGCCTGTTCAGTTGACTAACAACAGACAAGTCTGGGACGTCTAACAACATCACAACAGAAAGTCTGGCAGGTTTGATTTTTGTCCTGCTTCTTCACATCAGAGACAATGACCACAGAGAGCTCTGCATGAACAACAACTCAAAAGACACAAACCTTAGAGCCACAGGACAGAAAAACAGTTTGTGAAACTCTAAAAAGGAGCTACTATTGACTTTTGAAAAATAGAGATTCTGTTGAGAAACAGGAGCTACATTATGGTGTAAGACTGCTTGCATTGATTAGCAAACTGGCACATGCCGTCAGAGCTGCCTTGATAGGAAACATTCCTCAGAGATTTTGGTCCATGTTGACATGGTAGCATCACACAGTTGTTGCACATCCATGACGCAAATCTCCCGTTCCATCACATCCCAAAGGGACTCTGTTATACAGTGTACAGTAAAGTCATTGTCGTGTTCAAGAAAGCAGTTTGAGATTATTTTAGCTTTGTGGCTTATCCTGATGGAAGATGGCATTGGAAGATGGTCACTCTGTGGTAAGGGAGAAACGGCATCCTTTTGCATTCAAATGATGCTCACATAAAAGTAAAGGACCCAAAAGTGTGCCTCCACCCAGCATTTCACACCACTGCCATTAGCAGCCTCAACAATTAATACAGTTTGAGTTTTATTTTATATCATTTCAATTATTGTGTGATTCATGCAATGATATGCACAGCACTCCCAGACTTTAGAAAATTCCAGGACCAGGAACCACAGAAATGTCTTTCATGATTAGGGAACATAGTAAGAGAAAAATAAAATTTAAAAAATGAGCTCAATTTAAATGAACTACCTTGTCCTCTTTTGTAAGATTTTGAGACAAAGTCAGTTAGCTACATGGTAGGATGGATCCATCTCTTCATATTGATAACCCTAAATTTCCTGTTGCAGGAGAAATTGAGAGCATCAGTTCAGCAACATATATTTTTCTTCTGCTGTCAGATTTTGGTAAACATGTGTGAATGTAGCCTCAATTTCAGTCTTTGCTTATAGTGGTACTAGATGTGATCGTCTGGTGCTAAGCTCATGTTTGATTTGTCATCTGATGTGTTCAGAATTTGTTGTTCTACAAACCGTGATGCAGCAACAATGAGTTGCTAACATCTAAACATACTCTGGCTATTCTCTGATCTCTGGCATAAACAGGGCCCCTTGAGAATCACTTCTCTCTGCATAGTTTAGCTTTTTCTGACCACAATTGAGATGACTTTCTGGGGGAAAAAAATCAAACAGATTGGCAGTTTCTTTAATACGCAAACCCACTCATCCAGCACCAACAACCATGCTTCATTGAAAGTCTCTTTACTCCACTCTGCTCCCGATTTCAGCCTGAGCAGGTTATCTTGACCACATACATGCTTAAATGACTTGATCTGCTGCCACCTGATTGGCTGTTAAGCCTTGTTTTTTAGCTGTTAAACAAAACAGTTAAACCTTATCAAATCTGCTTAGCTGGCTTTTAGCATGCCTCAGGGGCCCATGTGGGTGTTTGTGTGTGGAAAACACTGTAAACTCCTTCTGCAGCCTTTTACAACGCCTGAAAGCAAACAGGTAATTTAGCCACTTTTCCATCCTCTAGTCCATCAATATTGTCTCTGAGTAAGAAAAGCAGAAGCCTTTAAAGCTCTGGCCATTGTTCAGGGCCAATCAATTCTGGACCAGGGAGTAATTGGAATATCTATTTTAGCAAACAATGTAGTTTAAAGGGACCGAATGTGAGAAAATGTTTGATTGAATATTATTTCAAATAATTTGGCTTTAATTAAGATGTTCAAAATGAAGCCTTGTAAGAGCCCTCTGTCTTTGGCTTTAATCTAATCACAGTGAGACATTGGGAAGTCAGTCCACCCCGGCTTCCCATCTAAGTATGTGGGATTCTATCATCTGCTTAATTGCCTAGCCTAATTTGCTTTGCTGGCACTGTCACAGCCCCATTGTACTGTTATCAAATCACTGGGCACTGTAATTAACTTTACATTGTAACCACCACCTCTGTAAGTGGAGCAGACCAGCTGTTAAATGGTCCTAACTTTATCCTCCATTTCTCTCTCTTTCCAGCAGAATGAGTACACGTGTCCACGCCCCCTACCTGGTGCCTGGCTGGGAGATGTGCCTACCATCCATTAGCCCCCTCACCAAAAAACAGGAACTGCTTCAGACTGGGTCCAGCAAACGTGGGAGATATTCGGAGGGACGGATCCGGCCACCATAATCACATTCAAGGATGCATTTATAATGTTTCTCCATGCTAAGGGTGACCACCCACAAGAACATAAGGGAGATACTGTCTTATATTTTTTTTCTTAAGATTTTATAAAGTCTTGTTTTGTTTTTTTTTGGCCTGTGGTCTTTTGGCTTCTGCTGCATTCCATTTTGCTTCATCAGCACACAAATACTGGCACACATGGTTGTGGAAATGCAGTCCTCAAGGCTACGAAAAAGACTAATGGACGTTTTGAACCAACATTGGAGTGTATTGAATAGACTATAATTGCTTATTGTCTCCATGAGGACAACACTGCATTATTTCGAACACCGGGAAAAGACGGCACTAATTGAAGAGGCTTTAAAAAAGTGTAAGCTGAGCAAAGACGGAAATGCACTGGTGGGGCTGCTCTGCTAACACAGCTGTGTATAAGTTAAAGTGGGCTCCCATATTTTGATATAAGCATCATGTCACCATCTTTCAATGCTTTTCTTTTTTTAAGAAAGACTAATCAAAGGAGTAGGATGGTGTAAATGTGCCTCACTGGAGCAGAAAATGTATGAAAGGAGTCGCTGAGCTCCAACGCGCCTGTCAGTAATGAGGAATCTGCTTCATCGGGTGGAAATCAAGTCAGCAGCTGGAAGATGGTTTGAAGAGGAAAACAAACTATCCCCCAGCCAATGACTCTTGGTGAAGTTTATTGTTGGGTTGTTTGATTTTTCTTAAGTTTACTCCTCATAAGTTGACTCTAATTGCATTCAAACCCCAGATATCAACACTGTTTTGAGGTTTGAGAGCAACGAAAGCAAACACAGGGGAAAGAAGGGGCACCTTTTAAGGGTAAAATGTAATTTTCTGAGATTATAATGTTGTTAATGTTGTACTTTATGAATATGTGTTCCTGCCATTTTCAACACCAAATACCAAAGAGCCAAACGGAGCCTTTTTTTGGCCGTTAGCTCTCCCAAACTTGGATTGCAACAGATCCAGGTTTTGCTCTTTAAAAAGGAAATCCACTTTAAAAAAATAAAAAATAAATAAATAAATAAAGCCTCGACCTCCCTCACATCTAGCAGTGCTCTCAGAATTGGCTTTTATATTTCATGTGTGTAAATGTGTACGTCTTTGTGAACAAAAGGTCTTGCAAGGACAGTCTTTGTGAGGAAGATCCTGTCTGGAAGAATTTCAAGCATTGCTTACATTCAATGACTTGTGTTAAAAACATGCTACACTCTCCTTAATGCTAATCCGCCTGTCAATCCTCCCCCTCGATGAGACTGCTGTTGTTGCCATGTGTGGTTCCATGTGTGCTTGTGTTTCATCGGTTATGAGTTCTTTATTCTTCTGCAGATGCATTGAGTTGTGAACTGTTTGTTTCGACCTTCTTTCTACACAGAAAAAATTGTAATTTTCTATTGTAAATTTCTGCTTTTCCCCCTTAAATTTGTTGATATTTAGTAAGCAGCTGTATTCTTTGTTCACTTTCAACAGTATGTTTTATAATGAAAATAACAACTTTATTGGTGAGCAATATAAATTGGTCAAATTAAAATATTCATCAATCATTTGTTGTCCCTAAGATCAATGTGATATTTCTTATCATGGGTTTCATTTTAGTGTACTTCCATGAAGGAGTATGGTACATAATTATTTGTGTGTATACCTTATAACATGTAAAAAGAGTACTGTTAAGCCCCTTCAAATGACATTAAAGCTATGGTCTATGATTTGGAAGCTTTGTACATATTAATAACACCGTTTATAAGGCTGTTATGGTCCTATGGTCCTATCTACACAGTATAAAGACCAAAAAGAACAAAAAAAATCCATTCAGTATATCCGCTGCAAAGCTGCATACTAGCTGACCAATCAAGCCTTGAAGGCAGTAATGTTCAATTGGTCTGTGAGTTGGTCCGTGAGTCCATCCAATCCCCTGTCTCCCTCACTACGCAGCGTCATGCCCATGGTCCCGCCTCAAGCAGATCTGTCTGCTAGCTGCTCCAGTGAGCAGCTAGCAACGTTAGCTACTGAACTATCATGGAGCCGGAAAAGCCTTGCGCCGGAACCGGGAAGCCGCTTCCCTCTCCCGCAGGGCCCAACGGAGCTCTGCCCGCGAGTTGAGGCCTGTTAGCGGGCTAAAGGCTAACGAATAGCCTCAGTCGGCTGTCAGACCTTCAGCAACGGCTGTTTCGCCCCTGGTTGATCAGGTAATGGCTTTGTTTACTACAGTGGGAGATGTCTGCTGAATAACTCTGGTTAGTCTGTGCCTGTCCTGGCTAATGACTTGTAGCGGAGCGGGTTAGCCTGTTAGCCGCTAATCGTTAGCATTGTAAGCCGAGCTGGGAGGACAGGCCGAGAAAGATAAATCCTCCCCCACAATCGGCTCCGCTCTGGCGGTGCCAGACCCGCATTGCAGCCAATGCGGCCAATGCGGGTTGAAATGGCTTCTGCTGTGTGTTACAAGGGGGATGTCTGTCGTGTTTGATACTTTCAGTTGAGCTGAGCTGTTTTTGATTGAGTTTGCTTCTGATATATTGTGCTAGTCGCTCATAGCTCTGTCCGAGGTGACACGAGCTGGGGGCGGGATCTTGGAACACGGAGGGGAGGGGTGAGGGAAGAGGGGACAGGCTGTGGTTTCAAATCGTAGACCACAGCTTTAAAAGCAAAAAAAAAAAAGATTTTGCAGGACATGTAACCTTAAATAAAGAACATTTTAAAGGATAAGTTCGGTTTCTACAGCTTTCACACTGTTTATAGAATGAAGTAGAACAATATACTCACCCAGAAGGCTTTCCTGATCCAAACAGTGCTTCGGGAGATATTTAGATCCAAAATGGAGCGGCGGACATCCGTATAATGGTAGCACACGGGGCATGTATAGCGCCGCTCCTAAAACTGCATTAATCGTCCATTAATTGCTCCTCATCTGTAAACTCTGGCTCCAAACTGTAAGGACACCCATCATATTCAAAGTTCTCCACAACATCTTCATCTGATAGATATTGTCTATTTTGCACAAAACTGGAAGAAGAAAGTTGTTGAGTAGCCGGCGGTCGCCCCTTAAACAATGAGCCGTACTGCCCATGCGTGGCAGCCGTAAAGAAAGTTTTCAGTTCAGAGGTCAGCACAGTCATGAAAACATGGGTGGAGCGACGCCAGACTGTCATGGAGGAGTAGCGCAAGCAGACCATGATGAAATATTGGTGAAACTAATGAGTTTTTGGACAAACTTATCCTTTAAAGAAAGGACTTACAGTACTATTTATACACACTAATAAAGTGCACCGGGTGGCAACACTCAGCACTGTTAACAGAACAGCTAAGAGTAAAAAAGTCACCTGTGGGCTCTCAATTATTCAAAGTAAAAGCCAATGAGTCAAGCTGAGTAACTCTGGAACCCCCAACTGTCTTCACCAGTCCAATTCACACTCCAATTCAAGGCTTTATATTTTTAACCCCATTGACATTTCGCCTCCATTGTTGTCCTGGAGACAGAATAAGGGGATGAAATGTAAATGAATATCTCTGCCTTGGTGTGTATGTAAGGGCAGGTTGAGCAAGTCCATTCATACTGCAGCACGAATCAGCACAGGCGTCAGAGCCTCACAGGTTTAATGGGAATGTCTCTTGGTGTAACTGTAATGGAGCCTCATTGTGGTGCTTTTGTGTGAAAACGTAAATCGGCTACTGCTTACTATTCTTCAAATTTAGGACCCCAAACCTTTTAAACACCACTTTGTGAGTTGTCCATACTTAACAGAAAACCAGCAATTCAGATTAGCTTAAAAAAAGCCCCATTTTTTTCTTAATGAGAAAGAAAACTTGTTTAAATAGGGCTTCTGGTTTGCAGCCATTGTCCTTGCTATGAATTTGCAAATCATCCTCAGGTGTGCATTCCTGGAAACAGGAAGTTCACTTTCAGAAGTTCTTTTTTCCTCATATGTTTATCCATGAACTGAAACATTGGTTTGCTGTCTTATGAATATGCCTCAGTGAGTGATATTTTTAGCACAATGTCTTCAACTCTAAAAAGGTGAAGGTGGACCAAGGAGATGTGCATGACTGTATGTGGGGATCAGGAGTTACAGAAGGATGTTTGGGCGACAGAAATGACAGCCTGTAGAGATTAAAGGTGGTTCATCACAGGTAAGCAGCACAAAATATTAACCACAGTTTTCATTTCTTTCCTAGCAGCCTGTCATGCATTATGTTCTTAAGATCAAATTTTACAGACTGTATACTGAACATAGTTTTGACCTTTTTCTGGTAGGCAGATAGTGATCAGAAATGATCTTAGGCTATTATCTGAACAAAAGAAATGAAAAAATGGATGCACTGCATACATAGGTGGGTGAAAATAAAGATTCAATACTAATGGAGCACAGTCCACCAGTGAAGTTTGAGAACAACTTAGTGACCATTATTCACTGCCTCCGCCCCTATGATGAACACTGAAGAACAAATCTAGAAAGAATGGATCCCAACCATTGTTAGCACTGCTGTTTGTGCATAAATCACCCCTGCAAATAGCCCTGTTTAGGCATCTAATCAGGCTTCTATTCATAGGCTGGCACAAACAGCCTTGGTTGTCATGGTTACTCAGCGATACCTGCTGAAATATGTTCTACTCAGAAGCTTATCAGGAGAACTTGCTTGGGATTGTAGTTGATGAGTTTCATGTCATGATGATAGCCTAAGGACTACAAACGTAGTTTAAGCTAACAGCTAACAACAGCTGCAACATCATGGCTCGATATGGATTGGTCTGTGATGAGTGTGACCAGCAGGACAATCATCCAAAAACCAGCTGCTGTTGTTCTGAAAACGTATTCGAACTGCCCTTCCCAGATAGACTCGGGAAATACTTCTGTGACAGATTCATGGACCTGTCCATCTAGCGTGTGTTAGGTTAGAAGAATTCACTATCAACAGTAGAAGTCTTTAAACAATTGTGCAAAGTTGATCTACGCTGTGCTAAGTTAATGTTCATTCTTCTCAGTCAGAGGTGCAATAAAGTAAAGTTGTCAAACATTGTCTGGTCATTCCACAAGATGAGTTAACTGTGCTAGAACTATGATTTTTATCAACAAGTGAGGGTAGCAGAGGCCAACTCTTGCTAGCATTTAAAAGCATGTTGGATCAAGCATTGGGCATTTTAAACAATGCGTTAAATTTGCAAGCTTTAAATCACCCGACAAACATCAATGTTGCCCAAATGACCATAACTCAGGTCTGTGTAGCCTTAGGCCCCATCCACACGAAGCCAAACCAAGGTCTAAATGCATAAGTTTTTGGCCTGTGTATCATCCATACGAAGACGGCGTTTTGGGGGTCTGTAAACAATCATTTTTGAAAACAGGTTCCAGATTGGAAAGATTTTGAAATGCCGTGTACGCAGCTCCATGATTACTGGCTCTCTGCAAGTTTTCAGATAGGCTTATGTCATAGTTTCATATCTTCATTGACACGCATGCGCCACACACGGCAACGACAATGGCGGCGTACGTTAAGCATATGTGCTAATGAAGCTCGTGACCCTTCTATCCCTGTTGCAGCAAAATCTCCTTCTTCTCAATCACCACAGAGTTGAACAAACAATTATCGAGGACATATTATGGCACTTTATGAACACTTTATCACAATCTCTGTTTACAACTTTTGCTGCAAGTGCGCATGCCCACTGTTTTTTCGTCTGTTTCCGCTTGTTTCCGTCATATCGTTACAGCGACCCAAGAGGTCTGGCATGTGTTTTACAGCGTTTTGCTGCGTTCATATAGACGCACACATTTTCTGAGACACCTTTGTCTTTATGACGATCGTTTTGTAAACTGTTAAGTGTTTTGTCTTCGTGTGGATGGGGCCTTACACAGCTTGACGCAGCTCAGTGTTTCCCTATACTTCAGCAAAAGTTGCCCAAAACGTCCATGTGTGATCAAAGCTTTAAGAGACAAACAGGAGCTGATATATCCTGAGTTGGCTTTTTTCTTACACATAAACAGAGGTTTCCACTGTCTATGAAAAACAGTGATGCACACTTCAGCACCAAAGATAATCAAACATCCAAGTCCAGCATGAACACACACACACACACACACGTACCTGGACACACAGGGGAACTAGTCGTAATGGCCAATTATCATTGCCAAAGGCTCAAGTCACCCACCACATCACAGAAAGTCAATATAGTCCAACTTGGAGATATAATGAGACCATGATACTGCAGTAAACAGAGCTGTCCACGTTCCTGAAGTCATCGTATACGGATGCACTTATTCATTAATTCATTTGCCTGACATTAGCATAATGGTATTGATTATTCTGTCAATTAGGGCTATCATTTTATATTTCATATATATGAAGATTAATTCAAAGTTGGGGTTAAAAATGCATATTCAAACAGCAAATTGGATTAAAAATATAGTTCAGCTGCATATCAGGGGTCCTAAAACAGTAAACTGTTTGATCCAACCGAGTGCACTCTCAGTGTTACTGGCCTGTGATGGACTTATGATGCTCTCTTGACCTCAACAAATTAAAAGTGAAGTGAAGTGAAGCTAGAGAAAATGGAGAACAGGCAGCAAAAGCGCTCTGGGCTGACAACACTGACACCAAAACTTGTAAGATTCTGGAAACATTTTGTGTTTCAAACTGTGGGTGGCAAAAATTAAAGCAAAACCCAAACGGTCTGTCTTTTATGTGCACATCACTAGGGCCCTAAAAAAATCCACATTCACAGAGTTGCAGGTGGACTCACAGAGTTGGACATTAAAAGAGGAATTCAATAAAAAAGGAAGAATATCAAAGGAAACGGACGACATTTTCCATAAAAACTGTTTTATCAGAATAAAAAAAAATAATGTAGCACTCTGGATAATGCTCTGAGGGGTCTCTAATGATGGGGACAATGTACACTTCACTTCCCCTCCACCTTCTTGCCTGAGATGAAGTCAGCAAAGAAGCTACGAAACTCCCAGCAAACTCCAAAGTACAGGGCAGAGCAGTTTTCCAACAATTATTGTGTCAGATGATCAAATGTAAATATTTTTCAGCATATTGTTGACTGGACTTGTAAAGATACGTAAGACACTTTATACAGTGTCTCTGGGTTAAATTTCCCTAAAAAAGAAGACCAAAAAAAACAAATTCTCAAATAATCAAAACTCAAAAAAAAAAAAAATAAAATAATAATAATAAAATGAAATTTGGGGACAAAAATGTCAGGTCCCAAAATACCCAGATTACCCAGAATTTTCACAGAGTCTGCCTGCATGGTATCACTCCTACAAATAGGAGAGGAGAGAAAAGTAGAAGTGCCCCAAGAGCAAAAAACTCAACCAAGGATTTCTGAAATTCTTGGCCAAGTTATTATCTAAAATGTGTAAAACTGCCCCTTTCACTTAGTGTTAAAATTCTTAGGTCTAGATCTGGGCATGGTTCAGCAAAAATATTTCCCTTTCTTCCTTGTGTTGCGACCAACATTTCCTGTAATTTTAGATCAGATGTAGAGTTATTATAGCCTTACAGAGCAGACAGACCTGCCTGATTCTGAAATCCTGCAGGTCCGTCTTGCCAGTCTCCGTTGTCCAACAAATTCACTCGGCTGAATTCTTAACGGCCCAATCAGGGAAGAGAGGCGGGAGCTGTAGAATGCGGACGTGACGACAACCGGAAGTTGAGAACCAAAAGTTGAGAACAGAAATGCCGTTTAGCCAATTGTCCCCATGGACAATTGGCTAAACGGCTACAATAGCCGCTATGTATGCTACATTATAGGAGGCAACCCTGTTTGATGTGGATTGGTTTGTGATGCATGTGACGAGCCAAACGATTGTCCAATCACAAGCTTGTGTTTTTTTTTTTAACGTTCTGCCCCTGAAAACAAATTTAAAGGGCTCCTACCCAGATGGACTGGTGAAATATTTCTGTGGCAGATATATGGAGCTGTTCATCTGGCTTGTCAGGTTGGAGTTATTATGCTCACAGGTAGACAGCAAGACAACAAAACGAAAAGACAAACATCAGCAAACACATCCTCTTTGGTGGAGGCTATAAGAAGTTACTTGGATTTAGTACAGTGGTATCAGAGGCTTTAAACTGCACCACTTTTACACCCTGTGGTCCTGTTACAGGGCTTATTTGCATGGCGAGGGATCGATTTTGCACAGACATTTTGGTTAATCCACTCATTTGCATCTATTGTCATCCAAATGACAGGGCCAGCCAGGATGCAGTCTAACCCACAGTGCTGTAAGGCAGCAACATTTATTTGGATGTTGAGCTGTATTTTTCTATCATTTGCTCCTATTAATGAGCTGCAAAACCAGACAATAAAAAAACTAAAAGAACTCTTTGTGGACTTTGCACTAAATGTCCTTCTAACCTATATAAGACTCAGTGAAAGAGGCATAAACATGGCACCTTTCAAACAGTAACACAAAGAACACAGGCACAAAGTCAGCATAGAGGTGGTGGGTGCTGCAGGAACCAGCTGAAAGCAACAAAGTGAAAAAGAGCATTTTTTGCATGGAGACAGAGATAAAGCAGGCATGTTATATTAAGATAAAAGAGACAAGACGTTCATTTGATTATCTGTCCCCATATTACTTGGATTACTAATGAGGTGTGTGAACAACACTGCAGCTCGGGTTCACATTCAGTGCTGCTTTGGTAAACAACTTTCTCTTTGTCTTTATTAGACTCTGAATGAAGCTGCCAGGGCTATATTACACATGTTCTGTCTTTAAAACAGTAAAAAACTAAAAGGAGACACACTTGATTGAACTTGGCTGAACTAGGTAGTTAAAATCTTAACAGTGTATAACACCTAAAATACCTGAAAGTAAATTACATGCTGCAAGTGTTTCACGTTACCAAAGGTGCATTTCATATCCCCAGGTGCCAAGTGTGCTTGTCCTCAATCACTTAGTCAGAGCTGATTCCTGTTAAATGCTATTTTGAATCCTGAGGGAAGAGGGTTGCGTAGGACAACCTTAGATAGGATGATTAGAATGTACGGATGATCTGCCAGGGCAGATACATCTATAGTGTGTATTCTAAAGGGGACCTTTTGCCTCCCAGCAGCACATGAGTCATGGTGGAAATGAGAAAGAAAAATAGAAAAACAGATCACATCCACATAAGACAACCCACTAATCACACAAATGCCAGTGTGAAACGCCACAGGGGAGCCACCGAGCAGCGCCCCCACATGTTTGTGAGGTACAGAGGTGTCCAGTAACGAAGTACAAACACTTTGTTACCTTAATTGGAGTAATTATTTACAGCCTACTCCTTACTTTTTTCCCCAATTATTGTATTTTCATCTCCTTACATTTAAAAATAGCCTCATTACTCCTATTTTATTGCGCATGGAATAAAAATCCTATCTTTATTCAAGAGCATGCTCTGTTTAAGAGCAAAGTTTCAAGTTTTGAGAGTGAAACATTCTCGTTTTGAGACCATTTTTCATCTTTGAGAGAAGATCTGCATGTTTTGAAAGCAAAACTTTGTCATATTGTGCTCAGATTTTTCCTTTAATACCTTGTTGGTGCGCTCAAATCTAGTCTCTCCTCTCCTCCTCTAGATTTGTTCTGCTCACACACAAAACAAAACTGCTTGCACACGGATCCAAACTGCTCCCAGCCAATAGGAAGTTAGTATCTGTTCGGCCAATCACCTTAATGCTACATGGTCGCTAGAGGAGTTCGCTAGATTGAGCCAAGTGTCCTGCACTGGCGACTCCTCTCCCATGTCTCTGCATGACCATCCTGCTCTTCAGGACAACTCTTTGGCGAAATGGACGGAGATTGAGGTGAGGCGACTGAAAGTTGATGCCATTATTAGCACTCTTACTTCATGTCTTTAACTCTGGTCTCCGTCCATTTTGCCAGAGAGTTTTCCTGAAGAGCTGGATGGTCCTGGGAGAGACATGCAAGAACAGCCGCCCGTGCAGGAATCTCAGCTCAATCTAGCGAACCCTTTTAGCAACCATGTAGCATTAAGGTGACTGGTCGAACAGATACTCACTTCCTATTGGCTGGGAACAGTTTTGTTTCATGTTCGAGCAGTTATGCTACGTGTGCGAGCAGAAAAATCTGATCTGCTCTTAAAGATCAAAATGGTCTCAAACCGAAAATACGTCACTCTTAAAACTTGAAACTTTGCTCTCAAACATTAAAGCATGCTCTCGAATAAAGATAGGATTTTTATTCCATAATTTTGGCTTGTTTTTATTCTGTCTTGTCATCGTTCAAAACCCACACATTAAAAACCTATCCAGATATATTATGCCATCCAGGTAGATTGAATTTGAATGTGGGTGGATAAGTAATAGTTGGAGATGTATAAATATAAGACTATTCTGACATCCTATTGGTGTGTTATCTATCACACCTGCACATGGCATAAATCCTTAACATTTGGGAGGAAGGAGCACCACGTCCCTCTTAATAAAGCACCAGATAACAAAAGGAGTCAAACTAAATCACATTGTGTTATTTATCTTATTTACAAGACGGCATGTCATTTCTGTCTCTAGCTGGCCAGAGTTTGACAGAGTTTCGCCCTGATGTACACACACAGGTTGTGTCCAAAATGGCATACTAACGTACTACTCAGACTAAGTGTGACGTCAAAATGAGTATGTAGTGTGTTCACATTAGATAGTATGAAGAGATTGAGTGTGCGAGAAATACCCGGATGTATACTTTATCAGAAAAAATTTCAAGTATGCGAGGTGGGCATACTAGTCACACTCAAACGCCCCATAATGCATTGCGAGCCCCATAATGCATTGCGCCATGCAAGACCGACCGGCATTCTGGCAAACTTCCTATTTTCAAAATAAACACATCTTTTATTATCTCCTTTTAGTTCTTTAAAGCTTTTGTAAATAGGCTCTTGCTTTTGAGCCGACCGGAAGTTTCTTCGATAGCATAATGGGGCGCATAGCGGAATGTCCGAAATGAAATTTGTATCCGTGCGTTTTATGGCTCAAATGACCACATTTTGGTATTCTACGTGGGGACTTTCTCGCCTAAAATGCTCTCTGAACTTTCAAATGTGGCGAATCAACAGAGATATTTGATAGCCTGGTGTGCTTCTGATTTTTGTCGTCGGAGGTTTGAAATGCATCATGGGAAACTTAGTAGTGTACTACAGTGTGAACGGCTGGCATCCTAATCATACTTATAGTATGTAGTATACAGTATATACACATGAGTTTGTAGTATGTAGTACGTTAGTATGCCATTTCGGACACAGCCACAGACACTTGTGCACAAGTGAGCGCACACACACCAGCGGAGGCCTGTTTGTGTGGTTGTGTGTCACAACCATCAAAAAACACAGTAGTCCAGTTAACTTAGGACTATTCTGGGCATGTCTCTCTCCCTGCCATTACTCAAGGGTTGCGGGGTTAGCATGCTGCATTAAGGTGGGCTCAGAAACAGAAGAGGCGGGAACAAAAACTAAGCTGGACAGACCGTTACAAGTTCAATAATTGTTCAGTTGCTATAATGACTGCTGTTATTCAATCAAACGCATTAGCATCATGATCCCTTTAAGTGTCTGTGGCGGTGTCTGACTTTTGATCAACCCAGGGGAAACATTGGTCTGTGACGATTAACATTCCACTATTAACTTACAAATATTGCAGCAATACAATAAGCTTAGATAACATTTTTGGACATTATTAGGTATTATAGGTATTATAAGGTATTAAGAAGTTAACAAGACCATTTCTGTCTGGTCAGTCTTGATAGACTGAACTTATGCAGAAGTCATATTTAAGATAGTTTTTGACCTATTACGTTGGTCACTATGTAAAACTAGAAAAGCACTCGGAGAGCGCAGACCTCCGCCAGCACCACAGTCCTCTCCCATATTGTGATTTTTTTACCATAAATATAAGTCTTACCTTTATTTCATGTAAATATTTGGATTCCTTGACCATGAAAATGTACCATTAGCCATTGGTTTCATAATGATATCTTTTGTAGTTCAGTAGTTATTCACGAAAACCGCATTTTTCGTCATGGCGGATCCAGACAGTGATCCGGATCAACACCAAAATTGAATCAGTTCTTCCTTTTCCCATGCTGAACATTTCCTGAAAATTTCATCAAAATCCATCTGTAACTTTTTGAGTTATTTTGTTCACAGACAGACAAACTCTCCCAAAAACATAACCTCCTTGGTGGAGGTAATTAGGTGGTCACAGAGCCTAAACACCATACTGTGATTGGCTGACAAGCATGACAGGCTACACGATTGTATGGGATTAAACATTTGTCCTCACAAATTAATCAGTGAATCAGACTCTGTCATTGCACATGTCACAAGTACAGGAAAATGTTATGATGAATGTGATTTTTGACCTTGACAAACCTTTTATCTGCCTCTAAATCCCATGTCACGTAAAAGCTGATGTTCATTGGAATGCAATAATGCAATGTCAAGGAGGTGACAGAAAAAATATGTACTTGGCAGGAAAACAGCAAATATATCAGTAAGAGTAGCAGGATGCATTTCTACCAAACTGTCCAAACACATGCATACATAGGGAACCATACTGCTATTCAGTCTTCTACACAGACCTGTAAACTGGAGCACACCAAATGCTCTCAGACCAACAGAAATCACACAAGCCTCCTGTAGGAGACCAAGTGGATTTTGTTGTGAAAATCACAATATTCAGGACAGCCAAGGCAACAGTAATGTGTGGACATTATTCATAATCTAGAGTGATTTTCAGGTAATTGTTCCCCTGCAGTCAGCCGGCTAGAAGGAAACAGTTTGAGGATGAGGAAAGTGCTTTGATTTCCAAACTTGACACCAGGACACATTCCCTTAAAGCAAGATTTCCTTTTGATTTTTTTCAGGCTGTGGACCCTGCATTTGATCACATATTCCGTTTTGATGTTTGAGCTAACAGGACAATTTCAGCCTCATAGACATCCATCCTGTCCTCTCCACCAGCTCTCCTCCACAGGTAAGAGGGGCTAACAGTGCTCAGCTTGTAATATAAACATGAGAGAGTTGGGGCTGTTCTGCCCCTAAATCGTACCAAAAAATATACAAAACCCTGACTCAAAAATGTTAGACTTTCTGATGGGAGGTTATGAGATCCTATATTAGGTCCCAAAGCTTTATAATTATCAGGTTGGGCCTTATAAGTTGTTATATTGTGTAGTCTGACCTTGGTATTGGTTTTAGAGTTATTAAGAAGTCCCTGTGCCTGCATCACCAAGGGGACCAACAGGATTACAGTTTTAAAAGAAGGGGATAATACCAGTGAGCCTTGGACTCTGTCATCATTCAAAAATGTTTTAAACAGTAAAGACACTTTAATTCAGTTTGCAGATCTCTCTTTACTATCCTGTTGTGCTTGTAAAATTCAGAGGAAGACCAAGTGTGACCCTTTTCTCTTTTTCCCCGTACCTGCTGGCTCCAGCCATGCAGCAGCAAAAGTTAAACTGCTGCGTGCGTTGATAAGAGTTGTCACTGAGGACATTTTTGTTTAGATTGGATATAAAACATTACTGACATTACACAGTGCTTGCAAATTTGAATCATAAAATGTGGGTGAAGAAGTTAAAATATTCATATCAGTAACATGTAATTGAATAAGACCTCTGAGAACTGAGGTAAATCCCATCATGATCCATCATGTATATATACATATATATATATATATATGACTTGCCTCTACCTCAAGGTCATAGTCTACCCCACTGGGTAAACTGAGGAAGAATTCAAATTATCGAAAACGAGATAAAGAAAGTACTGGGGCTGAACGATTTCAGGAAAAGATCTCATTTCAATTTTTCTGGCAGATATTGCGAATCAATTCGATTCACAATTTTCTTCAACTCAAGCTTCAGTGCAATATACCACATGTTTACAGTATAGACAACAAGAAGGAAATCAATGATGAAAAGCACATAACACATTATTCATAATCGAATGTTTATGACAAATAATCTGTTTTCATGGAATACTCCAACATCTACTCCTAAAAAGAAGCTTTGTGTTGTTGGCCTGCTTAACAGCCGTTTAGTACATGTACATTTTCTGCAAATTTGTAAAACAGTTTGTGTGAAATAGTTTGAAATAGTTCAAGATTGTGTTGTCTAAAATTATGATTAAGATCCTAAACTTCTAAATGGTTCAACCCTATACTCTTCTTGATAACTTGTTCTTTTAATTTCATAAAAGTAAAACTTTACACTTTTTATCACATCAAAATCAGCTTAAATAGAATCAATGTAAAGGAAAGCAGTATTGTTGATCAGTTTAATTGGAAATGCTGTTCTTAAAATACAAAAATTAAAATACCACACTTTGTAGGAATACAGTATAGTGGATGCAGGGATATGTATGATCAGATGGAGATATTGATCTGCTGTGCCATATCAGTTTGATTGCTGTCATCTTGAGAGGTTTTGATATTTTGAAACTAGGCAAAATAAATGACCTGTTGAACATACTTATGATCAGACATGGTAGAAAATGCAAGCTTTGTCAGAAAATAACAAAAAATAAACTTGAAAAATCCTAATACTGGATGAAGTCTTCTTTTTAATATACTGTAGGTTTGAATTTGAATGTTTGCATTGAAGTCAGTGTTTATCAGTGTATCACTAAGTAAAAAATGCGTAAGGACTGCTCTTTACAGAATGAAACTAAGTTAATGCTTTGGATTATTACTATTTGCTCATGACATTAGGTGTCAACTACTGTCACTGTGATGCCTACTTTTTCCATGAGTGTTGCCTTCAGTGTTAGCAACCAATAGCAAACATTTAACAGTGGACTCAATCACTTGGAAATACTGCAAGGACAGTTTGGAATTGTATAAAGCATTTCAAGGGTCTGCAATCAACAAATAACACGAAAAATACAACAAATAACACAAAAATACAGGGATGACTGGGCCACATTGATATCAAATATATATGGATTTATTCAGAGTATTGAATAAATGAACTGTATGTTTGTTTTCCCTGTCCACTTTCAGTTCTTCCCAACCTGTTTCTAATAGTTCTATGGAACTTGCTTCTCTCTACTCCGTCTTACTGGCTTGTCTGAGTGACTGACTAAGAAGCATCTTTATATGTCACTTTTGGATAAACGTATCGGCCTGTGATTCACCAGGCAGTGAGTATAGCTGGAGTCAGATGGCACAGCACGTGGCACTATTTATATTGGAAGCATTAATGAAAGCCTGGGTCTGGATAGGAAGGCAATGTGACACGTGTTCGGACCAGAGTCTGCCATTTGGTGATGTCCACTCTGTCGTTATGGGTTGTGCAGTTTTTTGTTTGAGACCACAAAAATTCCCCTTCATCCTACCCTTAGTCTACCCCTTCACCTTAGTCCTTAGCCCCAGTGGCGACTCCTAAAAAAATTCTCAGGGGGGGCAACAGTTGTGGTAATGGTTACGACTGCTCGTTCAATGGGTAAATCAATAATTTAAAAAAAGTCAGATGACTTACTTTACAGTGTTACATTGCATTGTTTAATTTGTTTTTTCCTGTTGATGGCAACACCAAACATAACATGTCTATATCAAGTTAATGTCTAAAATACATTTGGTTCCACAGCAAAACACTTACAGGGTTGTCCCAAATAATTATTTAAATACTGTAATTATAACAGGCTGCCTGGTCATTGTTTGTCAATAAATGTGCCAGGAAATGTCCCTTTGACAAATTTTATTCATCCTATGCTCTTGAGAAATAAACGTAAGCATGTCTGGCAAGTATTTGGCATTACTATGTTATACAGGTTTGTCTTTATAAAAATTGTAAATGAACATGTACACTTAACCCATTAGCATACACTCAAACATTTTTGTTTGCCTACAGCATTTAGTGCCCATGTTACAGTTTGTGTAAGACCATGTCCAGCTGTTTTTGTTGACATTAAGTTCCTGAAGCAGCTCCTGTCCAGATGAAGATAAGAGTACAAGTTTGCTCGCCTCACATCCATTAAGGGATTTCTCTGCACAGTGCACTGCTTAATATGATCTCTTGTTTTTCTTTTGTGGGACTTGTTATTGATCATCAACTGGTATTTCCTTGCACTTTCCATCCTTGATCTTAGTGTGTAAGGCAAGGCAAGGCAAGGCAAGTTTATTTGTAGAGCACAATTCATACACAAGGCAATTCAAAGTGCTTTACAGAACAAGAAAAATGCATTAAAATCACAGTACAAAATAGAGTGAACATTAATCATTATAAAATCACTTTAAAAAATCAAAATACAAAATAAAATCAACAATCATTATAAAATAAATTTAAAAAGAAGAGTGCAGATCAGATCCTTTCAGTCATATGCACAGTTAAACAGAGCTGTTTTGAGCCTAGATTTGAACATTGTCAGAGTAGAGGCCTGTCTCACATCTTCAGAAAGACTGTTCCAGATTTTAGCTGCATAAAACTGAAACCCTGATTCTCCATGTTTAGTCCTGACTCTAGGCACCAGCAGAAGGCCGGCCCCCGAGGTCCTCAGAGTCCGAGATGGTTCATATGGCACTAACATGTCAGAGATGTACTTTGGTGCTAGACCATGGAGAGATTTGTACACAAGCAGAGCTGCTTTAAAGTCTATTCTCTGAGCAACAGGAAGCCAGTGTAGGGACCTGAGCACAGGACTAATGTGTTCGTATTTCCTGGTTCTGGTCAGGACCCGAGCAGCAGCGTTCTGGATGTACTGCAGCTGTGTCATGGCTCGTTTGGAGAGGCCGGTGAGCAGGCCGTTACAGTAATCTAACCTACTAGAGACAAATGCATGGATAAGTATCTCTAGGTCAGGTTTAGACACTATACCTCTGATTTTGCCGATGTTTTTTAGATGGTAAAAGGCTGCTGATGTTATTGATTTTATATGGCTGTTAAAGTTCAAGTCTGAGTCCATTATTACCCCAAGATTTCTAACCTGATTTGTAGGTTTTAGAGAGAGAGACTGGAGGTGACTGCTGACACTTTCTCTTTGTTTCTGTGGACCAAACACGACGACTTCAGTCTTGTCTGAATTTAGCTGGAGAAAGTTCTTCTGCATCCACACACTGACCTGTTGGATGCAGTGACAGAGTGAATCCACTGGTCCATGTTCACCTGCTGTCAGTGAGACATAGATCTGAGTGTCATCTGCATAATTGTGGTAGGACACATTAGAACTTTGTATTAACTGGCCTAAAGGCAGCATGTAGAGATTGAACAGGAGGGGTCCCAGGATTGACCCCTGGGGCACCCCACAAGTCAAGGCCATGTGGTCTGAGACACAGTTACCAATTTCTACAAAGTACTTCCTGTCTTCTAGATAGGACTTCAACCAATGTAGGGCAGTCCCCGAGATGCCCACCCAGTCCATTAGTCTCTGTAAAAGGATCTCATGATCAACAGTGTCAAAAGCAGCGCTCAGATCTAGTAGGACTAAGACGGAGACTTTGCCTCGCGCCAGTGTTCAGGCGGATGTCATTTGTCACCTTGATAAGAGCGGTCTCAGTGCTGTGATGGGGTCTAAAACCTGACTGGAAAACATCGAATGAGTTGTTCATTAGGAGAAAGTCAGTGAGCTGTTGGTAAACAACTTTTTCAAGGACTTTGCCTAAGAACGGCAGATTTGAGATGGGCCGGTAGTTGTTCAGTACTGTGGCATCAAGACTGCTCTTCTTTAGGAGAGGCTTTATGACCGCAGTTTTCAAGGCCTTTGGAAATGTTCCAGATTGTAGTGATGTGTTAACTATCTGAGCGAGTGGTGTTAACAAACTGCTCAGCACGGACTTTAGAAATCTAGTGGGTAAAACATCGAGGCAGCATGTGGATGAACTCAGACTTGTGATAATCTCTTGGACAGTTTTGTCAGTTACAGGTGCAAAATGAGTCAGCTCGAAGTGTTTAGGTGGCTGCAGGGTTGTTATTGGTGCTGTGGAATTGATAGAATTACGTTTTACGTTTATATGTGCTCGTAACGGCAAATATATGTCAAAAGACGTCAAAAATATGGCAAATATATGGGAAAAAAAAGGCAAATATACGGCAAAACACGGCAAAAATATGGCAATAGGACACAGAAACATTCCAGAATGATGCTGATGCTATAATTTACAATACTTGTACACTGTTTACCCCAAAATTAGTGACAAACCACCAATAAATCAGTCACGTCTATCTTTTTGAATCATCTCTCTTGGGTTCCCGCTGTGCTGTTCGAGCAGGCATCAGTGGGTATGATGTAATCACGTTGGGGCAAGCCCTCCCTGAGCCCAAAATTTGAAAAAAAAAAGTCTCTACATGTAAGTCCATGACAGCGCCAGGGACGAATTTCAGTCTGACTAAATTTGCCCCAAGGGGGCGGCGCTGCTGGTAAATCAGTGACATCTCTGCTGATTAAACTATAATATGAAGACTTAGACAAGAACAATAAGGGTACATTTAACTCTTTTCTCTCTCTTTTTTCATGTGGCTTAAGGAGGACTATGCACTTTCACCCACTATGGACCAGCCGCCCCTGCTTAGCCCTCTGTTTTGAGGGCCAAAGGGAAGGGGTGAAACACACTCCTGACAAACAAGACGCCACTTGATTCCCGCTACGTCATTACCTGGAGCCACTCGCTGGCGTACGTACGTTCACACCAAAAGCGTCAAAATCGCTTGTTGATGCTCTGGCCACTCTCACCGCGCTGCTTGGCAGTTGAAAACACACAGAAGCACGCAGGCAGGGGACTCTATGTGAGCGGCCGGAGGGGCGGGGCTTACAAGCTGCGATGCTTGCATCGCCATCCCCTTTCACTCTTGTTTATATAGAAAGATGGAACTAAAATAAGACAAGGAAACAGACATACGCACAGTCTTGTGACCCTGAAACAACAGCTTATTTGATTGTTATGACTTTACTCCCCTTTTTATGAAACATTTGCACAAAGCGGGAGGTTATATGGGGGGGTTGGAACGTGTATATGTGATGCACATGGGACTTCGGTTCACTCTTCCACCGTGGATCACACTTGAGGGGCTGGAAACAGCAATGATTAGTTTTTCCTCCCTTGTTTTCTCGTCCCCCCCACATCCATGGTCCTCCATCTCAGAGTCTTCCGCATTGGAATCCAGATCGGCCTGTAATTGGCTGACGCCTCGTTCGCACTGCTGCTCATCTGCATATAGTTGAGCTTCTCCCAACTTCAGCTCATTGCTTGCAATGCTTCCATTACGCTGCTCCACACCGCTCGTGCCGCTCGCAACGCGCCACTCATGATCACCGCTGCCTCGGTCGCCCCTCAACGCCAGTGATCATAGAAAATGAATGGCAGCTGGACGCCACCGATGCTCAGACCGCTTCTGGTGTGAATGTACAGTAATTTTGGCCAATTAACAAATACACAATAGCATCACAAGCTGTGAGATGCTTTTGCTGATACAGAGGCATTGCAGAGTGAGTGGATGTGTCTTAACCCTCATCCATCGTAAGTTTATTTCGGACAAAATTACCAAGGTATCCACCACAATCAGTCATCTTCCATCTCCCTTTGGTGACCAGTCAGCTGACACCACTCATGCCTCAGTCAATAATATCTCCAGTCTCTTGTGTAAACTCATGTTCTCCTTTAAATGAGCTCCCTCTCAGCTCTGTGTCCATTCACGCCGGTTCGGGTCTGCTGTATTCTCGCGGATCTTCAGTGACAAGCCTGTCACATCAACATTAGCCTCATTAATTTAGAGAGCAGAGCACTGATCTCTGTTCAACCATTCCATCCACCGTGGTGCACAGTGTGGGCCCCACCAGACCTCTAATTATGCCTCTTGTGTAATGTGTCACGCATCTCGGGAGGGGGGCCATGCTTGGTGAATTTCCTCCACATTTTCTGCGCTTGGAACACATCAAGCTGTCAGCTGAGAGGTCCAGATGGCCAATGTGGCTCACTTTCCCTGTGGTGCTTTTGCATACTGCCTCCTACCTTATCTCTCCCTTCTTCAATGCATCCTCCTCCTTCATCTTGTCATTCTTTTCTGTCATCCTCTTCTGTCAAGGGTCCACATCTTGATCACTTCTATTTCATTGCCAGTGTTTACAGCGCTTTTGGTTAGACATGTTTCGCCTCACTCTCTGCCTCCACAGTTTGAACAACTTTGTTCAACCAGAGTACAAGATGTCTTTTTTTCTTTTTTTTTGTTTTTCTCAGGTCATTCAGTCTTGTTGGTAAATATGCTCCATTAACATAAGTTGGATGGGTTTCAACAAGCACTAATGTTGTATTATAAAGACATTTTTCTGAGGACAGCATTTTTGTTTTTTAAGCTTTACAAATCAACATATTACTTCTGAATAGAGTAGGATTATTTAAAGTGGCTGAGGTTTGTGAAGAGCATGAAAATCTTAAGACTAACCTATTCACCAATTCTAATCATAATAATATGTTTATTTACATAGCACCTTTCAAGAACAGCAAAGTCACAAAGTGCTTCACAAAACAAATAAAAAAAAATACAAGCACTTTTTAAAGGTACAATAAAAGAAAACATGGCACACAAGACATATTAAGCAAAGGTCAGACCAAACAAATAGGTCTTAAGTTGTTTTTTAAAAGAATCAGCTGTTTCAGCCAATCTTAAACCCAAGGGGAGTGAGTTCCACAGAGTTGGAGCCATGACACTAAAAGCAAAGTCCCCTTTAGTTTTTAGTCTGGAGTGTGGAACAACCATGGATGTGTTATAAGAACTGGATAGCGTGGCTCCACCTTCCACCATGTAACGGTTTTGAAGCCAGAATATCCCCCATCAGGGCGCCCCCATAGTGCAGCCAGTAGAGAATCTGGACCATATCTGGACCATATCTGGACCATATCTGGACGCAGCTGTCGTAAACGGTTGCAGCATACACCGTACACAATCATTGTGAAACTGCGGTTATTTTTGAAACTCTAATAACTGATGAAATAGAAACCACTCAGAAAAAAAGAGGACTTGGAAAAAACACAGCCCAATAATACTTTCATATCACCACAGCATATTGAATGGATAAATATTTCTACAAGGTGTTTTAATTTTTTCAAGTTTCACCACGGCCCATTCAGATGAATGGGGGAGACGGAGAGTTGACCTATACTGCAGCCAGTCACAGGGGGAGCAGTTTTTGTGGCGACTTCAATTCGAGCCAAGCGACAATGAATGCGTCCATGGTTTTTTTACAGTCTATGGGAACAACCAACAGGTTTTGCTCAGTGGATCCAAGAGGCCTACCAGGAATGTAGTGTTTTAAAAAGTTCTGATATGTATGCCGGAGCCTGGCCATGGAGGGCTTTGAAAGTGAGGAAAAGTAAGCCACTGGAGTGAAAACAGAATTGGTGTGATGTGTGACCTTTTTGGGGACCTGGTAAGTAGTCTGGCTGCAGCGTTTTGTACTAATTGTAGACGGTTTATGGATGTTTTACTGAGACAGGTATGTGTCTCCGTATTATGTTATGTAAAACTGAAAATCTGAAGTGAAAATATGATATTTTTCAAAGGTGGAACCAAAGCTTTTTCAGACTAAGTATTTTCTAAATACAATGCAATGGAACATACAGTAGCAGAGATGGGCATGTAACTTATAGTGGAAGTCAAGTTTCAGTGAGGTAAGTTGGTGGCACCCGCAAGTCAGTCATCATCACCACATTGGGATTATGCCTATCGCAACAAAAGCACTTCTCATTTGCAGTGTCCATTTTACCATCAAGCACTTCAACCCAAGGCTGGAGATTTAAAGATTTTCTGAAACTCAAAAGCTCTGATGAGAGGTCCAGAGGAAGAGGTGTTGGTAAGCCTTACTCATGACAGCAATAGGGGTCTGGGTTTTTGTGAAAGGGCTCAAAATTTAGCATCTTCACCACCAGGTAATTTATGATCTTTCCTGCTCCACATTTATACACCAAACAAGTGTTTTACTCCGTTTTTATGAGGAAACAGTCTCTGAATAAGAGGGACAAATATATGCACCATGAGTTATTAATACTGAGAACAATAGAAAAATGAAGAAAACTAATGAGTCTGTGTCACAAAGCTACATGACAGCATCTACGTATATTTCAAGGCCAGCCAAGGTCTATATAGAGGCAGAATGAGCTAGTGCAAACTGAAACAGCAACAGTATATAGATAGTCTGCTTAATGTTCTCTAAGGCAGCCATTCTCAACCTTGGGGTCCCGACCCCAATTGGGGTCGCAAGATGATTTCTGGGGGTCGCCAAATCATTTAAAAAAAAAATAAATGTAAATATAAATGCGCAAAATTAATGTGGCATCCGACCGGACGTTAAAGGACAACAAGTGATTGGTCTCAAACAGGCATTTTATTACTCAAAATCAGTTACTGATTTGTATATCCGACATACGTTTTATCGATCGGGTGTTGTTTCAGCACCGCGGACAGCGAATTTTCATTGCGTTCCAGGGGGAGGGGGGTCGTGGACATTACTGAACGTTAAATTGGGGGTTGCGACTTTGAAAGGTTGAGAACCATTGCTCTAAGGTGCACTGTTCTACACCAGAGTAACCATGGATGGCCTTCTTATGTCTTCTTCATGATTATCCAGATTTTCCCATAGAAACCATAAAACTGGATTAAAGTCAGTCATTATTGGCTTATTGAACCACTCACCAAGATGGTGCCCACATTGCACTGTCTCAGTGAACAACAGCGACATAAGCAATGTGGAAATTCAAGTATTTTGTTTATCCTGACTTGTACAGTTTCCCAGTCCCCATTTTAACGACTGTCTCATGTCTCTAAACCTGCTGACGGGCGGAGGATTGAGAACAGAAAACAGTTACTTGTGAACCAACAAGGATGCAACCTGTAAATTTACAGAAAGACATGCCCATATGCTGTGTTAGTCACTGATTGGACTACATGACACAGTAAACTTCAATGACAATTCACAACAATGGCAGAGATTGTGATGAGATGGGATAAATATAAATCACAGGCTGATGCTGTGAGAAATTGCTGTGATTCTAAAAAAAAAAACAGCATGTGTCAGCTCAATATGTGACGGTGATTTTCTAAATCACCATCAAACTATAAAGTGTTCCTTTTTTTAAATAAGTGGATAAATTCTCCATTCTTTATGACACACTCAAAAAGGTAAATGTGACCTTTTAATAAAAGGCACAATAATGTGCTCATGGGCTGTAATGGCTCATTTTGGTTCATACATGGATCAAAAGATGAGAAAAGCTCAGATGCATAATTCCTGGTTTCATTAAGTTATTTAAGAATAGAATAATAAATCAAGAGTTTGTTCTATTGTGGGTAAGGCCTCCACTAAACATCACGCAAATGTTCAGAGAATAAGAAAGCCACATGCTGTCTTCATAAATAGATAAATTATTGCTTCAAAATGGGACAAATTTTGTTAATTGTATGTGTTTCATATTTATAAACCATAGAATGGTAATCTGTCTTGTGATTTTTATATTATATATGTGTGCATATATGTTTATATATAGCCTCCAAGTGAAGTGAGATTCCTCTCTCCCTACACTTTTGTGCACAGCAGGACAGTCTTGAACTAAGGCTTGAGCTCTTCAGTAACAATACTGTCCAATCTTTAACTGCGTAGGCACAGTATTAATTTAAAAGGGATGTGAATATGTTCTGGAATAAGAATCAATTGGTTTTTATTTCACAGAACATGAGTTTGATTCTGCTTCAGCACAGGACATTACACTGCTATGCAGCTAGTGTTTATATTGCTAATACCCATCGGTTATTTCTACTTAGACCTTAAAGTGTACAGAGTACAGAGTGTACAAGATTCAGTAATATAAAAAAAAACCTTTTATCCTGCTCTCTCCTCTCAGGTTTTTACACTGCCTGGTTTTATTCTGGTATTTGTGTATTTTGTAAGGGTTATTTTGTCTGCCTTGTTTTGTGTATGTCCCTGTCTGTTTGTCAAAGCACTTGTTTATAAAGTGCTATACAAATAAAGTAATTATCATTAATATTTATATTTGAATTATTATTAGTCAATATTACTTAGATTGGAACTATTATTATCCCCAAAAAATCTTGTATGTTTACAGCCAGCTCTGATTTTTCAATCTGCATGTTAAGCTTAAGAACAAACATTGTTGGTACTTGTACAGAAAAGTCTTCAGCCATCATGTGTTCTTTCATTCACTGTACTTCACATACAGGAGACAGCTGTTTGAGAAAAATCACAACCCTTAAAGAGCCACATTGTGCCTTGATTTTGGTTTATACATTCATGTTTTATGAATGCTTGATTATGTTCAAAATCTCTATTGTTCAAAAAATGCTACAATTTTTTTATACTTAGCCCTGATCCAGCTCAATGGCTGCTCGAAATGGCGTATTACTCATACTACTCATACTAACCCCGCCCCCATTTTGAGTATGCAGTGCGTTCACACTGTACAGTATGCAAATTTTGTGTATGCGAGATATGCCCGGATGTATACTCAATCGGCTTCGATTTGTAAGTATGGAGCGGAGTTTGCTTCACGTACTGCTCCTGCCCCACAATGCATTGCGCACTTCTGACGTGGGAAGACGAAATACAAAATAGAGACAGATCACTATGGATACACAGGTGTTTGTGTTAATTTTTTTTCATCCACTGCCGCTCGGTTTGTGTCATGAAGCTGTTGATAATGAAAACACTTCGCAATAACCGTGAAGGGGGGGGCTGCTGCTGCCCGGTGTTTACGGTACGTAGACAGAAACATCCACCAAACGGGCGCTTCGATCTCCGAAAACAGCGAGACAAATTAAAAAGAGTCGCTATTTCAAACAACTGGGCTCACAATTGTGATGTAAATACTTACTTTCTCGCTAGAAAATATGTTATTACTGAATGAATTTGTAGTTTTTCTGGAATGCAGTTGTTTTCTGTTGCTTGTAGTCAGACTATTTTAATTTTCCTGGCGCTGCTTCCCGGCCGGCACGAAATGTATTCTAGGGTATTAAGTATGCATCTGTGTGTAAACGCTCGGGCAGCCGCGGCATACTCAGATCATCTTTGAGTATTCAGTATGCAGTATGTACTGACTGAGTAGGTAGGTAGACATCAGGCATTATGCCATTTGGAACACAGCTAAGGTACTCTCTGTCTGGGTGCTGCGTCATAGTTGCCAGATACACTTTTTATAAGCATCTTTGTTTTTGAATTTTTTGTCTTTTACTTTTAAATTGGTATTTTTCACAAATTTTGTCTCTCAGTTGGGCTTTCTCTGCTCACTATATGAATCTCTCTGGTTTCTCTCTCCAGTCTCTTTGAAATAAAAAAAAGACCAGCACATCAGTTTGTTCTGTTAAAGCTGTCCAGCAGCACATTTCACTGAGCCACCTCTGCTCCTCCCTCAGTCCCAGAGTGACTACAAAATCGCAGGAGTCATAGCATTACTATACATAGCATAGTCTTTGGCTATTAAGTGTAAATTCAACACAGAGGACATTTTTTTGCGGGATATAATCCATCAGAAAATTAAAAGAGCTCTGAGAGCACAAAACAACTCTGCAAAGGCGATTTCCAACATTATGGAAAACTGCATGTCTCACTGCGAACAAATCATAGACCCCATCCACACGAAGACAAAACAGTTTCCAAAACGATCGTCATAAGACGAAGGCGTCTCAGAAAATGTTGCGTCTATATGAATGAATTCGATACGCATCAAAACGCTGTAAAACACATGCCAGACCTCTAGGAGCGCTGTAACGGTATGATGGAAACAAGCAGAAACAGATGAAAACCCAGTGGGCATGTGCACTTGCAGCAAAAGTTGTAAACAGAGATTGTGATAAAGTGATCATAAAGTGGCGTAATGTGTCCTCGATAATTGTTTGTTCAACTCGGTGGGCATTGAGAAGAAGGAGATTTTGCTGCAACAGGGGTAGTATTGTCACTAGATTCATCAGCACATATGCTACACCGTACACCGCCATTGTCGTTGCCGCGTGTGGCGCATGCATGTCAATGAAGATATGAAACTATGACGTAAGGGTATCTGAAAACTTGCAGAGAGCCAGTAATCATGGAGCTGCGTATACGGCATTTCAAAATCTTTCCACTCTGGAAATGATCGTTTACTGACCCCCAAAACGCCGTCTTCGTATGGATGATGCGCAGATTCGGCAAAAAAAGTATGCATTGTGGGTGGGGCCTAAGTGCAAAGTCCTGGATCCGTGTCTGGATTTGGATCACCAACAAAATTAAATCAGTTCTCCCCTGTGCCATGATGAAAAGTTCCTGAAAATGTAACTAACGTATGCCGGGAGTCATCAGCAAAAATGTCAAAAATTGTTCTAGGTCATAGTGTAAATAAATTCTTATCAAATTTCCTGGACTTGGAGTCGGATCGGTACCAAAATGTGACCAATTCCTCCTTGTGCCATGACCAATGTTTTTCTTTTTAATCTAATCAAAACCTGTTAAGGTCTTTTTGAGTCTGTTCACAAAAGAACAAACTCCTTAATAAACACTGGCAAAACCATAACCTGGCTCCTTATCTCTTGTCATGGCCAGGCAGCCAGATTGTGACACAGTCAAAACTCAGGTATCAAATGTGACTGACAAATTTGATAATCTTTCAGCCCTGATTAATATGATATATATATATAAAAGAAGTTATTAATGGCAGGAATATTCTGTGCCCGCTCTCAGAGAGCAATGTGAAAACTAACTTGTGAAATTGGGTGAATGGACCCTTTTTGCAGCTTGTGCTTGGTGTTTTTTTCCATGTCATGTGAGCTGTACGCTCCATGCTTGGTACTAGATTTTCTGTGTCAGCCTCCTTTTCTTCTGTGTAACCGTCTCATCTGTGGCTGTTCTCCATAAATCCCTCTCCAACTCCGTCCCTGCATGTGCAGTGGAGGCACAGACAGTGCTGTATGCCTGAGCGCAGACTCCATGCATTATTCATTCAGCAAGGGCTCCCTGTTGACCCAAGTCCAAACAGTTGGCAGTCTATAACACTTCCACAGAAAAGCCCCAAGCAAAAGTTGACGGACTTAGTGCAAAAAACTCTGATGTTAGATTTGTCAAGTCCTTTGCATGACAATGCAGACAACATAACTTTCTGATATGTTCTCTCTATGCCATCTCAGATTAGGTGACAAGGATAGCTTTAAGACTGTGGAAACATTTGATGCAAAAAAAGAAAACAAGAAAATGTCTCACAATGTACAGGTTAGAGAAAGTCTTAATTTTAGAAAGGGAGCATTTCAGAACAAAGATGAGATCAGCACATAAATCTGTGATGAGTTGAGGGATGGTCAGATCTTACAGAACACTCTAAAATACATATTAAAAATCCATGAAGGACATTTGTAAATCTTTGTCAAAAATAAGCAGCGGAGAGGTAGAGTGGGGACAGCAGGCCTGTGTCATGTCTCAGTTTTATCATGATTTATCTACCTATTTGTTTTTACTGTAATTCAGAATAACTGTTTGCCTCTGCCATTATAATGCACATACCTGCATGTCTCGAGGGTGTCTTTTCATTTTGTTGAACCTAAGCATCAGGTCCCTCTGAGTTCCAGAGTGCTCTGCAACAAACAATTAACAGTGTTTCAAATATTACGTTTACACCAACCTCTTTGCTATGAAGTTGCATTTTAACTGTGTCAACCCCATGCAAAGGGGACAGCTATGTTTAGAAGCTCTTCTGTCAATCTAAGGAAAGTTTCAAGTCAAATGTATTCATTGCAATTATTTTAATCCAACCATGCAGTGCAGGTTTTTTTATTCTTTATTTTATTTTTATTGATCCACAGTGATCATGTTTGATTGCTGATGATTTTTTTTTTAAATATTAAAACATAGCAGTGATATTTCAAGACCACCATTTAGACCCTAGAAGTAGTGACACTTTCCTGTCAGTTTATTGAATATTTAAATGCACCCAGTGTCTTATTTTCTTTTCTTGAAAATAGTGCTGGAGTAACCACAGGTCTATCATTTCCCAAAAGATGAAAAAAAGATATCAGTAATGCTATGTGGTCCATTTTAACATATGAGAGAAAAATTGCTTCCATGAGTGGAACAAAATGTTAAATAGAGCAAAAATCTATGCTAAATGTTGTTACTCCAACAGCGGAGTCTCAACAGAACCATATTCAGATGTAAAAAAGCATATATATGTATATATATATATATATATATATATATATATATATATATATATATATATATATATATATATGTATATGTATATATATAGAGATATATATAGATATATAGATATATATAAATTTAACATTTTTTGTGATGTTACAACCTGATGTCATTAAATATGCCGATATTCCAGATTGTTCTAAAAAAAAAAAAAAGATCCCTTTAACTTGATTATGCTTGTTATGGTTAAAGTTTTACATGCGTATTGAGCTGGAATTACTGTATATTTGCTGTCTGTCACTGTGTTCTGCATTCCTTGGGGTCATGAGCATTTTTTTTACCCACATAAGAATGACCATCCATACTTAATAATTATCATACATCAGTGAATAGAAGCAATGTTCTGCAAATTCATGTCTCCTGCACATTCAAATTGTGCCAACCTGTCAGTGTGATCCCTAACAATACTTTTCTTTGCAGAGCTCCATTATTTAGGGGCTTATGAGTCACTTCTATTTTCCAAAAAGCTTGAAAGTGGTCAGTTTGGTCAACAACAGTACAACCCTTGCATTCTTTATGTGTGAGAATAGCTGCTCACAGTGACACATTGATCCACAGAAAGCAGATGAATACAATAAGGCTTTGCAGCACTAAACTTCTGTGAAAAAGAGTCCTCAGGTAAAGGAGCAGCTGCCATGATAATGCACTGCTGGGGTTTCCTTGGCTCTACAAACTTTGTCACCCACTGTGTTGAACCTTTGGCGAGTGGGGCTGTCATCTTCCCCAACGCCAGGTCAGGTTTCTAAAATGTTTGTTCCTCCTGCTGCTTGCATCTGTGTAGACAACAAGCATCTGCTGCTCTGAGGCAGAGTAAGGCGTGTGCACAAGTTGCATTTAATGCAGCAGGGAAAAAGGAGAAAACTGTAAAAAAAGAGAGCATTTTCATTTCCAGCTAGATTAGAAAAAAATGCATCTGTTGCCTTACGGCCCTTCATGACAAAGGTGGAATGAATGCTTTTGGTTGCCAACATTGGTTTACATTCATCTCCTACATTCAGACTTGCAAACTATGTCTCTTCTAATATTTTTTATATATTGAAGAGGTTATATTTACAAGGTTTAATATGCACTTTGGTGTATTTAACCTGTCTCAACCATAGGCTGTAAAAAACATGGACGTCATGATGCTGGGCTCGAAGTGAAGTCGCCACAAAAACTGCTCCCCCTGGTGACTGGCTGCAGGTCAATTCTTCGTCTCCCCTATTCATCTGAACGGGCCGTAGTGAAACTTCAAAAAATTAATACACCTCATAGAAATATTTCTCCCATCTGTATGCTGTGGTGATATGAAAGTATTATTGGGCTGCATTTTTTCCAAGTCCTCTTTCTTCTGAAAAGTTTCTTTTTCATCAGTTATTAGAGTTAAAAAATAACCACGGTTTACGCTGTATGCTGCGGTGTTTTGCGACTGTTTACGACAGCTGCGTCCAAATATGGTCCAGATTCTCCACTGGCTGCACAATGGCGGCGCCCTGACGGGGGATATTATGGCTTCAAAACCGTTACATGGTGAAAGGCGGAGCCACACTATCCAGTTCTTATAATACATCCATGGTCTCAACACAATAGTGCATGTCTATAAAAAAAGATTTTCTGGTTACATAGTCTAAAGCTCTCTTTAAAGGAGTAGTGTGCTGAAGTTTGTCAAACAGAAATGGTGAACAAAGGATATAATGTTCCTATTTGTATATAAAGTCTGTCAAATTAGGTGTACAATCATCCCCATAAAACTTTGGTTTTCTATATATTAAGGTAGAATAAACTTTTGTATTTATGTACTGTGGCTTTCCCCTCTGTGGAGGCTGACACAACAATCCACCATGTCGACAACTAGTGGGTTAAGGGGGCAAAAAGAGCGGAATGAGATTTTTGAATCCTGGCCGCCAGTCCTGAAATCTACCTTAATGGCATGCAAAGGGGAAGAGAGAGAGCAGGAAATACAAGAGAAGAAGATGGCGTGGTGTTTGTTGAACAGGAAAAGATCGCACATCCTTTGTTCTGAAGGACTTAAATTTAGTGGGCCCAGTCTCTTCTGGACCAATGAGAAGAGACTGGGCCCACTTAGAAAGGGGGCATTAAAGGGGCAGGAGCTCCAACAGACGACCTCAGACAGCAGCAACACAAACATAGGTCTACTTGATTAGACATTGAATCTGGCTGATCCTGCCACACTACAGGACTAGAACTGAAGAGCACTGTAGTAACTCTCCAGACAATTGGACTTGAGTCATAGGGACTCAGACTTGAGGCAACTTGTGCCGCTAGTGAGACGACTTGCAACTCGACTCGGACTCAGGAGGTGAAAACTCGAGACTCAACTTGGACTCAGGAGAAAATGTCTCCAGACTAGACCTGACTTGAGACAACGTGATTCGGAAAATTGCACGCACTCAGGCTCTATATGAAGAGCCAGACAAGAGATGTACGCCACTCTGTCCTTTAGGTTCACTTTATTGATGCTCCATTCACAGTACACTTGTCCGTCACCTATTATTGTCCCACACAGACACAGTACTACACAAATATGTTCCTACCACACACCCGCTTCTGCTACAGTGATGATCAGTGGGCAGGGTGCTCAGGACGCAGGTTTCAAATTGGCAGCCGCTATGTCTTCTGTGCCCAGATTTATTTTCTTTGAATATAAAAGAATTTCAATCAGATGGAAAACGAAGACACGCCAAGTGCACAACTGCCAAAGCTTCCTGAGGACACATGGGGCCAACTAAGTGAAACCTGCAGACGTTAGCCAGGTAGCTAACGTTCCTGCCATAGGTCAATATGGCAGGAACATTAGCCCAACCTGTGGTCAATATGAAGCTAGCAAAGCTAACATTAGTAAAGAGGGTGTACGTGTGTTGTATGTGTGGGAAGATAAGGTTTCTCTCTTCAAGATAAAAATCTGAGTGCTGCATGGGTGTGCTTGGGAACAATGGTGAGGGACTCGACCCGTCATAACCTGTGACTCGACTTGACTCGACTTGCCCACAAGAGAAAAAACTTGGGACTTGCTTGAGACTCGGATCAAATGACTTGAGACTTGCTCGGGCAATTGTCTGATAATCTCCATCCAGTGGGTTAAAGACAGCTGTCATAATTACAGTTCAAAGTTTCACTCAGTATAAAACTGTTTTCAGAAGTTACATTGAAAAGATTTTCTTTTTTATCCTTTATATTTTCTTGTTTTTAGCCTGAGCCAAAGAATGGTTGTTTTTTTTTATCACAATTATGAACAGTCGTGTCAGTACATGATTCAGATCTTGGCAAGGCTCAGGGCTCTTCTCTCATCCTCCCTCACCTGCCACAGCTGTGACACACCCGCTCAGGGCGTGCTGTGCTCTGAATGTGTGTCGCACTGCAGGCCCACACTTATGCTCAGTATCTCAGGAAGGGAAGACGTCTGTCCCTTCTGATGTTTAAAACCATAGTACATATAAACGCCTCCAACTAAGCTAAGTAAATTTGCAATCATGTGGGAACCATATCTAGAGTCCGAGCACCATGTAAACAACAAGGTCAAATTGTCTGCTCAGTGTTGATCTGCTGTCTGATGCTGTATTTTGAAACTACCCAGAAAATCTGAGCTCTTTCTCTCCCGTTTTGGGTTGATCTGCTGGGCATAAACTGATGCAGGGTTGACGAGGCTCCCACTGAAATTAGACCTGCACACATCCCCAAACCTTTGTGAGGTGGTGCTGCAGCCACCTGCCTGAAAGTGCGTTTCCATTACCCTTGGATATGCGCAAAATGTAAATAGTGCAATGAAAAACTGGTAATGGAAATACCTGAATTTTGAAAAAGCACTAAGATATCACTAAAAAGTTTTTACACTTTCATGAGGTGGTTTTTCAGACATTTTGATATTCAAATAAATTGCTAAAGTGCAATGTAAACACTTTTTCCGCAATTATACGTCACAGGACGTGACGTACCTGGTCGCATGGTCACTTCTCTCGGAGTAAACATGGCGCGGTACGTTTGGACAGAGGAGGAGACGGAGACTTTTCTTGCCTTTATTCTCGAGAAAAACATAACTGCCATACTAGACAGCAAACAACAGAGGAATGCAGAGTGCTATCAGGAGATAGAAACAGAAATGAGGCAGAAAGGGTTCGACAAGCATTGGCATCCATCTTCCTGCAGTGAAATCTCGCGGGATGATACTGTATTTAAGAGCTACGACGCTCCTGCCTAGAACAACCTTCATGGAAACACTTTCAAAGCACAAATATATTTTGTCAAAATTTTAGGAATATAGCTTTTATTTTGCGAAAAAAGTAATGGAAACCCAGCTTGACGCAGTTTAACTACATTTCCACCAAGCTGACTGGTTGAGTTTGTTTTGGTATAATTCACAACTATCGGTGTTTCCACATGCAAAGTCCTCCATTAAGCACTTATCCAAGCATCTCTCTGTCTCTCTTCCTGTGATTGTGTATGTGCACGGATGTCTAAAATTACGATGTCCCTAAGGCCCCATCCACACAAAGCCAAACCGAGGTCTAAACACATAAGTTTTTTGCTGAATCTGTGTATCATCCATATGAAGACGGCGTTTTGGGGGTAGGTGAACGATCATTTTTGAAACCAGGATCCAGAGTGGAAAGATTTTGAAATGCCGTATACACAGCTCCGTGATTACTGGCTCTCCGCAAGTTTTCAGATCATTTACGTCATGATTTCATATCTTCATTGACACGCATGCATCACACGCGGCAACGACAATGGTGGCGTACGTGAAGCATGTGTACTGATGAAGCTAGTGACCTTACTACCCCTGTTGCAGCAAAATCTCCTTCTTCTCAATCACCACCGAGTTGAACAAACAATTATCGAGGACACATTATGGCACTTTATGATCACTTTATCACAATCTCTGTTTACAACTTTTGCCGCAAGTGCGCATGCCCACTGTTTTTTCGTCTGTTTCCGCTTGTTTCCGTCATATCGTTACAGCACCCCTAGAAGTCTGGCATGTGTTTTACAGCATTTTGATGCGTATCCAGTGCATTCATATAGACGCACACATTTTCTGAGACTCCTTCGTCTTTATGACGATCATTTTGGAAACTGTTAAGCGTTTTGTCTTCGTGTGGATGGGGCCTATGGTGCTGGAAAAGATCTCCCATACATCCAGATACTGACAATTTTTTTCTTGTGTTTTGAAGTACTCCATCATGGAATAAACAGTAAGCAGAATAAAAGAGGCAAAGGGGTACAGGGGTTCTCGGACTAAACTTAGGCCCCATCCACACAGACTAAAACATTTATGTTTTTAAAATGTTTTCTTTTGTTTCAAGAAATGTGTTCATCAACAAGAAAACACTGCAATACATATGTGCTAGGCCTGTAACCCTGCAGCAGACGTATCAAAACCAGAGAAGACATGGAGTATGCTGTTCTCCATGACCACTTGTTGCTCTTACTGATAGTAGAGGAGCAGAAGATGTTGCTGTCAAAGCGATCAAAAGCCGAGTAGATTCTGCAACATGAACCCGACACTGTATTCCATCATTATATTTAGGGATTTAGCGGTTGGAGCATGGTGTTAAAGAAAAAGGTGGGGCGATGAGATCATCGTTTTTGAAAAAATGCAGATTCATTGCAAACACGACAATGCAAGGCGTGGAAGGTTTTGCGAATAATCCATTCTTGGACCACTTTTAAAAAAAGCCCATATTGCATAAACATTAGGGGATTCTCTTAAAGGATAAGTTGGGTTTCTGCAGCTTTCACATTGTTTATAGAATGAAGTAGAACAATATACTCACCCAGAAGGCTTTCCTGATCCAAACAGTGCTTCGGGAGATATTTAGATCCAAAATCGAGCGGCAGACATCTGTGTAGTGGTAGCACATAGGGCATGTAAAGCGCTGCTCCTAAAACTGCATTAATCGTCCAAAAACTCATTAGTTTCACCGATATTTCATCATGGTCCACTCGGGCTACTCCCCCATTACAGTCTGTGTCACTCCAGACATGTTGTGTGACTGTACTGACCTCTGAACTGAAGAAGAAGAACGTTTGCCCCTGCGCATGCACAGTACAGCTCATTGTTTCAGGGGAAGACCGCCGGCTACACAACGACTTTCTTCTTCCAGTTTTATGCAAAATGGACAAATAGCTATCGGATGAAGATGTTGTGGAGGAGGACTTTGAATATGATGGGTGTCCTTACAGTTTGGAGCCAGAGTTTACAGATGAGGAGGTCATCGAAAGGAGGACGCGGAGGCAAAGAGAAGAAAAGCTCTCCAGAGAGTACTGCGCATGCGCGGGGGCAAACCTTCTTCTTCTTCAGTTCAGAGGTCAGCACAGCCACAAAAATATGTCTGGAGCAATACAGACTGTAATGGAGGAGTAGCCCGAGCGGACCATGATGAAATATGGGTGAAACTAATGAGCTTTTGGACGATTAATGCAGTTTTAGGAGTGGCGCTATACATACCCTATGTGCTACCATTATACGGATGTCCGCCACTTGATTTTGGATCTAAATATCTCCCGAAGCACTGTTTGGATCAGGAAAGCCTTCTGGGCGAGTATATTGTTCTACTTCATTCTATAAACAATGTGAAAGCTGTAGAAACCAAACTTAGCCTTTAAGTCATCATTGAGTGGACGGCCCCTTAGACACACCCACCATGGAAGAACAACCCAACACAATCAAAGTGGGCTTGTATGTAGGTTTTTGACATATGCCTAAACTTAAGGCACAGTGCTGGAGATCAGCTCTGTGTCTGAACAAATGTATCTGAAAAAACCCTCCTTCAAAAATCCTGAACTATCTTTTAAGCTCTGCTACTAATAGCTATTCAGCTCACTAGCACTGATAGAATTAGCACAATAACTGTTCTTGAATTTTTAAAAAAAGATATGACGTATTTAGCTGAAAGACATGGACGAATGAAAGAGTTACAGCTTTGTTTATCTCCTGAAAGACTTCTGGCCTTGAGAAGTGCAGTGTCTCTGTTCCCACACATGTCGACTGCTGATGAGGATGCAGGAATAACTCCACACTTCTCAATCTGAGAAAAAAAATCCAGAAAAGCTGCTGTATTCTACTGCAAATTGATCTACTTTTAAAGAATAATCAACAGGCATAAGTGAGAGGGTACTCATGATGTGACCAAAATACTCAGGGGGTAGAAAAGGCAAAAAAGGTTGGGAACCACTACTCTGCACCATCAACTATCAACAACCTATTTTTATTAAAAGATTTTTGGGATAATAAGCTGAAACATCCTCTTAACCTCAAGTGTTTTATCCCTTCCTCATCTGGCCCACACTTCAAATAAATGTGCCATTAATATATTTTTAACTAACCTGACTGTGGATGACTCATCGATGAATCATTCTATTTTATGTTAGGCATATTACTTTAATTTGTCATTCCGGTGAGCACTGCTGCTCTATAAGTAGTTTGCAATCATTGGGAACACCAGAACAAAAACTTGAGAGTGAAATGTAAATGGTCAGCTTTGTCTACATTGATTAAAAGATACATTTTTTGCAAGTCTGAACAAAATACACGTCGGAGCATGTCGGTCAAACCCATAGATCAGGGTTATTCAATTTAAAGTCACCAAGGTCCAGTTCCAATGTTTGTTCTTCAGCTTAACATGCAGATTGAAAAATCAAAGCTGGCTGTAAACATACATTTTTTTGGAATAATAATAATTCAAATCTAAGTAATACTGACTAATAATAATTCAAATATAAATATTAAAGGGACTGTGAGGAGTTCCTAAGGAATTACAAAAAAGTCTTACTTTTAGATATATGCCTGATGGAAATACACACTTTAAGATGAGTTTTTTTAGCATCAAAATAGGTTATCTATACATGCTATTCCTTAGCCTTCCGGTCGGGTCGGACAGGGCTGGACTGGCCTGGATATTCAACTTTGGGAACGAGATGATTAAAACTAGAGCAAATTTATATTGTTCTGACACGCCTTAGAGCACCGGGTTTAAATAGCGCTATATAGCCGGCTACAAAACTACGATACTAAGTTTTCCAAAAAATTGCTTGTTGTCACACATCAAAAATTACCGCTACGTAACTACAAAGAGATACATTACCTCGTTGCTTTGCATCCTATAAGTTGTTGAAAAAAGGAAGCTGTAAAGCAATGCAGAGTTCTGAGGAAGGTCCGAGCTGCATTTATCACAACAAACCCACGCTTTGGCTTGGGTCTTTTGGTGCGTTCCAGTTATAGTCAGAAGTAGGAATTTCCGAGTTCCGAGTAGGAAACTGCAACTAGAATGTCCCCAGAAGTCGGAATCTTCTACTAGGAACTCGGTGAAACCTCGCCACTTCCGAGCTAACAGCAGCTAACAATAGCCTGGTAGATCGGCATGTTTTTTTCCGACTTCAACTGGAGCGTCGATAAGTCAGAGATGATGTCACTCCCAGTTCCGAGGTTACTGGAACGCAGCATTACAACAGTCGCCGTGCATGCTCATGGGTAGCAGAGTCTTTATGTCTTCGGAAATAGATTCTCCTCTTAGCACCTTTAATAAAATTTCCTCCAATAAAACATCTGAACCAAAGTCCAGTTCGTGTCCTATAGCCTTCCCCCATGTCTACATTTTCATGGTTTCAACAATGTTTGTTGTCAATTATTAATGCAGGATATGTTTTTTGAGTGCACAGCCACCTTTTAACATAAATAGAAAAAGTCAAATTAATTTAAAGGCCTTTTATTTTAGATTAAGAAAAATAAAAACCAAAAATAGAATAAATTAAAAAAAAATATACAAACAGAGCCAAATAACCATCTTTTCTTTCAAATCAAAGAGGTCCCAGCCAAGAATTGAAGGCCTACACTTCCAGTAAAAAAGTAAAAGTCCTCATAATTCAAGAAATTAACTCTCAAAAGTACAATCATCAGTCATCTGTAACTGCTTTTCCACTGTGTTGCTGCAATATAATACAAGAAAGTGATAGGAAGATAAATCCAGATTTTGCCCTCTCTCTCTGGCTTTCTGTCCTTAACTCTCTCTCTCTCTGTCATTGTCTTTCGGTATTTATCTCTCTTTCTTTCTCTTTCTCAAACACCAACAGCGCTACACACATTGCATGAATCCACACTAACATAGGCTAATAACCAATAAACAGAACAGCGTTGCGAGAACTTGCATAATGTGAAACATTCAGAAACAAACTAGTGCTAAAAACTGTAGATCTGAAACAATGAATATAACACGAACAAATGATCAACTCTATTAGTAGGCAACTAGAAAAAGAAAAGGATCAGCTCCATGGAGAGCGCAGCGCCACTACAGTGCAAAAGCCCTCAAAAGCTTTAAGCCCTTATCAGCATTTCCAACACAGGTCTGTCACAAAGCTTGCAGGTGACAGGGGTCTAATTTTTTTGCATAGGCTGTTTATTTGGCACTGCCTTCCGTTTGCTGGTGTTTGTGGCTGCTGCAGCTCATGCTACAAACATGATAGGGGTGGGAAAATCACCTCCTCTAAATAAGTCAGCATGTCTTCCTCTTTTGTGCTTCATTAAACAACCTTATAAGCTTCAGGAAATATATTCAGCAACACTTATGGCACAACGGGCTTGTGATCGGACTATAGTAGCGGTTCTAATATTAACTGGAGTAGTAGAGCCTGCTGTATAACCGTGACTGTCAGAAAAAATTAAAATCTATTTTTGTGAATTTATCAGAGATTGGTCACAGGTGTGGACAGAACCATCACTTGGTCCAGATCTCAACCAAGGTCCACCATTTGGTGATGATTGCCATAGATGAATAAAAATAGACATCATTATTACATCAGCAGCTGCACATGCATGCTGATGGCTGCTTCGTAGTGAATTTGAAAGTGGAAAAACCAAAGCAGACGTTTCTCAGCTGCGTAAGGGCTGTTGTAAGCAACCCAGTACAACCCATATGGTAAATGGTGAATGGACTTGAGCTTAAATAGCGCTTTTCTAGTCTCCTTTAAGTTGCTCTACACCACAGCTCACACTTATCCATTCACTCCCATTCGCTCTCACACACATTCACTGATGGTTCAGAGTTTCCATGTTAGTTATCCATTTGTATCAGCTAACACATTCACAACCTTTCATACCCCTTAATACACCACTGATGTAGCAGTGGGAGCAACTTGGGGTTAAGTGTCTTGCTCAAGGACACACCGCCATGTGTAGCCCGGAGCTGGGCTTGAATCTGCAACCTCCCAATCACTGACCCATCACACTATCCAACTGCGCTACAGACACTGCATATTTATGCTTCTGCCAGTCAGAGTTTGGTCAGTTTGAATCCGTGCAGGGTTCAGTGAAATCTCAAGACTATCAAGCTTTCTGGAGCAACATGTGCTGCCCAGTGTCAGAAAGCTTGGACTCATTCACAGGTCGTGGGTCCTTCAAAAGGATAACGACCCAAAACTCACAGCAAAAAACAACCAAGAATGGCTCAGAACAAAACATTGGACTATTCTTAAGTAGCCTTCTATGATCCCTGATCTAAATCCAGGTGCAGGAGTCTTACTGAGGGTTACAGACATCACCTGATAGCAGTGGTTGCCTCTAAAGGTTGAGAAACATATTATCAAGTTAAGGCTACCATCATTTTTGTCCAGGCCAGTGTCATTAGTTTTTTCTTATAAAGTCAGTGAAATAAAAGTGAGTATAAATTCAAACTGCAGATCTCTCCTGTTCCCCTTGGTGTTGATAAAATGCTTAATCCCAATTATATATAAATAACTATTATCATAGGTATTCACCTTGTAGATAGCATCCATTAGTTGATTAAATGCAGGAGTCTGGCAAGGGTCAAACTCTATACATCAGTCAGCACCAGAAAAGCTATGATCAGCTCACTTTGAGCTTATCTACATGCATTAAAGGAAGCCATTTCATAGTAAAAACATGATACTTACTTTTTACGACACTTAAATAAAAGGACTGGATGTCAACTTTACTGGGTACAATTTGCTTTGAAAGGGTTGGAACCCTTTCTGCCTCCAGAACAGCCTTTGTGGCATCGATTTAACAAGATGCTGGAGGCTCATCAGACTAGGCCAAACTTCTTCAATCTTCTGTTGGTCAATTTTGTTGCAAATTGTGGCCTCAGTTTTATGTTCTTAGGTTAAAGGATCTGCTGTAGCCCACCTGCTTAAAGATTTCATGGTTCCCGCTGACATACTCTTCTGCAACCTTGGTTTTATCAAGTGCTTATTCGAGTTATCTTTGCCTGTCTATCATTTTGAACCACTCTGACCATTTTCCTCTGACTTCTGTAATCACAAGTTTGATGAAAATGGTTGAGCATGAAAACCTCCATAAACCTCCAGTTTCTGGAGTACCCTGACAAGTCATTTAAAACATTTCTTTCCCATTTTGCTTGGTTTGAGCATCTGTAGGTTGTCTTAACTTTGTCTACAATCAGCCAGTCATGATGCTAACATACAGTATAACTTGTATATACACCCCTGATCAAAATCTTAAGACCAGTTGAAAAATTGACAAAAAGCACTTTGAAAAAGTTATTTATTGAAAACAAGTAAACTGAAATAGGCTGTTTATCAGCTGATCAAAAGTGTAAGATCATCCCCCAAAAATTTACAAAAAACTGTCCAAACCAGAACAAAAATGTTTCTCAGTAGGACTCAGTAATGATTAGCTCCAGCATTCTTGTTAATCACTTCAAAAATTCGTTTGGGCATGCTTGATGCGAGTGTTTCCAGAAAGCTGTTGGGAACATTGCTCCAAGTGGTGAAGATGGCTTCATGAAGGGCATCAACTGTCTGGAACTGATGGCCATTTTTATAAACTTCCCTTGCCATCCATCCCCAAATGTTCGCTTTGTGATTTAAATCAGGGGAACATGCAGGATGGTCCAAAAGAGTGATGTTATTCTCCCTGAAGAAGTCCTTGGTCAAGCGAGCATCGTGAACTGCAGCGATGTCCTGTTGAAAAACCCAGCTGTTACCACACAGACGAGGGCCCTCAGTCATGAGGGATGCCCTCTGCACGTAACCAGCCGCCGTTTGACGCCCTGCACCACCTGAAGCTCCAGTGTTCCACTGAATGAAAAAGCACCCAGATCATGATGGACCCCCCTCCACTGTGCCGGGTAGAAAACATCTCAGGTGGGATCTCCTTGTCATGCCAGTAACATTGAAGCCATCTGGACCGTCAAGGTTACATTTTTTCTCAGAGAATAAAACTTTTTTCCACCTTTCAATGTCCCATGTGATGCTCCCTGGCAAAGTCTAAACGGGCAGTTTTGTGGCGTTGAAGAAGACGAGGTCTTTGAATTGTTTTTTGTTTTTGAAACGCTTTTCCCGCAGATGCCGTCTGATGGTTATTGCGCTGCATTCGACACCAGTGAGGGCCTTAATTTGGGTCGAGGACCGCCCTGTGTCTTGATGGACAGCCAATCGTATCCTCCGGCTCAGCGCAGGTGTCATTTTTTTGGGTCTACCACTTGACTTTTTTGTTCCATAATGCTCAGGATCTTTCAAAAAATTTAGAATGACTGTCTTACTGCGTCCAACCTCAGTCATGGCACGCTGCGAGAGGCCTTGCTTATGCAGCTCGACGATCCGACCACGTTCAAGAAGAGAAAGCTTCTTAGCTTTAGCCATCAGGAGGGCATGACCGTGTGAATGCCTGACAGAAAATTACAATTTTGAGCAGATTTTGGTTTTAATAGCCTGTGGTCTTAAACTTTTGATCAGGTGATAAACAACCTCTTTCAGTTTACTTGTTTTCAATAAATTACATGCAATGTGCGGTTCAGTTTCACACAAAATGATTCCAACAGCACAATGTGCAATGCTTGTAGCCGTGATTTTACTTCAACATGCTTAAGAGTGGGATTAAGCCAGTGATTAAGTATTTGATGTTGCTGACACAATTGTATTCTCTATTAATTGTATTACACAGAGAAACCACAAAGACTAATGAGGGAAATAATAAATCCTTCAATCACTGCACTGGTTAATGGTATAAACAAAATCGTGTTACTTCCCATCCCTAGGCCTGTTGAACGTATACCCAGAATGTGTTGAACGGTCTTTTCATTTTAATTATATATCTGAACACATTGTTGAAGGACATATTTTTTTTTCATATTCACAATTACCTAGCTGCAAAAGTATGCTAATCTTTATTTTTCTGTTTTCGTTGATAATGTTTATACCTAACTGCACACTTTTTCTTATCTTTGCTTTGCTCTAACACTTGAATTCACCCTCTAGCGATTAATGAAGAATTACCTTATCTTGTGTTATCTAATTAGCAAGAATGTACATCAGTAAGAAATTACAACTCCACAGAGAATAATGCACCAGTCGCCCATGGAATTGGTCTTTTTTTTTTGGGACTAAACATAGTGAGCTTTCCCTTCCTGTTTTGTAGTGCTTCCTTATTCCCCCATCTAATTGTCCTTTAAGGTGTATTATTTCTGGGTTCAAACAACTTCCTTTTTTTTAACTTAGACTATATGGTATCTTCCAGTCCTTAAAACTCCAGCTACCAGCTGAAATGACTGAGACGGCTACATCCTCATCCTCAGGTCACAGAGATAAAGCATTTAGCTTAACATAGCTCAATAGGCCAACAGCTGTTCAGCTCTGGTTGCATTTGAACATTTGTTTTTAATGAATACTGAGGATTGGGACATGCTTTGCTGGCTGTGTTCTCCCAATCAATAGTACATGATCAAAAACAAACATTTCCTCAGTTTCCATGGCAGTGATGGGTATTTCTTTCCTCCTTAAAGAGAGGAAATTAACAGGAGGAAGAGAAGAATCATACCAGCAGTTGGCAATGATGGTTGCCGAGATGATCTAGCAACAACCCCGCAGTCCTCCGTTAAGAGCAGATGGCTCGAGCACATGATCTGTTGAACGCAGCTCCTGGTGTGGGTTGCAAAAACAGTGATGAGTCTGTTTTGACAGGACGTGTGTTTATATAAAGGACTGCCATTCATTCAGTGCTGGAGATTGGACTTTAAGCTTTAAGGTATTTTCTCACAAGCAGCTGTTAACTACTTTTTCTCAAAGTCAGAGAGTGAGAGTCATCCTGTGAACTGCACACCAATATAGAGGTTATATAAGAGCAAGTTCATTCATCCCTCAGGCCGATGACCAGTGACACAGAGGCAGCTGTAAGACTCAAGCAAAGAACAGAAGGTGACAAATGATCTGATTTACTTTTCACAGGAAATTTATGATTATTATTATGAATAATTTTATTTTAATGACACCTTTGCAATACTCAGTCTTGTGGCCTGTTGATGGCTTTTAAATCTTCTACTTTTTATCACACAACTTGTAACTTATAAACCAATATGTTTAATTCCTGTTTTTCCCTTGCCATATAAGAAGGCAAGGCAAGACAAGTTTATTTGTAGAGCACAATTCATACACAAGGTAATTCAAAGTGCTTTACAGAGCAAGAAAAACGCATTAAAATCACAATACAAAATACAACAACAATAATCATTCTAAAATGAGCTTTAAAGAGAAGAGTGCAGATCAGATCCTTTCAATATGCACAGTTAAACAGAGCGGTTTTAGCCTTGGTTTTAACATTGTCATAGTAGAGGCCTGTCTCACATCTTCAGAAAGACTGTTCCAGATTTTAGCTGCATAAAACTGAACCCTGATTCTCCATGTTTAGTCCTGACTCTGGGTCCCAGCAGGAGGCCGGTCCCTGAAGTCCTCAGACTCCGAGATTGTTCATATGGCACGAACATGTCAGAGATGCTAGACCGTGGAGAGACTTGTACACAAGCAGAGCTGCTTTAAAGTCTATTCTCTGAGCCACATGAGGCCAGTGTAGGGACCTGAGCACAGGACTAATGTGCTCGTACCTCTTGGTTCTGGTCAGGACCCGAGCAGCAGCATTTTGGATGCACTGCAGCTCTTACAGCTCGTTTGGAGGCCAGTGAGCAGACTGTTACCTAATGCACTAGAGACAAATGAATGGATAAGTCTCTTCAAGTCAGGTTTAGACACTATACCTTTGATTTTGGCAATGTTTTTTAGATGGTAAAAGGCTGTAAGAATTTATAGTTAGTTGGGATGTGAAAAAACACACCAGAATGGGAATAACAAAACAAAATTCTGTCCAATCAATTTAAATTTGTTAACATTCAACAGGGCAGCACAGTGGTACAGCAGTAAGTGCATGTGCCTCACAGTAGGTTGCTGGTTTAATCCCCATGTCGACAAGAACCTTACTATGTGGAGTTTGTAACTTCACCCTGTGCATGCGTGGGTTCTCTCCTGGCGTCTTCAATGGACCAAACACATGCTTATTAAATTAATTGGTTTCTCCAAGAAAACCTTAGATATGAGAGTGTGCATGAATGGTTGTCTGTCTCTCTATGCAGCATTGCAATCGGCTGACCACTGG